>OU015490.1:17190494-17245494 GCA_907164885.2 Dolomedes plantarius
TAGCGGAGCGTTAAAGTATTGAAATATATTTAACCAATGACAAACATCCAAACGATTAGCAACGAAATTTTTAACGCCTATGATTGGTTTATTTCCGTCTCAGCGCCATCTTTTCTTTTACGCTTCCGCTACCGGACTCTATGTAAACAGACCCGAAATTAATTTTTAGTCACGTGCATAACAACGAAATAAATTGACAAAAATATTGAAATACGGTAAAAGATAAAATTTAACCACTAGACTCACTGAGATGAAAGTTTTTTCAAGAATTTAATTCAAATTAGTATGTTTCATGGATATTAAACATACAAATTAATTGCGTTCATTGACCGTTGTATTTAATTTTAATATTTTCTTCTACATTATTTATTCTATAAAAATATACGTTATGATTTTTTTATCTATACATATAAAACAGTTCCGTAACTAACTGACTAACAGATAACGCACAGACCAAACCGCTGGACCTAAAGGGCTGACATTTTGCATGTCGATTCTTCTTAAAGTGTAGGGGTGCACTGAGAGAGATTATTTTAAATTAAATTTTTAAGCTGTTTTTGTAACATTCTTTACAGTTTGCATTTAAAATAATAATCTGAGGGTTATAAAATATATATAACGAGAAAGATCGTAAAAATTACTTTAAAATGAAATTTTTTTCGAATCTCTACCTCCATTAATGCCTGATTTTTGGTGAATTTTTAAAGATTAATTTTTAGAATTCAATTTATTTAATGCCGATCACGTAGTTTCTTTTCTTTTTGTGATACTTTAAACTAATTTTGAGTCACGTGCATAACAACGAAATAGACAAAAAAAAATTTTCTTTCTAATGCGGCAGATGATTGGACATTATCCAAAAAAAAAATTAAAATGCAGTAAAAGAAATGTTCTTCAAACTGTACTACTATATTAACTGTACTATTCTTTAGTATGTTCTATTAGATTTAACTTCAATATTTTCCTCTTCATTATTTTGTCTATAAAAATATCCGTTACGATTTTTTTATAAATATATTTTTTCGTTTTTTTTACATCAATCGCACGCACACATTGATCGTTTTATTTATTACACACACACACACACATATATATATATATATGCATTAATTGCATACATTGACCGTTGTATTTAATTTGAATGTACTCCGTAGCGAAGTACGGGTTTTGAGCTAGTATATACAGTGGAATCTCGATCTATCGTTTTTCAAGGGACCGACTGAACTGAACGATAAATGCGGGAAAACGATAGATCCGAGAACATAACAAAGCAATTTGACCGTCGGGACTGGGTGAAATAAACGACACATACGGGAAAACGATGATTCCGAAAACGATAGATCGAGATTCCACTATATATATATATTTACTTTTTATTCGAACAATGTCGGGCTACTGACCTCTCCACGGTCATCGACTGAAAGGGCCGAGCATCGCAATTCCGTCCTAAAATTTTTGTTATCTGCGGGAAAGCACCGCATATCCGGAGGAGGGGACCGTTGACCGCGGTGAGGGGGTGGCCACGCCCCAATTCATCTCGCTTCCGACATTCACCTTGCCGCTCCTCTGACTGGCATTCTTGACGTAAGGAACTTCCTGCGACAACCACTTCGCTAATGGCATTAATTATGTAGGAGAGACATCGCGTTCGCCGTCCGGGTTTGTTTTCCCGGGAAAAAAATGCGTCGCGATCTGGAAAACGCCGGACGAAAATCGTAATGTGATCGATCGTACGCAGCAATAATTCGTGCATGAGTCACTCGTGACACGTGCAATAGCTTACGCGAAGTGTCGTAACTTTAGCATTACACAACAATTTCAAATTATACATAGCAAATTTTTCCTCGCATTTCTATTCTATTGAAGTGCGCTGTATAATTCGGAGTAAACACGAAGTAATATGCATGGATTTTAATGTTCAAACGATTAAAAATTACAAGATTAAAAAGAACTTTTAAGATACCATGTTTTAAAATTTTCTTTTGAATCATATAAACTTGACAATTCTATGTATTAATAAATACTTTTTAAAAATTTTTTTGGATGAATTATCCCATCCACTTGAAAGGAAATGAAGTTGATTGGAAGTTAACTTGCGTTTAACTTTTCGTTCCCATTCCGGCCGACAGATGGCTGCACCAGTCTACAAAACAAAATTAACTGAAAATGAATTCAATTTCTGCTTAAAGATGGCCAAAAGCATTAAAATAATGCATTGTCATCGTGTTCTGGGCTATTCTAAAAGTTTCAAATGTCTAGCTAGTCGGAAATTAACTTGCTTTTAACTTTTCGTTCCCGTCCCGGGCGATAGATGGCTGCACTAGTCTACAAAACAAAATTACCTGAAAATGAATTCAATGCTGCTGAAAGATAGCTAAATGTATTAAAATAATGCATTGTCATCGTGTTCTGGGCTATTCTAAAAGTTTCAAATGTCTAGCTAGTCGGGAAGTTAGTTAAAAACCGATTGCAAGATTCGTATTGGACAAACACACAAACAAACAAGAAAGCGAGTTAATAAAAACATGGTAAAAACGTACTTACATGTACTATATATAACACGTGTGACACTTCGTTTCGTTGATGAGCGCCCTTTCCTATTTTCATCTGAACAACCATAAAAGATCCCAAAAGCTACTGCTTCAAAGTATAACTTTCTTCCTCCTTTCAAAGGAATTCCCGCACGGCGATTCAAAAAAGGGGGGGAAATTTCATCAACCCTCAAACAGGATTTTCAACTCGCTTTAGACTGCGTCTATTAACTCATTAGATGGGTCGAATGACATACTTGCTTTTAGACCCACAGGAAATGTGTCTGAAAACCTGGAACTTTCCAATTCTGGCTCGCTTTTTTTTTCTCTGTGTACGGTACGAAATGCTTCAAGCGGACTAAGAAACATCTGCCTCCGTAGATAGGATTATGAAAACTACAAGTCTTCTTTCGACGCTAAGGAATGTTATTTCGGAACAGTGATTTCCAACCAGTGTGCCGTTTAGTGGATCTTAGAGGTGCCGCGAAACATTTTAAACCCTTCAGTTGGCGCGACCGTGTATAAAGTGCAACATTTTCGAAATTTTGAATGGTTTGTTTTTACAAGTAAGGTTTGAATGTTCTAAGCAGTTTCTATTTATAGCTATACCCTTTCGAATGCAGGTCTGATTTTCTGACCCTTGTATTCCTTTCCATTCGTTGTTAGTTGTGATCTAACCTTGGTAAACCAACGATTATACTGGATTGCAATACGACAAAATTATGAGTTGATGCAGTAAATCAAATGTGCAGCTATCACACGGCATCCCGCATATCACGAAGATGGACAATCTCATTGTTTTTTAGGTTTTTGGACATAATATGAATCGATTCGCAAGTTGTCCTTAGATGCATTAAACCAGACAGTTTGGAAATAAGGAGATTGTATCTGCATTCTTTGGCCTTTCATTATAAACATATCTCAGTATTATGAACATTTTATATCTTGTTATAAGAGCCGTGGCGGCCTTGTGGTACAGCGCGCTGGTTTTCGGTGCTGAGTGTGCTCAGATCGAATCATGGCGAAGCGCCACTAAAATGCATCCGTTTGTGTCGTCCCTTCATAGGGGGTAATGCTGGTCTGCCTATATGGCGCTCCTATAATAAAATGGCCAGCAAAACTGCGGTGAATTATAGGTGAATGTCTTCGCGACAAAGTGCCTCCGCATTAAAAAAAAAATCTTGTTATAAAACTCAGAATTAATATTTTCAATTTGAAAAAAGAAAGTTTTTTACAAAAGGAATAATTAAGGTTGAAAAAGATGTTGCACTTTATGCAACGCGCGCCTCCTGGTGTACCCAAAAATTGGCGCTCCCGCTGAAGGGTTAAACATCATTAATTAAATTATCTATATACAGGTGTTCCCACCTATATTCGATACACCCCCCTTTACTTATAAACCATGACAGCTTAGGACATAAAGTTGGTGTCTAAGTATTGTAAAAAGGCTATGCGCTACTCGATGAGACACAACGCCATCTATCGGCAAATTTTGGAATTATCGTTTTTATCTCAAAAACGGTACGAGATACGGGAAAAAAAAGTCATTACAAAGTTGTTCAGAATCATCGATTTAGTAAGAAGAGACACCTGGAGGTTTTGTTCACGAGGACCATGGTTCTGTCTCCACCGATTGCGAGTTTTACTGAATGTCTCTACAAACTGCAAAAACTTTCTGCACTATGAAAACTATGAAACCTTTAAACAACCATGTCTAGTATAAAAATCCCTCGGATTTCATGTATTATGCAAATGAGGATGGAGCGTCATACCTGTTCACCAGAGACTAGTGTAGTATTATTAAAAGGATATTTTTGCTGGATTGTACGTTAAAGCCGGGGGTTATGGCAGAATATTGCGAGATGTTAATTTACAGTGAATGTAGGCATAAGGCAAAAGCAGCTGCAAGGCTGTATCGTGAACGTCTTCCTGCAGACCCGCATCCTACACGGCAGACCATCAAAAAAGTTGTAAAACGTTTAAGGGAGACGGGCTGCGTGACCAGCCGACCTGTGGGATATCGTGCCAAATTCTGTCCAATTGGCGAGTTAGATAGTCCGAATACCGAGCTGGTTGGAGGGCCCTGACCATAATGCTCCAAATGTGCTCAATGGGGAAGAGATCCGGTGACCTTGCTGGCCGAGGTAGCGTTGAGCAAGCACGGAGACGAGCAGTAGAAACTCTCGCCGTGTGCGGGCGGGCATTATCTTGCTTAAATGTAAGCCCAGGATGGCGTGATATGAAGGTCAACACAACGGGCGTAGAATATCGTCGACGTACCGATGTGCTGTAAGGGTGCGGCAGATGACAACTAAAGGGGTCCTGCTATGAAATGAAATGGCACCCCAGACCATCACTCCTGGTGTCCGGCCCGTATGGCGGGAGACAATCAAGTTGATATCCCACCGCTGTCCGGGGCGTCTCCAGACGTACGTATTCGCTGGTCATCGGGGCTCAATTCGAAGCGGGACTCATGAAAGACAATTCTACTCCAGTCAGTGACATTTCAGGTCGAATGTACTCGACACCACTGCAAACGAGCTTGTCTGTGTACAGAGGTCGATGGTAGTCGGCGCAAGGGGCGCCGTGAACTCAGGCCCCTTTCTCTGAGCCGCCTATGAATGGTCCTTGCGGTCACTGAAGCACTAGTTGCACGTACGATCGATGATAATGGTGAATCTGAGGCTGAGAGTGCCGCTCTGACGATTGCTCGGTCCTCACGTTCTGTCGTTTCTCTAGGTCGACAGCTTCCTTCTTGACGCTGTGTTCGACCATGGTTCACCCATTCCTGCCAACATCGTCTAATAGTGGCATCGCTCCTATCCAAATGTCGAGTGATTCGCCGATGAGACCACCGGCTTTTTTGATTCCAACTACACGTCCTCTCTCTAATGATGGCATCTGCGCATATTGTTTGCGCACCTGTATTCGAGGCATAGTTATTGTCTACCTGAGTACACGGAATGAAATTCGCAAAGAATTTATGACCTGGAATAGAAATTTCTCCTCTTTAATATCCTGCCAGTTGAGCAATTAAGATGCACACGTTCATTCATTGGCTGCCAAACTGTAAATTTTACATTTTCCGTCGAAACCTGTATTCATGTCAATTTGTGTCCAATTTGCATTATCTCTTCTTGGTGCGTCGTTAATTTTGTCTAAGAGTGTGTGTATATATATATACAGTAACCACCGCTTATAGTGATCAGTGGTTATAAGAATCAACCGTTTATAAGAATCAATATCGCAAAAACAAAAACAAATGTATTATTTCCATGTTAAAATTTTCGCTTTAAAGAATCAATCCACCGGTTTTAAGAATCAGTTTACACTCTTCGCTTTCCTTTCATATTTCCAAAACAGCCTCTTAAACCTTCAAAAGGTACGAAGGTCTTTCTTTATTTTTTTTAAAGAAAGAGTGATAAGATGGGATGGAATACAGTCGTAAAATGCATCCCTTTCTTTGTTAGACATAACATAATAGTTTCCCATTAAACTCTATAGCTAAACAATGACCTATTAGCTTGACCCAGGGGCATCCTACCCGTGTGGATCCGATTTCACTTTTCTCCACTGACAAACAAAGACAGGGACTCTTTTTCCCCACCTCCCACATCCTGGTTGTCGACTGGCTTCCTGGACCCTGAAACACATAAATCTTTGAAGAAGTGTCCACTATCACTTAGGCAAACGTGACATTATTAGATTCAGCACGTTATCAAACCGTGAAACGTAAGCTAGAAGGTGAATCTTGGTCTGAGACTATTGGTATCGAAAGAGGTATAAACAGCCTCATGAAAACTTCATTACGTCAAACTACCATAGAAAACCTTTTCTTGCACCCTTCCTGTAGTTGAAATGTTAAACTGTTAAGCAGGTATGCTGTAACAAATATTGGATTTTTTTCATCTTTTACTATAATCATGTGTATCTACTTTTAGGTACAGAAATTAAGTTGTATTTTTAAAATTATAAAAATAATTTTAATAAAAGATAATTAGCGTAAATTAAAGAGTATTTTATAGTAAATTATCTCATATATGTATATATAGGTGTGTGTGTTCCTGTCCAAAAACCTAGATTTCGGCTATAAGAATCAAAAACAGTAATAACAAACGTGATTCTTATAAGCGGAAATCACTGTATATATATATATATATATATATAAAATCTTTCTAAATCCAAATCCACAATGCTTGTGTTGTGAAAAAGAACTGAAGTGAAGTCATCGCCCGACCTAGCCTTGTCACCAGGAAGTATGCTGTCAATGTCTCTTTCTGTTCTATATCAGTTAGAATTTAGATGTCCGTATTCGTAATGTAATAAATAGTTTTGTGGTGTGTGAAATAGCTGTGATTCCATGAACAATATAGCTATAACTTTGATGATCGGGCTTATTCATTAGACAAGCCGATCACAATTTACTTAAGTGAGATTTAGTTTTAATAAATCTGCAGAAAGATCTTAACAACGGGTCATCTGTGGAACAGTTCGGAAAATTGTCTGAGGTTATTACTGAGCAAATCCAGTAAGGCTACTGCAGTGGCGCACCCAGGATGTTTTCTTCGGGGGGGGGGGCGAGATGAACGGATAAAAATATTTATAATGCATTGGGGGGGGGGCGAGGTGAACGGATAAAATATTTATAATGCAAAATCAATATTCATAATGCAATTTCTATTTCTTTGGGGGGGGGCAGGGCCCCTCCCCCCCTGGGTGAGCCACTGGGCTACTGTATCCTTGGCATGTTTTATAAGAAAGGATTATTCATTCACTTCCATAAGCTTTAACGTGAAATACGTTTTCATACTCTTCGTTGAAGCCAGTGGCGCACCCGGGGGCGGGCAAGGGGCCCTGCCCCCCCAAAGAAATAGAAATTTTATTATGAATATTGATTTTGCATTATAAATATTTTTACCCCCCCCCCCCCAAAAGAAATAGAAATTGTATTATGAATATTGATTTTGCATTATAAATATTTTTACCCCCCCCGAAAAAAAAAGAAATAGAAATTGTATTATGAATATTGATTTTGCATTATAAATATTTTTACCCCCCCCCCCAAAAAAAAAGAAATAGAAATTGTATTATGAATATTGATTTTGCATTATAAATATTTTTATCCGTTCATCTCGCCGCCCCCCCCCCCCCCCAAGAAAAAATCTTGGATGCGCCACTGGTTGAAGCAACTTGAGCGCTCCCGGTCCGTTATTTTCAGCGCAAAACACCTCTTTCCCTTTGCCCCCTGACAGCAACAACGTTTAAATGACGTCCCGCTAAAAAGCAGCATCGCCCCCCCTTCTCTCCCCCTCTCAACAGAGACACGTTTCTATGTTTACAAAGTCGCGCAAATCATGCACTCTCCACCATTCTATTCTTGTAGCAGGAGGGAAGCAAAAAAAGAAGCAAAATACAAAATCTCGCCAACCCCAGCATAAATGCGCGCCTGAAACCAGCGTCAGCAGATGGATTCCTCTATCCGCGAACATACACAACACTCGCTTATCGCGAACGGAGTGTTTATCGTTAGAATAGGGTGGGTTATCGCTCACTACTACAAGAGCGGTGTACCCGCCTTTGGTGCGGCGGCTTTGTAACAGGTTGCACCGTAAACTGTAGAGCAGTGGTGCTCAAACTTTTATTATTTTTTTTATCGTGACCCACTTTCTTTAAATAAAAAAAAAATCACTCGACACCACGGAAATTTTTTTGGTAGTAGTAAGATTTAAAAAAAAAAAAATTGCTAACAAAAATACAGGAAAAAAAAATTAGCAAATGTTGAAAAACCATTTTATTAATTTTTGCTATCTATCTTTACATACAAAACAGTTCCGTAACTGACTCACTGACTGACTGATATAGCACAACGCACAGACCAAACCGCTGGACCTAAAGGGCTGACATTTTGCATGGCGAGTCTTCTTATGGTGTAGGGGTGCACTAAGAAAGATTTTTCAAAAATTCTTCTTAGATTTTTTAAATAAAATTTTTAAGCTGTTTTAGTAACTTTTTTAAAGTTTGCATTTAAAATAATGAGGGTTATAAAATTTATATCGCGAGAAAGATCTTAAAAATTCCTTTAAAATGAGATGTTTTTACGAATCTTTACCTCCATTTTCTGATTTTTGGTGAATTTTTAAAGATTCATTTTTAGAATTTAGTTTATTAAATGCTGATCACGTGATTTCTTTTTCTGGTACTTTAAATAAATTTATCGTCACGTGCTTAACAACTAAATAGACAACAATTTTTTTTTTTCTTCTTGCTAATGCGGCAGACGATTGGACATTATCCAAAAAAATATTAAAATACAGTAAAAGATATGTTCCTAAAACTGCACTATATTCTTTAGTATGTCCTATTAGATTTAATTTGAATATTTTCATCTACATTATTTTGTCTTTAAAAATATCCCTTACGATTTTTTTATAAATATATACACACACACACACACACACACACACACACACACACACACATATATATATATATATATATATATATATTACATCAATTGTATACATTGATCGTCGTATTTATTATAAATATTTATTTTTTTGGCATTAATTGCATACATTGACCGTTGTATTTAATTTGAATATACTCCGTAGCGAAGTGCGGGTTTTCAGCTAGTATATATATATTATTTCTTAAAGATGTTTTTTGTTTCGTTCCTTTTTCTCCCTTCCTAATTAACCAAAATCGATAAATGAGTTACCATTTTAAAGATTAAGATATCCGCTTCATGAGAATTGTTAGTTTAGAACTACACATCTTATTGTTTCTTTATAAATCGAAGTATAAACATTATAAACAATTTTCCCCCTAGATGGCGCGCTCTAGCCATTTTTAAAATTTACCATTATCAATCGCACTGAATGTTTAAATTTAAAAATCGTTTGCTTTTATTATCATTCTGTGATTTTATTAATGAGTTTCTTTATTGGCAACTTCCGCGTAGGTGTATATTATTCTTTTTGCATGGAAAAACCATATATATTATTTCTAGAAGGTTTTTTTCTTGTGACGATCCCCTTCATTCAAAATCGATAAATGAAGCACCGTCTTAAAAATTAAGTTCTCCGCTTCTGACGAATTGTTAATTCAGAATGACACGTTGTATTGTTTGTTTAAAAATCGAAGCGAAAAATTTACTTTTGGGCCTAGAGTTTTTTCCCCGGATGCGTCGAAACGGCACGGTAACATATTATGCACAATGAGGTTTTTTAATGTAGATATGATATTTTCCACGAGTTTGTGTCGTATTTAACTTTTAATATTGTCTACAAAGGTGTTTTGACGTGTACATATCTCATGTTCCCTTGTTTTGTCTCATGCTTCACCTCCAATAGTGTGGCCAAAGGCGTTTTGTAACTGGTTTTGTATTATCCTTCCGCACCGTTGTTATATGACAAATATATAATTACCACAAATGAACCGTTTCTTCTTTCATCCGACTACAAACCACAGTAATTTATCGTAATTTAATCGCATGAGAAAGGGTCGCACGGGCCCACCTAGTTGCAAAGAACGTTTCACAAATTATTTAACAATATCATTCCCTACATATTTTTACTATGTTTTTATTAACTCGCTTTCTTGTTTGTTTGTTTGTGTGTGTGCGTTTGTCCGGTACAAATCTTGCAATTGATTTATAACTAACTTCCCGACTAGCTAGACATTTGAATCTTTTAGAATAGCCCAGAACACGATGACAGTGCATTCTTTTGATACTTTTAGCCATCTTTAAGCAGAATTAAATTCACTTTCAGTTAATTTTGTTTTGTAGACTGGTGCAGCCATCTATCGTTCGGCACGGGAACGAAAAGTCAAACGCGAGTTAACTTCCGATTAACTTCATTTTCTTTCAAGTTGATGGGATAATTGATCAAAAAAAATTTTTTAAAGTATTTATTAATAAATAGAATTGTCAAGTTTATATGATTCAAAAGAAAATTTAAAAACATGGTATATAAAAAGTTCTTTTTATCTTGTAATTATTCATTAATTCAATCTATATATGTAAAACAGTTCCGTAACTGACTGACTGACTGACAGATAACGCACAGACCAAACCGCTGGACCTAAAGGCTGACATTTTGCATGGCGATTCTTCTTATAGTGTAGAGGTGCACTAAGAGAGATTATTGAAAAAATCATCTTAGATGCTTTTAAATTAAATTTTTAAGCTGTTTTTGTAACATTTTTAAATGGGCATTTAATATAATAATTTGAGGGTTATAAAATTTACATCACGAGAAAGATCATAAAAATTCCTTTAAGAAATTTTTTTTTACGAATCTTTACCTCCATTTTCTGATTTTTGGTAAATTTTTAAAGATTCGTTTTTAGAATTTAATTCATTAAATGCCGATCACGTGGTTTCTTTTTTTTTTGTTATACTTTAAACTAATTTTGCGTCACATGCATAACAACGAAATAGACAAAAAAAAAATTTCTTCTTACTAATGCGGCAGACGATTGGACATTATCCAAAAAAATATTAAAATATAGTAAAAGAAATGTTCCTCAAACTGTTCTATATTAAGTGTACTATATGCTTTAGTATGTTCTATTAGATTTAATTTGAATATTTTCTTCTTCATTATTTTGTATATAAAATATATCCATTACGATTTTTTATAGATATATTTTTCGTTTTTTTACATCAATTGCATACATTGATTGTTGTATTTATTTTATATATATATATATATATATATATATATATATATATATATATATATATTTGGCATTAATTGCATATATTGATCATTGTGTTTAATTTGAATGTACTCCGTAGCGAAGTACGGGTTTTCAGCTCGTAATATATATATATTTTTTGGCATTAATTGCAGACATTAACCGTGGTATTTATTAAAAAAATTTTTTTTTGCTTGTTTTTTTTTTGGGGGGGGGAGGGGCATTAATTGTATACATTGACCGTTGTATTTAATTTGAATGTACTTTGTAACGAAGCACTGGTATTCAGCTAGTTTTTTCATATGCAGAATATTATCTCACAATATTATGTATACCTGAGGATCCAATGTTAAGTTCCTTCTGCATCATTTGGTAGGTACAACGTTTATCCTCAATTTTTCGTACAGCCCTTGCATAGGTCTTCCCGTGTGTTCTTCATCCAGGAGATAATTTTGACCTCTTTTCAATTCTGTAAACCATCTGAATGCAAGGCGCGACATGGAGCTCCATTTCCATATGCTAGTTGTAGACGTTCAAGGCATTTTTCTAGAGATCCACTTTAAAATCATAGCTCGATCATGGTCCTGAGTTAACTCCATTTTCTCTTGTTTCAAAATTAATTCTACGATAGCTAAGTTGCAACTGTTGCCATAATTTATCGTCTGCGGATATAAAAGAGTTCAAATTGAAATATCCAACCAATTTCTTTTTTTCTTTTTTCACATCGTCTGCCAACTGTCTCAAAAATTTCAGTGTTACCCTCGTACTCATATCATCCTTTTTTTTTTCAATTGCTGATTGCACTGTTACAGAATCACTAAACTGCAACACTGAATACAGCCAGTTTTATGACAAAAGTAGTTATTTTTATGACTGTGTGATAAGTTTCGTTTATCAGTAGGGCAGTTTAATTTCACTTATTAAAAACTGTGGATAAATTCAAAAGAACGGAAATTAGATTAAATTATAAAACGAAAAAATAATGGCATGAATGCATTGTGATAGTAAAAATAATGTATATTTACATTCTTATATTGTTACATTCTTATATTCTTATAATGTTTACATTCTGATATTGTTAATAATGTATATTTACAATATAAGAATACAAATGAATAAATTAAAATGAAATAAACGAATTAGAAAAAAAAGCAGTAAAAATTTAAAAAATGAAAATCGTAAAAATATATAACTATTATTTTAAAATGTAAAATTATATTCTACAAATGTAATGTAATTTTTTTTTACTTATAAAATGTGTTAAAATTATATTATTAAACTATATTCAATCGTAGAAATACAAGACATAAGTTATAAGTTTAAACAGCATGAATAAATAATATATAAAACAACTTTGCCGACGGACTTCATTATCATCTCTCTCTCTCTCTCTCTCTCTCTCTCTCTCTCTCTATATATATATATATATATATATATATATATATATATATATATATATATATATATATATATATATATATACACACACACATATATATATATATACACATATATATACACACACACACACACACACACATATATATATATATATATAGATATAGATATATATAAATATATATGCATGAATGTATATATGTATGTATGTATGTACATCGAATGGAAGGGAGTGTCCAACGACTGCTCAAAAGTTCCTTCTGTTCAAATTTAATCTAATCGCAATCTCTTCGCGACACGCCACATTGGATTACGAAGGCTCTGGTGAGAACGCTAAAATAGGAACAAGAAATAAAGAAATCCTTTTCTTAATTAAAATAATGAAAAACTGAAGAGAATAGGAAACCCACCAAAATATTGTTTTCATTAAAGGACACTTCAACTCCTCAAAATAGAGTACCGTTTTTATGATAATATACTACTATGCTAAATCAGTAATAAATTGAGCTAATAGTACAATTTAGTATTTGGAACATAGGGGCCTTAAACATCTTGGGGCCCTCTTTGGGGCCACCTCTGTGTTAAATTCTTACACTTTGTTGTTATTGTTGTTTCTAGCGGCCCCTAGCTGGAAGTATTCTAGACCAGGTACATATAGGTTAGCGAGACGAGGGGTGCGGCTCCAGTTTCTAATGGCACTATAAGGGATCCGATTGAGCCAGGTGTCACCTCCACTTTGACCGAGCAACCCCAGGGGCGACATTTGGGAGATTATACCCTCTCCCACCCTCTCTAACCACATAGAGGAACTTTCCGGTCTACGGATTTAACGTTCCGGCTTACACACGGAAGTATTGAATGGCACTTGTCGGGATTCGATCCGAGCACTCTCGGCACCAAATGCCGATGCGCTACAACTTGGCTACCTAGAACTAACACTTTACGTACAGATACTGACCAAGATTCTCTCTCTCTGCAGGCTACGGGAACATCGCCCCGAAGACGGACGTGGGTAAAGTGGTGACCATCCTGTACGCTCTGTTGGGCATCCCCCTCATGCTGCTCTGTCTGACCAACATAGGGGAACTGCTCGCGAGGTCCTTCAAGTTCACCTATTCCCACCTGTGTTTCTTGTTCCGCAACCCACGCAAGACGCACGCGGCGCCCTCCCCCAAGCACCTACCGACCAATACGGACACCTGCAAGAGTAAGTAGCCTTGATCCCGTATCATTTGGAATTTCTTATCCATTGTTTGATTTGTAATACTTTAATGGGATGTATCTAATCTCAAAAGATGCCGTCTACACCTGAATGTGTTATCTATCACCGCCCCATAAAAATTTGCCACTCGCCTGCGAATTATAACTGTGTCTGAGAAGTTTCTTGCCAAGCAGTAAATTTTTTAATGGTATATTTATGCGACCACATATTTATGTGAAAAAGGATTTTCTGCAATGACTGCGATGACAACCAAATATAGAGCTTTGCTGGACATTGAATCGGATCTTCGCCTTAAACTGACAAACATTGAGCCCGATATTACTTCTTTAGTTAATAATACCTTCTCACTAATTATATATTTTTTAAAGGGATTACTATATTTTATGTATATGTTTAGCAATAAAAATATATCCCAAGTTACTTTTCTTTATTACAAATGTTCTCCGTTGCATTTTATTCCCCATTTCAAAATTTTTGGTCTACCGGTACGTCATCAAATTGTTGACAACGTACAGGTACGGTACTATAAAAAGGTTGGAAACCCCTGATGTAAATCATTTTCTCCATTTTGAAGCTCGTTTACATTTATAATCTTCAAATTGCCTACATGAACTTACATGTTTAGAGTCTACACATTATCTTAATATGAAATCTCACGTTAACTGTATTTTCATTGTCCCCGGAATCTTAGACATACAGTCTTCACGTTATTCTCACAGTCTTGCACATATGGTTTTTGCATTGTTCCCAAAATCTTGCGTGCATAATTTTCACTATATCTCCAAAATCTGACACTTACAGCCTTCATTTTGAGTGCACAATCTTACATTCGTAGTCTTTTGACACAATCCACACAATCTTCCATTCACAGTTTCCCTGTTGCCTCCACAATCTTACATCCGTAGTCTTTTGACAAAATCCCCACAATCTTCCATTTACTATTTTAATTTTGTCTCCAGAACTTTCCCATCATAGTTTTCCTGTTGTTTCCACAGTCTTACATTCGTAGTCTTTTTGGCACAATCTCCAACAATATCCCCTTCATAGTTTTCATTTTGTCTCTACAATCTTTCATTCGTAGTCTTTTGACACAATCCCCACAATCTTAAAGTCAGAGTTTTAATTTTGTCTCCACAATCTTACATTCGTAATCTTTTGACAAAATTCTTACAATCTTCCATTCAGAGTTTTCATTTTGTCTCCACAATCTTTCACTCGTAGTTTTTTGACACAATCCCCACAATCTTTCCTTCAGAGTTTTCATTTTGTCTCCACAATCTTACATTCGTAGACGCCCGGTGACGTAGTTGTTAAAAGCGTCAAGATGCTACACCACAGGTCCAGGGTTCGACTCTGTGACTGGGCAAGGTCAACTCAAGCCTTTCTACCCTTGAGTGAGTCGATAAAATGAGGACTAAGCATGCTTGGGAACTAACTCTGGGGGTCCCGAGTCAGGATGACCACCTGTCCGAGATAAATGCTGTATGGCACCTCAAGCCCACGGTCATGAAAGCGGAGATGGGCACCGCAGGCCTTGGTCCACAGTGCTGAAAAGCAACTCGGACTGTTGTGCCATGAGTAAGAGTTAATCTTACATTCGTGGTCTTTTGACAAAATTCCCACAATATTCTCTTCATGGTTTTCAGTTTGTCTCCACAATCTTACATCCGTAGTCTTTCGACACAATCCCCACAATTTTCCATCCATAGTTTTCATTTTGTTTCCACAATCGTGCATTTGTAGTTTTCCTATGTCTCAAAAATCTCAAAATTATAGTCATAATAGTCTTAAATTTATATTTTCGCCACTGCCTCCTAAATTTTACTTACATAGTTATCAAATTGTCTTCACCATATTACATTTTTCGTCATCCCTCAGTGTCCTTGACTTTAAGCTTCTAGTCTCCTCATTGTTCATAGTAAAAATCTAAAATATATCGTCTTCTCCTTGTCTCGACAATCTTACATATTTATTCTTCAAAATCTTAATAGTCTTCCATAACTTTACACTTTTTGTCATTGCCTTCATAATCCTATATTTCAGTTCTCGATTTCGTGACTGTACAAGTAAGATTGGCTCCACAATATTACTTCAAGAGTTATCCTATTGTCTCTAAAATCTTACATTTATTGTCTTCACACAGTATGCAAAATCTCACACACACACACACACACACATATATATATATATGTGTGTGTGTGTGTATGTATATGTATATGTATATGTATATGTATATGTATATGTATGAATAAACTAGCACAAGTGAAGTTCTTTAGACCTTGGAAAGTATAACTGCAGTAACCTTGGAAAGTATATACTATAGAAGCAAGCACAAAATTTATGAGACATGAATTCTAATGAACCTTACGATCTGTCCAAGAGAGCAAGTCAAATTTTAAACGACAGCTCACGCGCTGCAGATTGCGCCGTTAAATATACTTGGCGCAACATGTCCTTTCTGGTCCTTGCGCCAATAAAAAAAAACGTCAACCAATGAACGCTAAATGTAACGAACTGCCTCCTTCTCTCTTGCAGGTCCCGTGGGCAAAATGGCCGAAATAGCCACTCTCGAGAAGTGCAACGGCGAAGAAAAGAGCGTCGACAGCTCCCCCGTGGGTAAGGGTCCCAGTGCTGTCGTGGTGGTGTCCGAAGTAGCCACTCCGGTCGTCGTCGAACGGGTGTACCGGGACTCCTTGGGTCCCGAGGAGCCACGGGTGCCCATGTACATGGTACTCCTCCTGGTGACGGGATACATATGCGGCGGAGCGGTATTGTTCTCGCTGTGGGAGAAGTGGACCTTCCTGAACGGCGCCTACTTCTGCTTCATCACGCTGAGCACCATTGGGTTCGGGGACCTGGTCCCTGGCTCGGACATCCTGGAGGCGAGGGGCGGTCAGGAGAAGCTCATCATCTGCTGCATCTATCTTATCATGGGGCTGGCCATCATTGCCATGTCTTTCAACCTGGTGCAGGAGGAGGTGGTCATCAAGTGCCGGAACCTGGCCAGGAACCTGGGGTTGCTCAGGTCTGAGCATGACGATGACGATGATGACTGACTTCTACCCTCGCTCGAACAGAGGAATTGCGACCCTCGTACCCTTTTCAGCAGAATTTCTCTGCCTTTCAATGACCATTTCACAACTCACTCTTTACTACGCGTACTGCAAAACATCTCGTTCTCGCGTGCCATTTCATTACTTCGGATCAGTTTCTCTGATTCTCGACGACCAGTTCTCGCCCATTTTAAGAGCAGTTCTGATTCTCGACGATTAGTATACGACTCTTTCATCTTTAACTGCAGTTCCTCTGATTCTCAATTACAAATATACGACCCTCGCCTCTTTCGGCTTCAGTTCCTCCTATTCTCGACGACCATCTTGCGACTCTTCCATCTTTTAACAGCAATCCCCCTGGTTTGCGGCGACCTGTTTACATCTTCTGCGTCTTTAACTGAGGTTCCTTTAGTTCAGGATAACAAGCTTACGGCTATCACATCTTTTAGCTGATTCTCGACGGCCAGTGTACGACTCTAGCCTTTCTTAAATGGAATGCCTCCGACTCACGAGGACCGCTTTGTGACTCTCATATATTTTAAGAAGAATTCACGACAGTTTACGATACAAGTACTTTTTTTTGTCTACCCATCTTTAAAATAGCACTGTTGCATTGTATAACATACATTACGCTAGAAGTTTAATGGCCAGCTTCTAGGCCACTCACGCATGTGAACAGATATTTGCACGAATATAAACTATTTTGGATTAGTTAACGTCACTCCTATATTTTAACTAGAAGTTCACCAGAAAATAATTTCATGGCGATAATTAGTTTACGACAACTTACCTGAACAGAAACTCGCCTTGAAATATTATGTCCTCGATTGCCAGTTTATGACTTTCTCTCTCTTATTTTTTTTAAATCGGAATACCATTGAAAATAATCCACTGTTGTCAGTTTATGACTCTCGCACGTCTTTTGACTTGAATTTTTCAACGTAATCTGCCTTTGACTACTGCAGCTTCGTCTGCTTGGAAGTAAAACGTCGACAAGAGATTGCCTTCTGGGTATCCCATATGGACCTCTTCCTGTTTTCGACAGAGATTCTTCTGAGACATTATGCTCTCGGCAGAGAACTAAATCGACTTTTTAAGGCGTCCTCAAGGGATTGCTTTCGTAACTCGATTGATAGCTCCTTTGATTACAAAAGTGTGCAAAACCGATATACTTTTAACAAGAATTTTTCGGTAACAAATTGTTTCCGCATTATGGTCAGGCCCAAACTGAAGTGTTCTCGGAACAAACTGCTTTCACAAGCCCGTTAACACGGCAAACGCCCATTATAAGCTGGTTTACTGTTTTTCGCTCATTTCCAAACCCCTTTCGTCTGCAATATTTGCAGGTCGCTAGAAATCATATAAAGTCTAAAACCGTATCCACCTGCATCAAAAATATTTCTAGCATATTTTTACCACTTTCTATGAGGCCAGTTTATACAAACATTATTCTGACTTCCCGAAAACGCATAAACTGAAGCCAGAAATTTTCTGTTCCGCCGGTTCCTTTTTCCGATTACGTAAGTCACTTCCTTGTGGGAAAAAAAGTTTTTAAATATCTTCTTTAACAGGAATTTGTCTAACCAAATCGTTGCAGTCATAGACCGTTAATACAAAATTAATTTAGTGTAGGACAAATTTTATCAATTCCAGTGGTAAGTTAATAGAGCGAAATTTGTGCATTTCCCTTCTATATTTTTAAAGATTTACTTTCTCTCATCTGGGAGAACAAGTGATTTTTTTCAACGGCTAGGCGACAAAAAAGACGCCTACCCGCATATACTACGTTTGGAACTTCAGTGAGATGACTATAAAATTCTGGATAATATGACCAAAAGGATTACCATCAGATTAGAATCTTCTCTCTTTTTAACTATACTTTCATAGAGAATTTTCATAAAACACTGGACTCCAGTCCAGTGTAATGCATTTAGTAACACACTGTTATCACGAACATGAGCCGAATGGACAAAGGCTCATAGAATCAACTGAAATCTGTTATCTGGGCATTGTACTTAGAAATTCAGTTTATGATATAAAGAGCAAAAAAGTGTTACGGAATGAATCAAGAAAAAGTAATCTTACACTTGACAAGTACCGTTTCATGCACTGAACTACTTACAGACACAGTGATATGACTCAAACTTGGCAAGTAAAAAGTTGTTCTGCAATATCGAACGGTCGACACACTTCCATTGAGACTTCCATTGCACCGGATAGGGCCACGCACAGCGTCGAAGGCCTTCCAGGTTTTGACCCAGAAAGCAGGCTAAATGCCATTTAAGATGGACGGTTAACACACTTGCTATGTCTCACACCCAGATTAAACTCTCACCTGATAACTGTCTCGCAAAGATGCGTTGAGCTGCGAATGATTTAATCACATGATACGAGTAATGCTCGACGAATCCCCAGGAAAAGTGAGTTTCGTGTTGAACAGTCTCTGTGCGATCCAGAACCAACACTTGGCAACTACCCAGCAGTATCTTGAACTATGATACTACTAAGACACTCATGCCTTTTCTCCTCAAAAAGATAACTTACTGAAATGAAATGTATTAGAAATCAAACAGAGTAACCACGGGCATTTCCACTGCACACCAAGTGCGAAATATCCACAGTTAGCACAAAAATGGAACGTAAGAGAAACTGCTCTTCGTCCTCTAATTTGAAATGAATCGCTGTTCTATAGACGAGCTACTCGCGTGTAGATAAGTTTCCTTCAAGCAACGTTATGGATCTTGAAGTTGAGAAAATGTGAACTTGTATAATAAATATTTCTAAGGATTATCTTTTGTCATTCCTTGTTAAGGCTGTTGCGTATTAACAATATTGGATTCGCCCACATCATCTATAGAGGAAATGGCCGACTTGGATTGAAAGTTTTTTTTTTTAAATTGTACTCCGTCATACAGAAATAAATTTTACACTTGGGGGCATATTTCACTTTAAAAAAATGCAAATAATACAGTGTGTCCGGGCTAAAGGTGTCCAAAAGTCATGACTTATTTTTACGGAACTACCCAATAGAATTCAAACAAAATTATTTAAATAGAAAGAACATCTCACCAAGTTTTAATATCAATCATAGATTTCGATCATGGTATCATAGATTCCGATGTGTGCACCTTTTGTAGCACGACAAACATGTCAATGGTAATCCAGTTCTCTCCAAGTGTTTCGTGGCATATCCGGCGTTATTAGACCTTTTTTGCTTGATTCATTAAATCCGTTGTGTATAAACAAAAAATTGAAACTGTGGATGAGTCGAAGAAGCGTATCATTCAAGCAATTCATGAAATAACTCCTGATATGTTACGCAACACTTGTAGAGAACTGAATTACCATTTAGACGGTAGTCGAGCTACAAAAGGTGCACACATCGACATATACGATACCACTAGCTGAAAACCCGCACTTCGCTACAGAGTACATTCCAATTAAATACAACGGTCAATGTATGGAATTAATGCTATATATATATATATATATATATATATATATATATATATATATATAATAAATACGACGATCAATGTATAAAATTGATGTAAAAATAAAAAACAAAAAAATATATTTATAAAAAATCGTAAAGGATATTTTTATATACAAAATAATGAAGAAGAAAATATTCAAATTAAATGTAATAGTACATACTAAAGAATATAGTACAGTTAAGATAGTACAGTTTGAGGAACATAATATCTTTTATTGTATTTTGATATTTTTTTGGATAATGTCCAATCGTCTGCCGTATTAGCAAGAAAAGAAAAATATTTTTTTTGTCGATTTAGTTGTTATGCACGTGACGATAAATTTATTTAAAGTACCAGAAAAAGAAATCACGTGATCGGCATTTAATAAATTAAATTCTAAAAATTAATCTTTAAAAATTCGCCAAAATTCAAGAAATGGAGTTAAAGATTCGAAAAAGATCTCATTTTAAAGGAATTTTTAGGATCTTTCTCGTGATATAAATTTTATAACCCTCCAATTATTATTTTAAATGCAAACTTAAAAAAAGTTACTAAAACATCTTAAAAATTTAACTTTAAAAAATCTAAGAAATTTTTTTGAAAAATCTTTCTTAGTGCACCACTACACCATAAGAAGAACCGCCATGCAAAATGTCAGCCCTTTAGGTCCAGCGGTTTGGTTTGTGCGTTGTATATCAGTCAGTGAGTCAGTCAGTTACGGAACTGATTTATATACATAGATGATAGAAATCTATGATGGATATTAAAACTTGGTGAGATGTTCTTTCTAATTTAATAATTTTTTTTTATTCTAATGGGTAGTTCCTTAAAAATAAGTCATGACTTTTGGATACCTTTGGCCCGGACACCCTGTATTTTAAAACTTCAATTATTCGAGGAAAATATCTGGTATAGTGTATTTTAAACGCTCCTCCATTCCTTTGGTGGCCGCCATTCATAAAATGAATCCAGTCTCAAGGTGCAAAAAAGTTTGGTCTATATGAAAATACCATTTTTGTTGGATAATCGGCATTGATGGAGTTGTCAATAGTACACACAATTTTCTCCATAGGTTAACATGGAGGTGAGCGAATCCAATAAGGTTAGTACACAGCAGCCTTAAGAGCTCTGATGTAACACCAACATGCAATCACAAGAGTTATTACCATGTTTTTATTAACTCACTTTCTTGTTTGTTTGTGTGTGTGTTTGTCCAGTACAAATCTTGCAATCGATTTTTAACTCACTTCCCGACTAGCTAGACATTTGAAACTTTTAGAATAACTCAGAACACGATGACAATGCATTCTTTTGATACTTTTGGCCATCTTTAAGCAGACTGAATTCATTTTCAGTTAATTATGTTTTATAGACTGGTGCAGCCCTCTATCGGCCGGGACGGGAACGAAAAGTTAAACGGAAGTTAACTTCGAACTAACTTCATTTTCTTTCAAGTGGATTGGATAATTCATCAAAAAAATTTTTTAAAAGTATTTATTAATACATAGAATTGTCAAGTTTATATGATTCAACAGAAAATTTAAAAACATGGTATATAAAAAGTTCTTTTTATCTTGTAATTTATTTTAGGAATTAAGTCATGCAACAAGATAGAGAGGACAAATACAATAAAAACACAGCTTCGAAAAAAATCAGCTAATTGTAGATCAGAAAGTGACTTCCCTCTGACTTTCAAACTTAAGACATTCTCCCCCCCACTGCGATATAATAAAAATGGAGCACGACTTCCAAAAACAAATTTCGTAACGTACACCCGCAGCTTTTCTTATAAGCCCTGACACACAATCATTATTTTTTTTTTCACTTTTGATTCTTAGACCCGGAGAGTAGGGTCAAATGTTCATCACTAAAAATAGCACGCACGAGAGTACTTTGGCAATCATGTCCCCACCATGCGTCGAGTCGAAAAATTGAAATGCTCTGAACTGTTCATGACGACTCTGATGTTCTCAAAATCAACTAAATGTTTTGTATTGTGTAACACTGTGTAAATGTTCGCACAGCTTAAAAATTCAGTATAAACGTTTACTGGTGCGCACTTTTGCTTAACCCCTTGACTACCAGGCTTAATTTCGCTGGTGAAGGGCTATATACCAGGCTATGCGGTGTAAAATGTCCGTGTCATAAATCATTTAAAAACTTCTGCAATGTAATAGTGAAGAATTTAAGGTCCTTTAAATAATACGAGCAAATATAAAACACGTGAACACAGACAACAGTCGAATCGCAAGTGACGTTTTGATTTTTGAAGCGATTCGATTGTGCGAATTCATACCCCGCCGCTCCTTTCGCCATCTAGCGGCGTCCTTGTAGTAGAATCAAGGTCATTACTACTCACCTCCGACCAGTACCATGCTATATCAGGTGCATATCACTGACCAATCCGGTTCAAATATGCACTCATTACTGTGTAGTGAACGACGTCCTGGTCGCTGATTAATGAAATGAGAGGACGTACGCTGCGTACGTCCTGGTAGTCAAAGGTATCTGTCAACGTTTGGAGCACTTTTTTCTAAAAACAGACACTACTGATTCAGCACACATATTTTTAGTTCAAATGGGATACAAAATCATGGAGACAAATACCATTTTGGTAACAATTTCATTACATTTTAAAATAGAGGAATTATTTTTATCAATTTTGAGTTCAACGGAGTGCTTACGTTAGACACTCCACACTCCATTCGATTCAATATACACTCTGTCACAAAAAAATATATGCACACAGAAGGAAACGAGCTACTATCATGATACTTCACATGTATGTAGTGTATGAGGAGATAAACAAATGATTACAAATTCAGAAGAACAGACCGTTTTATTAAGAAGATATGGCATGAAAAAGGTTACAAATCGGTAAGTAGTAAATCCACCTCTGGCAGCTATACAAGCCGAAACACGGCGTGGCATCGAATCAGTGAGGTCACCTATGACCTCCTGCGGTCCTATGATCATGCCATAATCTTTGCAACTGGGCAGTTAATTCACCAGTATTCCAGAACGGCTGCAGTTGCCTTCCAAGCACGTCCCAGACGTGCTCTATTGGCGAGAGGTCTGGTGACCTGGCAGGCCATGGGAGTACGTCATATCCTTGAAGACATTCTTGGGAGAGTCGCGCAGTATGTGGACGAGCGTCGTCTTGTTGATAAATGGCGCGTGGGCGACTTGATAGCATAGGCAGTACAACTGGTGTTAAAATCTCGTCCACGTAACTGCGTTCCGTCAAAGTGCTTTGAAGGACGACTAGAGGTGATCGTGTGTCCCAACATATGGCTCCCCACACTGTCACACCTTGTGTAATCGCCGTATGCCTCTCGACAACAAATGCCGGATCGGACCGGTGGTATGTCCCACACATGCTCTATCGGATTCAAGTCAGGTGACAATGCTGGCCATTCCATACGGGTGATATCCTCAGATTGAAGGCATTCGTTTACGATGTTTGCTCGGTGAGGACGGGCGTTGTCATCCATAAACATAAATTCTGCGCCCATGGCACCCCTAAACAAACGTACATGTTGTTCCAGAATGATGTCCCGATAAATGTGGCCGTTCGTGGTTCCGATTTGGATATGCAGATCTGTTCTGGAGCCCAGTATAATTCTACCCCAAACGAGCAATCCTGCACCACCGTAACGGTGTCGTCCAATGATGTTGTCTTGGTGGTAACGGGTACCTGGCGTTCTCCATATGAAAGTCCGACGTGAATCAGACTGCAAGCTAAACCTGGACTCATCGGAAAATATCACACAAACTCACTGTGACGATGTCCCTATTGCATGTTCTCTACTCCAGTCTAATCGCTGCCGACATTGAGTTGCCGTGAGCGGAACACATCTGACAGGCCTGCGAGCCCTCTCTTACACTCTCGCCATTGTGACGTACTATCGGCGTCATCTGGTGGCTTCCTGCAGTGGCGCCGGAAAGGGGGGGCAAGGGAGGGCACTTGCCCTCCCCTAGAAAATTGAATTTTTTGTTTCTACCTAGCTAGCGCTCGTAAAATATTAGAATTTTCATTTAAAATCATAAAGCCTAACAAAACTGAATACTAAATTGCAACCTCACACTCGTTAACGCAAGCGCGATAAACGTCATTCCATATACGCAGGAGCGATTAATCGTCAATTTCAGGTACGCAAGTGCGTTTAAGCGCCAATGCCAGACGTTCGTTTTTGCGATTCAAAAGCAACCCTACACAATGTTTTTGCATCGCGAAAGGGAATCTTGAATCCGATGCATTTAAAACGCGTACACGGTTTTACTTAACGGTTTTCTAACATGGACACAATACGTTGCTTACATAAGGTAAGAGTCGTCTTTTAAATAATATGGATAATAGGTGTTGTTGTTCAAAATACAATGAAAAATATTTATAGTAGTTTAATTACGTAGAATTTCAAAGTAGATGATTTGTATCATTTTTTTAAGTTCATTTTTCAATTGTTGTTTTCTGGCAAAGGATTAGAGGGAAATAAAACCTAGGAGTTTTCTACTATTCTGCTTAACGATTTTTCTATTTTATGAAATCATATTTTATTTTTACTGCTGGACATACCAAAATATCAATAGGTATTATCATGAAATCATGGATATAAGAAATTTTTTAAAGAAAAAACTGATAGTAATTACAAATCGAAGCTTCTTGAACCATTAGAAATAGAACCTAGTACATCTACTAACATAGTTCCTAGCTTAGCAGTAGTGAGTGAAGGTTTTGGGTCATTACATTTTGATGTTGATCATGAATCTAATACAACGTCATTATCTGGTGTTGGTGAAAATCGTACCGTTCATATTCATCCTTTACATATAGGAGATTTTATTGAAAAGCATGCTTCTATTTCCGATGAAACAAGATATGCGTTATTGACTCTACATTTTGTTCCCGATTCAAGTTACAATTTTAAAAGGGACTCAGATGGGAAAAGAGTTTTTCGTCACGAATGGTTACAAAATTACGATTGGTTAGCTTATTCCAATAAACTTAAGGGTGGACTTTGTAAAACTTGTGTTACATTTCGACCGAATTTAAGAAGAGGGTTTTTGGATCTTTCGTTGTAAAACCTTTCAAGAATTGCAAAGACTTCCATGAAAATGCAAAAGAACATATGTGTTCGGAGTGGCATCGTTCAACGACAATTAAAGCTGTAAACTTTCGACATGTTATGGAGAGTAAAAGTACTTGTGTCACTGAACAGCTCAGTAGCTATGAACGGGAACAAGTTAAGTCTAATCGAGAAAAACTTATGCCAATCATTTCCACTATAATTTTTTGTGGTACCCACGATTTACCTCTCCGTGGTAAAACCACTGGAAATTTTGATGATCTCCTAAATTTTAGAGTCGAGAGCAGAGATTTAGTATTAAAAGATCATTTGGAAAATTGTGCAAAAACATGCTAAATATACTTCTCACCAGACTCAGAATGAATTAAGATTTGTGGTGATATTATTCGAGAAGAAATTATTACAGAAGTGAACGCCAGTGAAGGTTTTTCATTGTTAGCTGATGAATCTGCTGATATTTCTGGTGTTGAGCAGCTCTCGATAGGAGTAAGTGGATGAAAATACTAATTCAGTATGTGAGGAATTCTTGGGATTTACTGAACTTAGTTCCATGATTGCAGAAGGTATATAATCAGTAATATTACAAACTTGCGAAAATTATGGCTTAAGTATGCAAAAGGTAGTAGGATTAGGATTTGATGGTTGTGCAACAATGGCAGGCCGCGAAAACGGAGTGCAGAAAATAATTCGTGAGAAATATAACAAAGCTCTCTTTTTTCATTGTGCTTCACACAGACTTAACTTGGTGGTCAACGACTTAAATAAAATCCAGGATGTACAAAATTCAGTAGCTACTATAAAAGAGTCCTTAACTTTTTCCGCGAAAGTCCATATCGGAGAAAATATGTACCCAAAATTCCCTTATTTTGTGAAACTAGATGGTCTGCAAAGTATAAGTCATTTAGAATATTTTCGGAACATTTTGAGGAAATAAGAAACGCCCTAGAACATTTATCATATACGATGGAAATAAATGGAGATACACGATCGAAATACAACCAGTTGTTATGCGCAATTTCTACTCCTAAATTTATTGTGTGTTTGCATGTTATTTCACACTATAGTGCCAAACTGGAGCCTGTTTGCAATATTTTACAAGCAAAAACAATAAACCTTTTATCGACACAGAAACATATTCAATTACTTTTATCTATTCTGAAAGATCACAGGGCTGATGCAGAGAATTACTTTAAAGATATATTTTTAAAAATGTATATTGGACGGGAGAAAATTTGACATTGATATTAAAATACCTAGATTAGCTGCAACGCAAATGCAAAGGGCTAACTACTCTACTGCTAGTGCTGAAAATTATTTTCGAATTTCTTTATTTATTCCATATCTGGATTCAATTATACAGTCCATTGAAGTCCGATTTTCCCAAGAGACGGATAGTGCATTTGCTCTGTCTATTTTTCACCCGCAACTAATAATACAGGCAGAAACCTGTAGTTTGCTAAAGTCAAACATTCATAACATCTCAAGACTGTATGAAATTGAAAATTTGAACTGTGAAGCCGAAACTTGGATCTTTTAGTACGCTCCGACGGGTAAAACCTGGTTGAGATCAACCATGTCTCAAGAGAGACTTTCTGGTCTCTGTATGCTTAGCGTTCACAGAGAATCTGTGAGTAAAAATAAAGACACATTTATTGAAAAAGTAATTAATAGATTTTCTCAAAACAGAAGAAATCTCTCATTACTTTTCTCCGATTAGAAAAATAACATAAAAAGGTATTTTTTATAACCGTATATATGTATTTTTAATAATAAAGGTGTAAAAGTTTTAATCTATTTTACTTTGCCCCCCTCTATATTTGACTCTTCCGGCGCTACTGGCTTCCTGTAATTTACATGTTATTCTTGAAGATGTGTGTGATAATTCTACAGGTGAAATTATTACTTCGATTCCCGTGTGATTCTGAATTATCCTTAATTTATGGACATCAGTGTAGTTTTTAACAATGACATGATCCATAACAAAAATTCGATGCTATATTTTTTTCTCGTTTTATTTATATTATATTTATTTTCTCATTGTATAACTTTTGAATACTACTCAAACATCAATTCTATTGTTATTCAATTTTAAAAAAAATCATATTTCATATTTTAAGGACCGTCCGGCAGTCAATGCGCTGAGGAGGGCCCTAACTGAATTCAATTCGTGACCCCCCCCCCCCAAAAAAAAAAAAAAAAAAAAAAAGAAAAGAAAAAAAAAAGTTAGAAGCACGTTACGCCTATGTTCGAAATGGAGCAATAAAGTTTGTTTTCAAACTTTTGCACCAAAACAGCCATTTCAACGTAGATACCTTAATAACGTTATGATACTACCTTTATTTAAAATCATCCAAATACCTCGAGAGTAAGATGGAACCGATAGCCACTTCACGCCGGCTATCTTTGTCGTACAAGCATGCTTTCATAGAGTAGGGGAGACCGGGACATGTTGGCCATAGGGGCACGTTGGCCAATCTGCGATATTTTTCAAACTACCCGGTAGATTGCGTTAGGGCCCGTTCACATAGGAGTCCGGTAGCGGAAGCGTCAAAGGAAAAATGGCGCCGAGACGGAAATAAACCAATCATAGGCGTTAAAAGTTTGGTTGCTAATCGTTTAGAGGTTTGTCATTGGTTAAATAAATTTCAATACTTTAACTCTCCCGCTACCGGACTCCTATGTAAACAGGCAATTACTAGCTAAGCGACGTGCAAGCCCTGATTTTCCATTAGGCCCAGTAGGCCCGGGCCTAGGGGCCCCCGAATGTTGGGGGGGGGGGGGGCCAAAAATTTTTATTTTAAAAGAAAAAATTCCCAATTCAATTTTTTTTTATTTTAACTTTTTTAATAGCAATTTTTTTATATATCCTTACAAATTTGATTGATAGGTTCGTCATATGTAGAGTTATATCTATTGTTCATCATATGTATGTTATATTGTATATAAGGGATTAATAAGTTTTTCTGGTTGCATCGTATTGGTGTTTTAATGATGAAGTTAATATGTTGTATTGCTTTGTGTTATTTGATAATGTTCTAGGCTTCTACGCTTCGAATAGACAATTCTTGGTAAAATGGTACTTCCAAAATGATTCACGATTTTTTTTTTTTGTGTCAATTTTGGAAATTTTACGCCCACATCAGTGTTAGGGGTGGGGGGGCCATCCCAAGTTCTGCCTATAGTCAAGAATTTTCTAAATCGGGCCCTGGCGACGTGTGTCTTAGCACGTTTTCTTGCACCCATAACAGCGTCAGCAGCGAAGAAGCAAACAAACGAAAGCCACTTCAAATTTTCACTAGTTTTTTTTTCACTTATAAATAATCGTTTCTGATTTGTTTCTAAATTAAAAGTTTCACTTAGGTGAAAAGCAATCTAAAAGATCGTTGTTCAGAGCTAATTTTCTACCTACTGATTTGAAAAAATATTAACAGAATATCTGTTACAACGATCAAAAGCCAAAATAACGATATGGGGCAAGTTGGCCCATTTAACCCTTCAGCAGACACGTCAATTTTTTGAACACCAACACGCGCGCGTGGCACAAAGTGCAACGACTCTTTCAACCTTGATTATTCCTTTCGTAATATACATTTTTTTTCAGATTGAAAATACTATTCTGCGTTTTATGGCAAGCTATAAAATGTTGATAATATTGAGATATATTTATAATTGAAGGCCAAAGAATTCAGATACAATTGCCTTATTTCAAAACTGTCCGGTTTATTTAAAATGCAAACTTTAAAAGAATGTTATAACTCGTTTGACAGTTTAAGCAAAATCCACTCTATTAATCCATCCTGAAAGGTAGACAAAATATACACCTTCGAAACTGCTACACGAGGGTGGTCTTTCCGGTCTTAAATTTAGTACCTCCGTCACCTATCTCTATATATAAAACAGTTCCGTAACTGACTCATTCATTCACTGACTGACATACAACGCACAGACCAAACCGCTGGACCTAACGGGCTGAAATTTTGCATGGCGATTCTTCTTATAGTGTAGGGGTGCACTAAGAAAGATTTTTCAAAAATTCTTCTTAGATTTTTTAAAATTAAATTTTTAAGCCGTTTTAGTAACTTTTTTTAAGTTTGCATTTAAAATAATAATTTGAGGGTTATAAAATTTATATCACGAGAAAGATCCTAAAAATTCCTTTAAAATGAAATCTTTTTCGAATCTTTACCTCGATTTTCTGATTTTTGGTGAATTTTTAAAGATTAATTTTTAGAATTTACTTTATTAAATGCCGATCACGTGATTTATTTTTCTGGTACTTTAAATAAATTTATCGTCACGTGCATAGCAACTAAATAGAAAAAAAAAGTTTTTCTTTTCTTGCTAACGCGGCAGACGATTGGACATTATCCAAAAAATATTAAAATACAGTAAAAGGTATGTCCCTCAAACTGTACTATATTCTTTAGTATGTCCTATTAGATTTAATATGAATATTTTCTTCTACGTTATTTTGTCCTTCACGATTTTTTTTATAAATATATTTTTTCGTTTTTTTTTTTTTTACATCAATTGCATACACTGATCGTTGTATTTATTATAAATATATATCTACATATTTTTGGCATGAATTGCATACATTGACCGTTGTATTTAATTAGAATGTACCCCCTAGCGAAGTACGGGTTTTCAGCTAGTTTATTATAAAAAAGTTTTTCAGTTTAATTACACAGAAATTTAGACAAAGTAAATTTATTACAGACTAGAAAAAAAAATTAACTACAACTTCTTAACACGCGCAAGTCTTTCGTATTTCGTCCGCCTCTCCGTGGGCTGATTGGGCACTTCCGGAGGAATATAGGTATCTTCTTCTTGCTTGGTGTCTTTCACCTGGGCGTAGATCTCCTCGGCTTGCCTGAATTCCTCCAGGTTCTTTTCCTCGTTCTCGAAAAAGAACAGCAGCTTTTCCTTCCACAGCAGGTACTCTTTCTTTTTCGCGATGGCTTCCAGCCTCTGTTGCTTGTCGAGCAGCAGATGCTGCTTCCGAGCAGCAACCTGCCTCTCCTGCTCCCACGCGTCGAACAGCTCTTCCTGCAATCTGATATCTCTTTTCTCGAACGCGGGAAGCTCGGGTATCATCGAACTCAGATGGTGTTCCAGATCTCCAGATTGTATCTTGTTATCTTCCTGCATCTTTTTCAGCAGATCCTGAGGGAAGAGAAGGGGAAAAACAGTCATCGTAAGCAGGGCCCGATTTAGAACATTCTTGACTATAGGCACAACTCGGGATGGGCCAGATAAGCTAACTAGGCTTCAGCCTACGGCCTCAAGATCAAGAGGGGCCTACATTCAAATTGTTAGCAAAATTAAAATTACACTATTCTAAAAATAGTGAACGCTAAAACACTGGACCGAAAATAAGGATAAAATAGATTTTGATGAACTTATAGAAGAATTCTATGTGAAAAAGTTTAGAAAGAAATTCTTCTAATTTACTATTTCATTTTAAATGTATACTTAGATTGAATCAGTTCTTAAATAATATAACTATTAACATAAAATTTAATATGATATACAATTTGAGATTTTCTTTTTTGTGATCTGGATTTTGTTTGAATAAAGTTCCATTTTTGGTTTAGTTTAAGACTTAAAATTCATAATAATTCATACTTAAACTTTAAATGCGAATTATTATGAAATTAATTTATCTGAATTGAATTTGGTTTAAACTTCAATGTATTGAATATATATAGGTTATTACCAATAACAACATGTTTCATTTAATATATTTTTATATATCACAGTAATGATGTATTTTATTATCTCTCATGTAATTTACAAATTTAAAAATGAGAGGTTAAAGGGCCTCATAAGTGGAATAGCCTAGGGCCTCTTTTCATCTAAATCCGGCCCTGAGGCCCCCTAATACTGATGTGGGCATAAAATTTCCAAAATTGACACACACACAAAAAAAAAATAATTGTGAATCATTGTGAATGTACCATTTTACCAAGAATTGGCTATTAGAAGCCTAGAACATTATCCAATAACGAAAAGCGATACAGGATATTAACTTCATCATTAAAACACCAATACAATGCAACCAGAAAAACTTATTAATCCCTTATATACATTATAACATACATATAATGAACTATACATATGATGAACCAATCAATCAATCAAATTTGAAAGAATATATAAAAAAAAAATTACTATTAAAAAAGGTTAAAAAAAATTGAATTGGGAATTTTTTCTTTTTTTCCTTTTAAAATTAAAATTTTTTTTGGGCCCCCAACATTCCCTAGACCCGGGCCTAATGGAAAATCAGGGCCTGATCGTAAGGCAAAATATTTGGAATAGAATGTGGAAGGTTTTAAAGCAGTGGTTCTTAACCGGGGATGCGGGCACCCCTGAGGTACGAGAGAAGGTTCTAAATTTTTTATGAAAATTTCCAATTGAGTGAATCATTTGATGGATAATTTTTTTTACGGGGAACATAAGCAAAAATAATAGATGCATACTCAATCCATTTTTGTTTGTCCTAAATTCAATGGACGACAATGTTTTATTAAAGGACGATCTTATCGCAATATGAGCTATTGCACATATTGAAATGGAATTTGACAAATTGGAGTTAGAACAGTTCTAGTGTACGCAGTTAGAACTTTATCCAGAATTAGTAAAAGGAGCATTAGAGACACTTTTACCATTGGCCACCACTTATCTTTGTGAAATGAGTTTTTCATCACTTTTGCACATCAAAACAAAAGCCAGAAATCGCTTAAAGGTATCTGATGACTTACATGTGGCTCTTTCAAAAAAAAAAGACTCGTTTTAAAAGGATAATTATGAACAAACAACAATAACGTAGCCATAAAAAATGCACATATTGGTTTATATGTATTGGCAATTAAATGTAATAATATAGTATGTATTGTAAATGTATTAATCTTTGTATGCAATAAATGTCTTTTCCTAAATAAAATATAGAAACACATTTTTAAGGGGGTGGGCGTGGAGAGCTTATTTTCAGATTCAAGGGGGTGTTGACTGTTAAAACGTTTAAGAACCACTGTTTTAAAGGATCAAAACACTTCATAATGACCACTATCGGAAACAAAAATAAATGAAAAAAAAAAAGATAAAATCTTAAGGTTAAAGCTGTTGTCTAGTAGTTATATTAGATTAGCTTATCTAAGTGATTCCCCTCCGGTGTGCCATGAGATTTTTTAAACAAAATAATATTAGTAAGGCCCTTGTAGTGTAATGTTTGACTAGGAGCGCTGGTTAAAGTGAAAATGTTGGACCCCGTGATTCCCCCACCCGTCTACCAATCAGTGGATTGGCTGCGGGGGCGTTGAACCCAAGAGGAGTGGTGTGGATCGCGGGAATCAGTTAGAATAAAAAAGAGAAGGAGAGTGTCTCTGGTAAGGATAGGAGGTCTGGCAAGGTAAAAGTAGACTCGTCTCACCTCCGGTTACTTAATTAATCGGTAACTAGATTAGAGTGTAGGATAGCCGAGGTCTGGTAAGATATTGTAGGCTTGCCCACCCCATGCTCAGTCTTCTGTAATTTTTATGTTACGTGTGAAACTGTTTAAATGTTAAATCTGTAAATAAATTTATGTTCATCTTGTTCAGTGACGACTCATTTTTGCATTACCTAATTTGTCCCTATGCCATAGAAAGAACCTAAGTGAACCGGTGTAAGAAAGAGGGTTCACAACAGTTCTCTTAAAATAAATATTAAGTTGATATCAAACATTTTATTTCTAAGCACCACAATAAGTCATACATTAAGTTACACTCTAAGTCTCACATTCACAAAACAAAACTCTTTTTAGTGATTTCCATTGTAGTCATGTAGTGTACTACTAAATTGAATTCCATGGCTCTTTTTGGAACTGTATTAATACATTCTATTCTGGTGTTAGTTACTGGTATCTTTCGATAAATAAATGAAATCTGCAATGGAGTCAGTATTTATTGAAACTTAAACTTGACATGTTCCTGATATACATTCAGCTTTGATTTAATATTTAAAAAATTGAAAAAAACTAAAACTCTAACAAGGGTGCCCTGAGTTTCTCATCTCATTCTCTAGGGTGCCGCAAAAACAAAAAAAGTTAGGAATCCATGCCTTAGAGCAGTGCTCTGCAACCGCTGTGCCGTGACACACTAGTGTGCCACGAGGTGATCTTGACTGTGTCATGGTGATTTTATCGATTATAATAAAAAATTTTAAAAATCACCGCATTAGTTTGAAATTTTTCTAAGTAAAATATTCCTCTAACTTTTTTCTAATATGTAATTTCTCTGGGTCGAAATTATACTCAAAACAAAAACATGTTGTTACCATACATTGTATGTACACTCGAGCGTCATATTTCTGGATTTCAGTTTAGAAAGAATATCCACAAATTTCTGACAAGGCCATTACAATTTTGCTCCCTTTTTCTACGACATACTTATGCGAACAAAGCTTTTCGACACTGGTTCTAATTAAAAATGACAAACGATCATTTTTAAAGGGTCTTTGACCATGAACTTTGAGTAGCTCTTTCTAATATAGAGCCAAATGTAAAATGTACATATGTTCATCAAAACAAGCTAAAATATCTCATTAATAAATTAGTTATGTTTAAATTAACTTTGATTTATTAGGCTTAAGTAAAGACCAAAAAACAAATTTTAATATAAAAATTTGAAGAGAATTTTTTTTTTACTTGTAAACTATAACTTTATATTTTTGTTCTTGTGTTGGTGTACAATTCAAAATAATTTATTTAAAACTTAAAGGATTATAATTATCTTGATACATAGAGCTATTTTATTGTGTTTTTATCTAATAAAAACTTATACATATTTATTGTAATTTATGTATCAGCAACCTTTTTCTTGTGGTGTGCCATGGAATTATCGAAATAACATTGTTGTGCTGTGGAAGATAAAAGGTTGCGGAGCTGTGCCTTAGAGAGTGACTGTGGTTGCTCCCCTTATGTCTCCCCCCCCCCCCCCCCGAGGCCACAGTCACTTATGCTCCCCTCGACTGTAATACTCTTAAATATAAGTTAAGAGAACTATATGAGCCATTCACAAGCCCAATCAGTTCAATGCCCTTTTTTGTCAAAGCAGTGGATGGACTCCTCACTTTTGACATTCCTCATAAATTTACCAAATGATAAGGATGAACACCACAGAAAGACAAACATTTTTGTGGCTATCAAATCATAAATCACTTTTTTCAGTAGCCAGTCCAGTCAAGTCCATACTCTCCTGTCAATCGTTGTAATAATGCCATTCAAATGCAGAAGCAAGTACTCGATGATGACTGTCCATTGTTTAGTGTTGTTTCTTTAAAATATAATAATAATATTATAAATTAAAATAAAGGAGTCAGCAAGAGTCTAACCGGATGCAGAAGTAAGTACTTGAGAATTATTGAACAATTATTTAGATTTTTTTTCTGTAGTTCATTCACCAGTGGGCTGAAAAAGGCAGCTCCTGTTTTGAATTAGCACCACAAGGGTCGGAATCCGACTTGGCTAAATGATCGGTCCCGTAATTTTGAACTGAGTCAAATGACAAGACCGGAACACTTGACCCCGCACCTCCAGAGGTAAATTTGAGAACCTGGAGGACATTGCAGCCACGACAGAATTTACATGCCCCGCCCACCATTAGTGAACCTGGTGGTGGATTTGCAGTGACAAGCATCAAACCAGGGATGTTCAGATCACTGGCCCACTGCTCTTGCCAACTGGGCCACCGCGCCCTTTGAAGACTGATTTGGATGTTATTACCAAATCGGCTAAGTGACACCAAAATTGTCATAGTCCGACCAAAGCTCCACCTGTAATAATCCATTCTACGATGTTAATTTGAATGGATATTTTCAGAGGCATTTTTTAAAAAACATTATTGGATAACTTTTCTCCACTTTCAGCGGCTCATATAAGACTGCATTCTGCTGACTCTATGGAACAGACCAATGTCCAATGCTCCATGCCTGTTTTGTGTTACAAAAAGTTCCAGATGTAGATAGGCTGAGTCAAAGCCTAATTTTCAGCCCAATCAATCTCCTTTGGCATAAGCCAGAATGTTGAATCTTTTTCGGAGTTACTAAGTCCTCAGACTCAATTAACTCATTTATATTGTTCAATGGTATTGCCCAACAATATAACTGATGTTTACATCAGTTATATTGTTGGGCAATACCATTGAACCAATTGGGCAATACCTTTGGAAAGTGAAAAAAAAATACATTTTCACTTTCCAAAGTAAATATCCAAATGCTTTTTGCAACATACTTCAAATAAATGTACATGACGTGTTTATAATTTCAATTTTATTTCAAATGACAAAAGTACCTTTTTCATTTACAAAGGAAGAATGGAGACAGCTTAATTTTTAAATAGCAGTGTCTATTTTTCTTTGATGAGTAACTGAATTTATCAGTATTTACTATGTTGGTGCTAATGAGCAACTGTTACAGGCTGGAAAAAATATTAAAGACGTTTACTAAAGATTGTAAGAACTAAACGAGAATAACTTACTTCAATCTGTGTTTTCATTTCTTCACTGGGAATAGAATCCAGGTATTTTCTAAACTCCTCTACCTATAATAACAATAATAAATAATATAATGTTACACAATAATGAGAATATGAAAGATAACTAGAAATACTTGAAACTTTTATTTCTACTCTTAATTTTACACTTTCAGATTGGTGAAAATTTTCTCATTGCTTATAAACACACACCACATGCTGTTACTGTTCTCTCACAAAAACATCTTGGATGCAAAATTTTATAATAAAAAAAATGGGTGAAGAATGTATTTTACTAAGGTTATTTATGTTATAAATATATACACACACACACACATATATATATATATGTATGTATATACATACATACACACATATATATATATATACAATGAAACGCCGATTTTACGTTTTTCTTGGGACCAGTGGTAAAAAATGTATGAAACGGGAAAACGTAAAATCAGGGTTAAAAAAATCTAAGCATATTATTAAAAAAAGTGACACTTACCGGATGAACTATTGAAAAAAAAATGCGTAATCTTTACTTGCTTTTTTATTTTAGATACAATTTCAACTACAGCACGTAAAATACTAACAATATTTGCAAATTTGCTTCTTGGTTTACATATTGGGATATTTTAACATTATCGGTATAGGCAATTTTCACGGACCAGCAGAAAATGACGTAGGAAGCGGGATAACGTACGAAACAGACAACGTAAAATCAGGGTTCTACTGTATATATGTATGTATATACATACATACATACATATATATATAGATAGATAGATAGGCCTCATGTATGTGTGTGTGTGAGGGGTAGGTGGGGGGTGGAGTATGGTAAAACAATCCTCCAAAGGGGAGGCATAGGCATAAAAAAGTTGAGAACCACTGCTGTAAAAGATCTATGAGGCTCCAGATAGGTGGAAAAATTTCACCTACTGTTTATACAAATTTTGTACTCATTTTCCAAAAATCACAAATAAGGAGTTCTTAACAACCTGCAGAGGCATATTTAAGGACCTCAAAGATGATTTAATATCTGTTTTATTTCCAAAATTTAGATGTTTAAAAGTATTTGAGCTTTAGGATCACATACAAACTTACGATAACTTCGACACCCACTTTATAAATTCTTAATATTAATAATCATATTTCAAAACACTTTTACATGTTGTTTGACTATCCCTGCATTTAACTAGAAAAAATGAGACTGGAAAGCAGCATTGTAGAGAGTAATTAGAGTAAACTGATAGTTATATATATATATATACCGGGTGGCCATAATTAAACTGACAGTGCTCACAGTGTTCTGTAGTGCGATCTATTTGCGAGAATGACGCCACATTTTGTAGGAAGATTAAACAAGACGGGGGACGAAGGATTCCGCGAAAAAATAAATTAGTTCCAAAAGTCACCGCTAGGGGAATATTTGGCGCTGTGTAATAGACAATAGAGTGTTAACAAATGCAAATTAATACGGAATAAAATTACCTTTTATTATGCACATTTTCTTATTTAGTTCAAGTGCAATATGGCAACACATTTAAAAAAGCGTAAAATCTACATAAACACCGATAAAGTCTCGTGATCTGCAATATCACGTACGCTGAGCAGAAGAAGAAGTTCTTTATTCAAATTTCACGTTACATCCATTGGCACAGTGCCAGCTGCTTGGGTTTTAAAAGGCAATGTGTTACGTTTCGAATCAATCGGATTGAAAGTTTATGTGCAATGTCTCCTTCTTTAGTCGAGCGTGCGTTACTGGTCAAATTCTTTTACCTCAACCAGTGCAATGCGTCAGCCACTCTTCGTGCTTTTAGAACGCACGAAAAAATGCGTAAAGGTAACGGTCCTGTGTCAGTTAATGGGCGAAAAGCAATGGTTGCGACGTTTGAGAAAACAGGTTCTCTGAAGGTTCAGTCAGGCAGAGGACGAAAACCTGTACCATAGGATACAATCGAAGCAGTTGCCACGGCAATTGTCGACAGAGGATTGATTTGCATTTGTTAACACTCTATTTTCTATTACACAGCGCCAAATATTCCCCTAGCGGTGACTTTTGGAACTAATTTATTTTTTTGCGGAATCCTTCGTCCCCCGTCTTGTTTAATCTTCCTACAAAATGGGGCGTCATTCTCGCAAATAGATCGCGCTACAGAACACTGTGAGCACTGTCAGTTTAATTATGGCCACCCGGTATATATATATATATATATTTATTTATTTATATGGAGTGGGGATAAGAGTGATAATATGTCAGCATTTTCATCGTAGTCTTCAATTTAAAAAAAAATAAATTCACAATGGGAATCATTGAGAGCCATAAATTGAAATTCTTTTATTTCAACTCCCCCAAAAAGTACTTTTTCAGGTCAAGCGAGCAAACAAAAAAATTTAAGGACCTTGAATTCAAAAATAAGTACTTTTATAAAACTTTTCAGTGCCCTCTAAAACAGAAACTGAAAATAAGGATTTCTTAAGGGCATTTAAAGATTGCACAAACTCTGTCATATATATAAAATGTGGATCCATGTGTCATGAAATATAATATTGCACTGCCCATAACAAATATTTTCAAAAAGCAACTTTTAAAGAGAACTAAATCAAACACAGCAGATTCTTTTTTACGTGAGTGAATCAAGGATATTTAGGATATTTTGCATGTATGTGCCAGTGATGTGATTATGAAAGTAGCCAAGTAAAGAATCTAATAAAAATAAATTTATCAGTTATTTCATATTACATTCTTTTACATTACTGTAATCTGAAGCAATCTTTGCAAAATAGTGAAAATTGAACCATTCGATTGTTTGGTTGTTGTGTCATTCAACAGAATTCAGTTCGTGTTCAAAGTCAAATCTTCAAATATATCATAACGAAAAATATATGACTTAGATCAGTGGCACACAAACTGCGGGTCGCCAAAAAATTTGGAAGGGTCACGGATAGTTTGAAGTAAATTTATATCACATTAAATTATTAAATTAAAAAATGCTTTAAATTTTCCACAATTACAAATTTTGAACTTTTTTTTTGGTTTTTGAAAATATATGCCACGATATTGTTTCTAAATGTATAATTCTTTCAGCCCTAATAATCTAATCTAAATCTGAACTTTAACAAACATTTAATGACAAAAAACAGGTAGTTTAGTTTTATATAAATCAGTGGTTCCCAACCTGTAGAAGTCTGCGGACCACTAATCCAAAAAATTGAACCATGTGCGAACCCCCCACACAAACCGACTTGAGGGGAGGGACCTTCCGAGGGGTATGAGGGGTATAGAATATCCCACAGGCAAAAGGGATATAGGATTAACGTACTCACATTCTATCATATCATATTCTAGTAATAAAATAATTATGTTAAACTTTTAAGAAATTTTAATTCAACACTTAATAGTCATAGGATATATTCCACCCATCTTATTTAATGAACAGTGCTTTCAAAATCCAAATTTATTTGGCAACTTTTTTATATGTGGTGCCAGACCACTCCCGAGGCTCTCACGGACCACTTGGGGTCTGCAGACCACCGGTTGGGAACCACTGATATAAATAAATGAAGTTTATAGTTTTCAATGTTTTAATATAAAGTTTATAATTTTGAAACCACACTCTTTTATAGTTTCAATTTTTGTTAATTTTTACTTTAATATGAAGTTTAGGTGAAATTTGACAGAAACAAGTGAAGAAGATATATTTTTTTACTATTATGCAAAGTAAATATTTACCTAAAATATACAATTCATTAATTTTTAAAAGCTTTGTCAAAATTAGCTTGTTTCTTTTTTCTATTGTTTTGTTAACATTTCCCTAATTAAAAAAAAAAATTTGCTACTTCCAAAAATTTTTCAATGGGGTTAGAGGGATATTTTATTTAAAGAAAATGGGTTATGTTCAAATAAAATTAGCACACCACTGACTTATTACTTTCATAATCTCTGGCACATCTGTGCCATTACAGGGTTCGTAAGCTTTTCCAATAAAATGAAAAAAAAGAGTTCTTTCGAATTTTTAAGGTCTTTAACCATACATAAAAGTGTTTCATTTTGAAATATTTAGACATTTAATGGTATCTATTTTAGGATCACAAATAACTTACAATAATTTTTCTGAAAATATCAACTTTATAAATTCATGATATTAATATCATATTATACATCCAAATTATTTTTACAGGTTTCAGTTTATTGACTTAACCTCTCCGTTTGAAGTTATCCATTTACATCAATAATATGTCTTGGCAATCGAAACAGAAGAGCATATCTATGGTGCCTGGTATAAAGGGCTTAAGTCAAAAACAGTGATTTAAATATACTAAGTCATAGGCTTTTATACCAATCACAGAACAATAATTTCAATTTGAGTCTTTTGTACAAAGAATGTATTTTTGTATACATAATTGATAGACTTAAAGCCTTTTATACAAGTCAAAAGATTTTTGTTTTTTTATCAATACTAACAAATATCTAAAAATAATATTTTTCACTTAAACCCTTTATACCGGGCAACATAGATATATAAATACAAATATATACATTTAGAATGTGAGGGGGAGGTTAATATACAAATATTCTTATCCTGAATAACAACAATACAAACAAAAGCTTTAACAAAATAGCAATAACTGTATTTTCCTAGAAACAAAATTTAACAGCATTAAACTAAAAATTCTTGTATTTGAACTAAAAAATTAGTACTTTTTAAAGACCAGATAGCAATAGGGCCTTGAATGCAGAAATAAGGGCCCTTAAAAGCTAAAACTGAAAATAAGGAATTCTAAAGGACCATATGAGCCCTGCATTATTTCCAATCTTAATAACTTACAGAGCTGTAAAAGAGGAAAAGAAATAATACTTACACCTTCGCTTAATAAAACGGGACCTTCTGACTGTGCTAGAGAATTCAAGAATGCTGATGCCGCTTCCCACTTCTCATACATTCCTAAGCCCAGCAGCTGAAATGTTTTTGAGAGCAAATCATTCTTCAACTGACGACCAGCCAGGAAAAAGGTTTTCCCAATCAAATGTCTCGGTTCAGTCAAGTCGAAGTGATCGTCGAACCATGGGTTACGGAAGAAAGGAACTCGAACTAATACCTGCATGAAATAAAACAAAATTTGAGAAAATTTCTATAGAGAGTGAAATCCTTCTATGTCACTAATACTTTTTGTTCCCCGGACCCTTCTCTGTGCTACCAGCAGGTGCCACTCACTGACTTATAACCAGTACCGCTCATTAGAACTCTAACATTGGCAGACTCCTTTGTCTCTAGAAACAACTTATGCAGATCTCCAAATGTGGAGTGTTTTCTTATGTTACCACAAACTTCATGTCTCACTTAATCTATATATATAAAACAGTTCTGTAACTGACTCATTCACTGACTGACATACAACGCACAGACCAAACCGCTGGACCTAAAGGGCTGAAATTTTGCATGGCGATTCTTCTTACAGTGTCAGGGTGCACTAAGAAAGATTTTTGAAAAATTCTTCTTAGATTTTTTTAAAATAAATTTTTAAACTGTTTTTGTAACTTTTTTTGAGTTTGCATTTAAAACAATAATTTGAGGGTTATAAAATTTATATCACGAGAAAGTTCATAAAAATTCCTTAAAAATGAGATTCTTTTTTTAATCTTTATTTCCATTTTCTGATTTTTGGTGAATTTTTAAAGATTCATTTTTAGAATTTAATTTATTAAATGCTGATCACGTGATTTCTTTTTCTGGTACTTCAAATAAATTTATCGCCACGTGCATAACAACTAAATAGACAAAAAAAAAATTTTTTCTCTTCCTAATGCGGCAGACGATTGGCCATTATCCCAAAAAATATTAAAATACAATAAAAGATATTATGTTCCTAAAACTGTACTATATTCTTTAGTATGTCCTATTACATTTAATTTGAATATTTCTTTCTACATTATTTTGTCTATAAAAATATCCCTTACGATTTTTTTATAAATATATATATATATATTTTTTACATCAATTGTAGACATTGATCATCATATTGATTATAAATATATATATATATATATTTTTTTTTGGCATTAATTGTATACATTGACCATTGTATTTAATTTGAATGTACTCCGTAGTGAAGTGCGGGTTTTCAGCTAGTATTATACATAATTCTTTTTAAATATAAGTTATCATTTATTTTATCTCAGATTCATATTCAATGTTAAGCACCATACCAATACCTTTCAACACTCTGGCTTCTAAAAAATTTCCATCTTATGCAAACCCAATGGAAATATCAGTTTAATACTTAGATTGTAATATTTTAAAATTGGAGAAAACATAAATAGCCAAAATAAAGAAAGACATTTTATTCAATTTGAAATTTTGTGGGGATATTTATAAGCATAACAATAACTTCCAGAATACTACTTTTAGCTAAATAAAAAATTTAGCACTTCATTCAAAATCTGTTTGCATTAAATAAATATTTAGATTTAGATAAATAACTATCATAAATGTATATTAGTCAGACCAAATAAATAAAAATTAAGAATATGAAACAGAAAACATGTTAAAAATATCAACATATCTAAGATCAAGCAAACTAAATAGTGGAATTTTGAAAGTACATGAACTGATGATTTCTTTACAAAAGATAAAAGCATTAAAATTTTTTTAATATCTCTAAAAGACATGAATAAGACAGTATCTTAAATTAGTAAATGATCAATAAAATGTCATATTCATAATTATACATAACCCATTTTTTAGCTCTTTTTAGTGGTTCAAATCTCTAACTTGTATGCTTATATAGAAGCAACTAAGCTTGTTGAAAATGGCATTAAGTCTCATTGTTGCATTGAGGTAAACTAGCACACTAAGTGGATTTTAATTTAACTCTTCTGACAAATTCAATTACTGTAACTTAGTGCCTTTTACGTTTGGTACAAAGATATATATGTATATATATATATGTATGTATATAAATATATAGATATATGTGTATATACACACACACACACACACACACATATATATATATATATATATATATATATGTATGTATGTATGTATATTGTGGGGTTACAAGGGAAACACACTATATCAAAATTATCGATTTTTAGATTTTCAGCTTTTCTTGACCAGAAAAAGGAGATTTTTCTACTGGTGAAACCCCTAAGTCATATTTTTATTTATTTCATTTGTATCAAGTTTTGTATTCACATTAAGAAGTCTAGCCTAGTAGTTTATATAAGTGAAACACACTAACCATCCTGAGGATAGTAATATAAAATAAGCATAATTGAGAGCATAGACTAGTTCGTAGTTAGCAAAAAAACTCCAGGGTTATAACTTAATTTGATTTAATAATGTTTGTACCAAAGAGGTAAAAAAAAAATCTTCGATCAGCGTTTTCTCAAAATCATGTTTTTTGACTTCGTGTGTTTCACCTTTAACCCCACAATATACATATAAATATATATTTAAGTACATAATTTACCTCTTCATCATTCTCATCTTCCTTTACATCTTCTTTTGGGGGAGGATTTAGGATGTCCAATGAATAATTTTTCAGAAACATATGACATGAATACACAGCTAAGAAACTGTTGATTTCATTCGAAAAATCCTCTTGATGCATCATTAGAATAGAAACTTCGGCTGCTTCTAAAACAAACATATAAATACATCAGACTAAAGACATGATCCCTGCTTTTTAACAGGTCCAAAAATCAATTACTTTAAAATGGCCTACTCAAACGATGCAATGAAAATGCTAACTGTTCTTCAGCTGCAGATTTTAGGTTCTTTTTGAGTATTTTTTTAACATCAGAGAGTAATCGAAGGCAGGGCCCGATTTAGAAAATTCTTGACTATAGGAACAACTTGGAATGGGGGGCCCCCTAACACTGATGTGGGCGTAAAATTTCCAAAATTGACACACACAGAAAAAATAATCATGAATCATTGTGAAATTACCATTTTACAAAGAAGTGGCTATTTCAAGCGTAGAAGCCTAGAACGTTAGCAAATAACAAAAAGCAATACAACATATTAACTTCATCATTAAAACACCGATACAATGCAACCAGAAAAACTTATTAATCCCTTATATACACTATAGCATACATATGATGAACTACACATATAACTATACATACGATGAACCAATCAATCAAATTTGAAAGGATATATAAAAAAATTGCTATTAAAAAAGGTAAAATTAAAAAAAAATTGAATTGGGTTTTTTTTTTAAATAAAATATTTTGGGGGACCCCTAGGCCCGGGCCTAATGGAAAATCAGGGTCTGACGGAGGTTGTGCTGAACACAAGGTTCACGTAGATGCAGAGAATCATTGCAGGTTGTGCTGAGTGGAAGGCTGCATCAAGTTAGTATTATGTGAGACGGTTAAGCTTGATAAGCACCTGATTATATTTCTGTATCTTTATATTTTAATTGTATGTTGCAAATAAATGTTTGTTATTAGTCATTAATGTTTTCAGAAACTGTATTTGAGTCCTCTTAGACCATAGAATTATTGTACTGTTAATTTACTGAGGTCATCCAGAGAAGCCCACAAGGAACCTATCTATATATATATATATATATATATATATATATGTACATGCCTAATTCTGTTTTTGCATGAACCTTTTTTACATGAATTTGATTTAACATGAATTCAAAAAAATATTACATTCTCTTTTTATGCGAGTCATTTTGATTTAACACGAGTGGCCCAATCCAATTTCTTATTTTATTTTTGTCTAAATTCAAATAAACCAAAATTTTATTTGTGGCGTATTATTTTTGGCAATGGTGTATCTAGTTCTGTTTTGATTCAAGAAATCATTCTACAAAAACATTTTCTTCTCTTATTCTATCAAAAATGGAGAAAATGAAAAAAATGATACTGTTCTAAATGCAGATTTAATAAAAGAAGGTCTGGAACTGACAAAAATATTGAGTAATCATTTTGTCAAACATGACCCTAATGAGGATCATGCTGGAAAAATTTAACGTGAACTGAAGTTGTTGTCGGCCTAACCAAAACACGAACCTAATGGTTAATAACTGCATTCGTTCGTAAAATTGGTGAATCATCAGCAACAGAGAAGACTCGTGCTGATTTTGCTCAAGAGATCACAGAAAGAAATTCATTAATAGAGGAATAAGACGATGTCCGCAACATTTCTAGTGATAGTAGTGATATTCAGGGCCTTTTTATCGCATGGGCAAATTGAGACTTTGCCCAGGGCCCCCTGATGCTAGGGGGCCCCAAAACACCCTTGGTGTATGCACCTAGTACCTAGTACTTCTTATAGTATGTGTAGCCCATGGATAGTTCTTATTTTTATAAATGTTCGTAAGGGGGGGCCCCCAAATAGCATCTGCCCAGGGACCCCCAGCATTCATAATTGGGCCCTGGTGATATTCCAGTCGCATGCAAACGTATGCACCGTTTATTGTCAGAAAGGGAAAATGAATAAAAAAATTTTATGTGTAAAACAGATTTTTTTTTTTCATGATGAATTTTTTTCATTTTCATTACATATTATTACATGTGTATTTTGTTGAAATAAAATAATAAGCTTAAAACGAATACATTCATATGTTTTTAAAAATTATTTTTACTGGTTTTTTAGACCCGGAACCAATCTTCTTTTCTTCCATAGATACAATGTCTTTTTTTACACGAATTTTTTTTACACGTATTCTTCAGGAACGTATCTATCAAGTAAAAACTGAATTAGGTGTATATATATTTCTATAATAAGATGGAATATATATTTCTATAATAAGATATATATATTTCTATAATAAGATTTTCATGGAATGAAAACTTCATATTTTCAAGGTTTGGACATAGGAAATATTTTTTATAAAATTGATCAGTTTTAATTACCCAAGAAAAATCCCTTATTCTTAAAGATTAGGACTTCTATTAATAATATCTATCATATTTAATACTTTTCAGTTCTCTTGTCAGGGTTGACAAATGAAAATTGTATTATTCCTTAAAAGAACTCCTAACTAATGAAATATCGATATAAATGAGACATTCCAATGTTCCCATTTGGGAACAGAGTACAACTCATAAAAAAAAAAAAAAAAAATGAGATAAATTCATTATTTACTTCTTTATTAGAATACAATCAGTTGTTTAAATGGAGATAAAAAAAAATGGAAATTAACATTAGTTCATAGTGCAGCTATTAAATGGTTAATATATAAAATAATAATAGTTCAAAGACTTGGATTAGAACAAGAAAAGTATGGCTAAGCAAACATTTATGTCTACAAAATGCTAGGAAAAAAGACTTACCTTTAAACATTTTTTCTTCAATAAAATTATCTAATAAAATATTATATAAAAATGAGTCTGGGAAAACGCCATAACTTTCAGTGTCTTTTAAAATGCGAAATATTGCTTCATAATTTTTGAATTTCAAAAATACTCTTACGACTGCACAAATAGTAGAATCCATCATTTCGCAAGCACGTTTTGTTCTCCGGAACCTAACAAAAAATATATAAACAAAATGTTAATAGATTGATACTTTATTTTGCAAAATATATACAGTGGTATTGCAGTACTCGTCATTAATTTGCTCTAGAAGGCACAAAGAGTACCAAACAAATTTTCCCATAAGGAGCAATGTAAATTGAATTCATTTGTTCTTGTAAATAAGGAATGTCGCATTTCACTGAGTAGTTTATAAATGAGTGGAGTTGTTTTTTACATGTGTTTATTAACTCGCTTTCTTATTTGTTTGTGTGTTTGTCCAGTTCAAATCTTGCAATCGATTTTTAACTAACTTCCCGACTAGCTAGACATTTGAAACTTTCAGAATAGCCCAGAAAACGATGACAATGCATTCTTTTGATACTTTTAGCAATCTTTAAGCAGATTTGAATTAATTTTCAATTAATTTTGTTTTGTAGACTGGTGCAGCCATCTATTGGCCGGGATGGGAACAAAAAGTTAACTTCCAATTAACTTCATTTTCTTTCAAGTTGATGGGATAATTCATCAAAAAAATTTTTAAAAAGTATTTATTAATACATAGTCAAGTTTATATGATTCAACAGAAAATTTAAAAACATGGTATATAAAAAGTTCTTTTTATCTTGTAATTATTTGATAAACTAGACAGACATAATTGAAAACGATAATTACATAAAATAAAATTTATCTTCAGTCAACCTGTAGTGAAAGGAGTTGATGGCCTCATGGAATAGTGGTGAAGTCGAGGAGGAGAGGGGTTATTACTTTCAGAAGGGGAATCTCCTTCAAATAAAACATTAGGCACTTGCATGGGGATTCTTTCTCTTTTCTGTCTATTAACACCATCAATCCCTGTTATAGACTCAGATTGGTGGAATTTCACCACAAACCTATCAAGAGCAACTAGCTTCTGCCTGAGCTTCAAAATGTTTCTGAAGTGAGACATTATTTGATCACTAAACAAATCCACATTTCGGCTTGCTAGAGCTTTGTCAGGGTGATACTTTTGACCAAAATTTTGTAATTCAACCTATTTTGGTTTTTCTTTTTATCCAGAGAGATAGGATGCAAGGGTGCTGTCTTGTCTCATGCACATTTTAGCATGTGTGATGAGTAACAAAGCATTTTTTTCCCAACAAAATGCGATGAGTATCGAGCAAATATCGAAGCATTTTTTTCTGCGTCAAAATGCGACGAGTACCGAGGTATGACTGTACTGATAACAAAAGTTTTAAGAATCAAACATACACCTTCCCTAAAGAATATACCATATTTACACGTGTATAGGCTGCACTTTTATTCCATAAAATAGGTCGGTAAAAATGGGGTGCAGCTTATATACGGAATTTTAAAATTAAATACAGTAAACACTATTTAGCTTAGAACACTTTACTACCATAAAACATTAGTATCTACATACCTTACAATCTATTACACATGCCCATGGCAATTAAATGTATTGTAAATATTATTGTTTGTATATATTATACCTTAGGAGTATTCAATAAAACTCTTTTGAGTTCTCAAGAGTTTGTCTGTGTGCGAAATAATTCCTAAGTGTACAAGTATATATATAATCATCATTTTACACTGTAGTTTCACTACCATCAGCTTAGGTTGTACCTGGTATTGTTAGGAAAGCATTGAACTCTAGGAAATGTACGACATTGCTGCATTTCGCAGAATGATGCTACTTTGAGTCTACAACAGAATTCAGAAAAACAATATCCTCAAATGTCTCAAAATTCAGGTGCGGCTTCTATATGCATGCGGCCTATACACAAGTAAATACAGTACTTTACACTATAAAATACATCGATTTTTATTAAATAATTTAAAGAAAAAGGGAATCTACCTGTACAGCAAATGCTCTAGTTCATCTAACTGACTGGCTTCTTGAACATTGATTGCAAACTTAAATAAAAAATATATATATATTGTAGCAGCAAAATTATAAATGTAAATTTTTAAAGATAAAATAAAAGAATTTGATAAAATACAATAAGAATTATTGAATGCAATTAAGCATATATGCAGGCAAACATGGTTTTTATACATACAAAGAGGAAGAAAAAAAGAGAAAACTTTATAGACTTTTCATGCAAAATGTTAGTCCTAATGCATCAAATGTGAACCACAGTTTGTGAAACATTTGAAACATAGATATCATACATTTTTTTAAATTCATGTACAACTTGACTATCAATAGAGTATTTATATTTATTTGGATAAATTATTTACATGTATTTTGCACTAAGTTAAATGTCTCAATTGCAGTTCACAGGAATAGCATGACATCACTGTGATGTCAAACCTGTCAAAATAAGTCACTTCAGGTATGTACATACATAATCATGATTTATAGATTTCCTCATCTGTAACTATGAAGAAAGCATATAAAAATAACAATATTTACATAAGCATATAAAAATAACAATATATATATATATACAGTGGAATCTCGATCTATCGTTTTTCAAGGGACCGATTGAAATGAACGATAAATGCGGGAAAACGATAGATGCGGAAACATAACAAAGCAATATGATCGTTGGGACTGGATAAAATGAACGACACATACAGAAAAACGATGGATCCGAAAACGATCGATTGAGATTCCACTGTATATATATATCTGAAATTTAAAAAAATTCTCAAAAAAAAAAAAAACTTACCAAGTCAATATCTATTCCACTCACAAGATTTTTAGTGTTAAATTTCTTATCAACATCAAGAAAGTATTGACCTAGAAAAAATTAAATTAAAATAAAAAGCAGCAGAAAAGAAATTTCAATTTAGATAATGAAAAATGCAACAAAAAACTATTTTGTATGCTTATTTTTCACCCACTAATGCAAGTGAGTACAGTTGCATTCTTTTTCTTAACTACACAGTACATCAATATAAAGAATTGCCGTAAGTTCGCTGCAAAATATAAATCCTTCGATTAACTGAAGAGGTTAAACAGAGGTAATTTTTATCTTATTAAGACTAAAACTGAATACCCTAAAAATTGATTACTCTAGTACTTTATGTAATTATTATTACTTAATATTTGTAATAATTACTCTCTATATTAAGTGCAGTTATAACAAGGACTTGATCATTTTCAGAAATTGATGATTTGATACTATCTGAAAGACATCAATGTAGGCTAGTCTTATGTTACTATATTTAATTTAAAAAATTTAAGAGACATATAATACAAATCTTCAAAATAAAATACAACTTAATATATTAATAAATATTGCAGTATAGAAAACTTCTTATAGCCACTGTAATGTATCTAATAAACACTCAAATGTTTAATATTTACATTCTTTATACAGAATTATTATACAATTTATACACAATTCTAGACATACACATATAAGATCACTTTTCAGACTCAACACAAGAGATTCAACTATCGATAATTATCACCAGGACAGCTTGATCTGCCTACACTGGAGGAGTCCTCCGAAAATGAAACACCAAACAGTATGGTGTCTGCACAACCTCCCTCAAGAGAGTCATTTCCAATCTCTCACTCCCCCACTGGAACTCCCTGTGGGGGTCTAAGGGTTAGAATGCAGGTTTGTCCAAGGGGGTCGCAAGCCATCCCATTCTAAGAAGCATGGTTCTGTGATGTTATACCTGTGATGTTATACCCATTCTAAAGTAATCCAATCTTTGATGTTTTAATCACAGATGCCAACTTCTAATGACAGGAAACTCTATAGATCCCATTTCATCAACACAATGCATGGCAAAATATGTCACATGTTGGGCTTGTGGTGGCCCTGTGGTACAGCACGCTGGTTTTCGGTGCTGAGGGTGCTCAGATCGAATCCCAGCGTTGCGCCACAAAAAATGCTTCCGTTCGTGTCGGCCCTTCATAGGGGGTAATGCTGTCCACCTATACGGTGCCCTCATAATAAAATGGACAGCAAAACTGGGGCGTAGTTCAGGCGAATGTTTGATTAGAAGTGCCTCCGCATTGGTTAAAAAAAAAAAAAAATATCACATGTTCATGGAACAGAGTCCATTATATACTGCCTGAATACTGTTCAGAACATCTCATTACAGACAAAAAAGAAAGAAAGATTGTTTAAAAAAACATGACAGGTAGCGAAATAAGCAGAGTATATATCCTGGCTTTATCACTGAAAACTGATCACTCAAAAAATCAACTCATTAATCCAAACGAATTGTCGATCACAGGTTAAGGAAAACTGCTTTACATACATCCCAATTAATTAAATACATATAAGTTAACTTATTACACCAGTATAAGTTATATAGCAAAGACTGATCAAAATCTCACATCAAAAAGCTTTTCAGCAAAAAAAATATACTAGAAAAGAAATTAAACTGATAAAATACTTACAAGTGACAATAACAGGAATAATAAGATATATATATATATATAGATAGATAGATAGAGATAGATAGATAGAGAGAGATTATAAAAAAAATCAGTGAAATATAAATATATACACAGTCCACATGCTTAGTTGCAAAATAAAATTTTACAACTGCATGAAGTTACCAGAAATATCGAAGGAAGCTTTATTTTATTTATTTTTCTCCAGACAGCTACAGTTAGACAAAAGAATAGCATAAATTTCAATATTTTTCAAAATAGTAACTCAGATATATTCTGTCCATAAATATACACTACTGATATGTACATGTACATATTAAAATATGTATGTAATGACTAGAATAAAAAGAGTATAAAATAAAAGATATTATGCATCAAAAGTTACAAAATATGAATATGCTAAAAAATTTACTAACCCATTTTGATATCTTTGAGTAACGGGGATTCTAGTCTTTTTTCCCATGCATCTTCACATCGATAAGCCTGAGTCAATAATGTTCGGTTACCTGTAAGCATTAAAAAAAAGTAAATAAATAAAAGACATTAATTATTCATATTATGCTAAGATAGATAGACATCAGATGACACTAAAATCTTTTGAAAAACTACCTAATTTAGAGTTTAGTAAAGAATCAAATTGAAAAAAAAAAAGGAAAAACAGTCCTATTTAACATAAATTTATATTAATGTAAATTAATGTAGCTTTTCTTATTTCAGCAATGACAAAACTCATTTTCAATTATGTTGATAATCAATTTTATGTTTGGATGTCATTAGATCATCTTCAATGAGAAGAGTGAGATATTGATATTTCTTGTTGCATTTACAAAATATTTATGACAGTCAACAATGTTTCCAAGTAAAAAGTCAAACTGAATTGAATATAATCAATACAATAAACTACATATTTATACAGAGTATTATACTATAAATATATCAACCAAATATGTAAATTTAAAGAATATAAAATTTGTCCTTATACATAAAAAATGATTTGATAGAAAAAAATTATGGAAATCAAAAATTTACATATATATTTATATATTCATCACTGAATTTCTGAAATCTGTGATACCTTTAGAGGGAAATTTTATAATGGGGGCAAAATCCGACATGGAAAGATTTTTGTTCAGAGTTATTTTTGTTTAATATTGTCTCTGTAAAAACTTTTCATTAAAACATAAAATTTTTTTAGTAAACATTAATTTTTTTTAGTAAATATAAAAAAATTGTCTCATCTTTTACAACATTATTTTACTTTATTTATACTGTCTTCAGTTAGAAAAAATTATATCATTTGGAATATGGTTGCATTTTAAATAAAAATTTCTGGGTGTGTAGCCAAGGAAAAAAAATGAGTTCCTTCTGTTATGGAATTTTACCTTTGTTTTGATCGACAATCAATTTTTCAAATATTTAGCTTGATTGCAGAAGTCTTACTTATTTTAATCCTAGTTTTAATGGGTTTTGTATTTTAAAATTAATCTTTTTTTCTTTTATAATGCAAATATTAGCTGAACAAGAGAAAGGATTACCATTGATTGTTTATAAACTACATACATTAACAGGTTAACACATTAACTGAAGATCAACATACACACAGGATAAAAATACTGATCATACTGAGAAAGACAAATGCTAAGAACTTAATTTTTAATAATGTGCCATAATTGAAAATAGAAATTACACGATTTTAATTTGTCTGAGCCACTTGGTCATCAAAGTTTTTCAGACACTGTTCCTAAATACTTTTTCTATATAATAGTTCAAATCTGGTGATGTGAATTTTAACATCCTACGATTATCATAAAACATTTTCGAAAGTATGCATAGTAAAGGCAACATTAATAGTATGGAAAACTCATGATTAATCTCCACCTAAAACAATAAACACGTGATTAATAGTAATAATTAACAGGTATATAATAATTAAATGGAATACTCACCAAACCGAAAAGCGTAGGAAAACCCTACATTTGCATAACGCTTTAGTTTAAACATAAATAATGCATTATTCATCATCACCAAATATTAATGTTTAAAATCGTATATTTAATAAAAGCTCCTCATCGAAAACTAAATATAAAGGTGGTAAAAATAAATTTCACAAGAGAAATTCCCGGCACATGCAGACAGAAAAAGATGTAAATAAAAATAGAAAACAGTGTTGCCAAAATACATTTGTGTTGTTTCTAGAACTGCAAAAGCTGGAATGGATATACGGAATGCTTCGCCATCTGATTTTTACAGCCGTAAGTATTTAGAATTTTGGAGAAATATCACGTTTTATTATAAGTGATACTAAGTCACAGGGATGGGGAAAGTGCGGCCCTATTTAACTTTTGACATTTTAATTTACTGCAATTTAAAAATCCGACTATTGGTATATTTCACAGAAATAGTTTTATTTTATGCAGTAATGATAATGTGTATAAAAATATTTCAGGTAGTCTCCTCTAACGAATCTACCGCGGGTTATTAACGTATACGTTAAGTAATCCTATACGTTAAATAATCCTATAGGATTACTTATCGTTTGCTTACCTCTTACTTTTAAACGCATTTTGGTACTTTTCTGTTTAACTGTTTACTGCTACTGGGTTTGGCGCGCTGCCAAATTTTGTCCTGCGCGACGCAGGACAATTTTTTTCTTTCCGAAGGACCCCTATTGAGGAACGTAATCCTACGTTAAAAATAAACTTTAAAGATATGATTAAAAATTAAAAATCATTATGCTATTTGTTCCGCATTGGATCTACATGCGCGCGGAGTCTCCTTCATATGATTTCTGTAATCTCTACGTTCCGTCATTGGATAAGTTATGCATTTTTTTGAAATTTAGAAATATATATATATTTATTACATAATTTTTTGGTGCGGCCCTATGAGAAATATTTTTTACTGATTTGGCCCTCTGACAAATAAGGTTCCCCACCCTTGAACTAGACAATCAATAGCAACTAACGCACGGCTTAAAATTTCAAATACTAGTGTTCTCACCAGTCAGCCATCTAGAACCTCTAATTGAGAAAATTTTAATGACATTCCCCGTCCCAAGTTTCAAGAAAGATGGTGAACTGTGATGTTCTATGATAAATAAGCGCATTAACTGTCCATGAATAATTATAAATTAACGATATATATCAGTGACGTAGCGAGCATAAGGGCCTGTTCACATAGGAGTCCGTGCGTTGCGTTAAGGAAAAGATGACGTTGAGACGAAAATAAACCAATCATAGGCGTTAAAAATTTTATTGCTAATCGTTTGGAGGCATACGATTGGTTTATTTTCGTCTCAATGTCATCTTTTCCTTAACGCAACGCCACGGACTCCTATGTGAACAGGCCCTAACTGGCGCCCGAGGCACAATATCTTTTTGGCTCCCCCCTAAAAACATATAGTAATATAATATATAGAATTAGTTATTTTGGGACCATTTGGCGCCCCTCTGTGAGTGGCACCCGGGGCATGGTAGACCCCCTTGCCCCCCTCTTGCTACGCCACTGATATATATATATACATATATATATATATATATATATATATATATATATATATATATATATTAAATGGTTTCGTCCGCAAGCAATTTATATACAGTGAGACAAGGTATCTGTGGAAACATGAAGAGCTGACTGCGCAGTTAGCATAGCAGCTGATCATGATTTAAGCAAATTTCAATGAGATTTGAAAGTTCGTGCTCGAGAAATGGGTCAGAGCATTTCGGAGGTACAGGCAAATTTTAAACTTTCCCGTTCAACCATTTGAAGGATCTGTCACGAATACAAGAATTCCAGTGAAACATCGAACTTACGGCTACAGTGTGGCCGTCGAAAGACTGGATGACTGCGGTCGGTGTCTTCTGTCCAGAAATATTTCTAGCAAAAGGAATGCAATATTGACGCAAATAACATTGCAATTCAATGCAAATGAATCACGATGATGCCTGAACTAACATCATCGTGAAGACTGTACAAAGTTCTCTGAAATAGGCTTTACCAGCCGACGCCCAATCTGAATGTCTTTGTTTTCCTCACAACACAGAGCTCTGCTACTCGAAGGAGCTAGGGAACACCGCTGAATGCTTGAAGCGAGTACGTCTGAGGAGTCTTGTTTCCAACTAAGGGCCTGTTCACACAGGAGTCCGTTGCGTTGCGTTAAGGA
>OU015490.1:17247994-17275494 GCA_907164885.2 Dolomedes plantarius
TAAAATGTGTATGTCATCTGCTCAATTACAATAGTTATGTTGATATGGCACATGGTCATGTAATAACAGGCAATTTGGAAATAGTGGATAATTTAGCACTGCGAGAGTTGATGAGTTTGGGAACTAAGTATAGATTACCTAGTACTAATAATAATAAGAAAATAATAAGTTTCTTAAATGCTGATTTAGATAAATTTATATACAAAATAGCAATTAACTATTCTATACTTACAGAAGCCTTCAACCAATGGAAAATTAATTTACTAAAACTAGTACATACTAAACTACATAATAATAGTAAAAACATTAATAATTCCTATAAACACTTGAAAGATGCTATAACAAAATTACAAGAAGACTTTATAATCACTTATGTAGATAAAGCAGCCAACAACTTTGCAATTATTTGTAAAAAATATTTTGCCATAAGTTTAAAAAAACAGCTAGAAAATAGTGATCTTTTTCAGCCATTAAAATAAACTACTAGTATTATTATTAAGAAAATAATAGCAAAATATAAACTACTAGGTATATCATCAAACAATTATCTTTTTCCATATATTACTTTAGTTCCTAAATTTCATAAAACACCTATTGCTTTTAGAGCAGTAACCTGTGGTCACAACACTTATGCTACTAAAGCAAGTGTAATATTATTAAATTACCTTAAATGAATCTATAAAAATATAACAGTTGGTGTTTGTGGTATAATTGATAATAGCTATAGTCTAATTAGAAAACTACAAACATTAGATAATTGTAAAAATGTAGTAACTTATGATTTTAACGATCTATTTAATAATATCGATATAATTGATTTAAATAGAATAATCATAATGTTAGTACAAAATAATATTCAATACTTAGGCAACGAAATTAAACTAACTCGTTTCAATAGGCTCCTAGATTTAGTAACTAAACATAATTACATAGTTCATAATAATAGTATATACTTACAGTCCAAAGGTGTACCACAAGGTGGTAATGCTTCAAGTATGCTAGCTAATTTATACTTATATTATTTTGAAATTAATAATATAGAAAATTGCAATTACAATATATTTAGGTATATAGATGATATAATAGTAATTAATAAAGGTAATAACCATATAGACTTAAATTTTTACCCTCCTAATCTGGAACTAATTAAAAGTAGCCATGATAATATTAATGTAAACTTTTCAGATATTAACATTAAATTAAATTCTCACAGCAAATTTACTTTTGACTTATACGACAAAAGATCTGACTATAATTTTAATATTGTTAAATTTAAAAATTACCTAACCTGTTTACATAAATCTGTTTTTAATAATATTATTGTAAATCAGTTAGTTCGTATAAATAGGCTAGTTCAAAAGACAATAGGAATGAGCATATTTTAGACTTGAAAGCTGTGCTAACACATAATAATTACCCCGAAAGTCTATCCAAAAACATAATTGGTTGTTTTAGTTTTAATGAATAGTTTGTTCTGTTGCATTTAATAAGTTAAACATAATAATAAGAAAAATTAGAAAAAAATAACTTCTAAAAATAAAAAATAAAATAAAAATCATAAGTAAAAATAAAAATAAGAATAAAAATAACTCTTAGTAATAATAATCAAAAACCAAAGTAATAATGGTTTAATAGTCCTAAAATACAGTAACCATAGTAAGTCAGTAACTGAGTATCCATAATCTCTATGGTTGCAAGTTTTGTGACGTCAGTCATCTTGCGGTTACATGTTCTTAACTACCACTCTGTCTAGCTCCAAGCTTGGTGTTCCTTGGTTAAGTAACTTTAATTCAATAATTAATCAATTCTTCTGTTTTTCATGGATTGTACGGTGTCTGAGTGTGTTTATTGTATAGATCATACTCATCGGAAACAATTCATTGGTTTTTAGACAGTATTGACACCGCTGACGAAGAGACACTGTCTAAAATCTCTTTCATACTTTTCTTTTCATGTTATTTGTTCCTAGGTGCAAGTAGCTTTAGTGCTATTACTGGTATTCTCTTTCATCTATTTCTTATATATATATATATATATATATATATATATATATATATATATATATACTTATATATAAAGAGAGAGCGATTTTGTACGCGGAGGGTAATCTCCAGAACCACTGCACCTATTTGAAAAATTCTTTCACTGTTTGAAAGGTACATTATTCCAGATGGACATAGGCTATATATTATGTATATCTGATCAGGAGAAATAAAGTTAGGGGCTTAATCCTAACAATTTCCATTGTTACCGCTACTGTCCTCTACAGCTTTTTGTGACGAAGACTCGAAGGTTATTTAGCGTGGTGCTATCGCGGTGGGCTTGTGTTCTGACGTTAGCGGTTCGAAACTAGCCGTTCTCCGGCACGCCTTTTTTTAAAAATTAACTTTAATTATTAAGTAACGTAATATTAATTTGAATATTATTTTAGGTGCTTAAAACAATTAAAAAAACATTCTTTACTTAAAATCCTTTTTTTATTTTTGTATTTTTATTTCATCTCTTACTCTAATTTTGAGATACCAATGTGTATCTATACTTCTATAATCGATACTTATATATAAAGAGAGAGTGATTTTGTATGTGGAGGGTAATCTCCAGAACCACTGCACCTATTTGAAAAATTCTTTCACTGTTTGAAAGGTACATTATTCCAGATGGACATAGGCTATATATTATGTATATCTGATCAGTAGAAAGAAAGTTAGGGGCTTAATCCTAACAATTTCCATTGTTACCGCTACTGTCCTCTACCGCTTCTTGTGACGAAGACTCGAAGGTTCCTTAGCGTGGTGCTATCGCGGTGGGCTTCTGTTCTGTCGTTAGCGGTTCGAAACTAGCCGTTCTCCGGCACGCCTTTTTCTTTTAAAAAATTAACTTCAATTATTAAGTAGCGTAATATTAATTTGAATATTATTTTAGGTGCTTAAAATAATTAAAAAAACATTCTTTACTTAAAATCCCTTTTTTATTTTTGTGTTTTTATTTCATCTCTTATTCTAATTTTGGGATACCAATGTGTATCTATACTTCTATAATCTATATATATATCTATATTTCTATATTAATATATAAAGAGAGATCGGATTTTGTATGTGGAGGGTAATCTCCGGAACCATTACACCTATTTAATAAATTCTTTTACTATTTGAAAGGTACAATATTCCAGATGGACATAGGCTATATATTATGTATATCTGATCAGGAGAAAGAAAGTCAGGGGCCTAAATGTTGAGCTGATGCTTCACCTTTACAACTTTTCCTTTGTCACATTTTTAACATCTGTATTTTCTTTGTCAACCAGAATCAAGTAACCATAGCAACATATTAAACTACATTTTTATTTATTATCAGTAAAACATTTAATATGTTAAACATTCAAGTGAAGGAGGTATTGAAAAATGCAAAAAGAATTTTTGAAATTGACAATGTTTAAGGGTTTATTGAAGAAAATTACATTTGAAACTACGCTTTTTATGGGACATTTGAGTTAAAAATATTTACAATTTGTTGGCTATCATCTGGAAATTTATTGGTATAATACTTCAGAACTTTATTTATAAACTTTATGTTTTTGAATTTATGTACAATTTTATGCACAATTTGCGTAAATTGAACTTGAATTATTGAACTTTATTCAAAAACGAGTGTGTTTCATTGAAACTGTGAAATTTATTGATTATTTCTAATAGGTCTATGTTTGTTCCTTTATAAGTGAAAACGTATTGCTTCAATTGAGCTGAAATTTTGTATAGATATAGTTGATAGTTCAGATTAAAACATTGGCATATTATTTTTTGAAAATCGGGCCCCGGAGATTTTTAATTAATGTTTTAATGATTTTGCCTCTAAAAGTTGCTCATTTCGACAGCTTCCGCTGCGAGACAATGGAGCCGAATCGTACCAAAATCGGCACACGATTCAGTGCCTGACGTAGCCGAATTTTTGAATTTTTAATTTTAAAAAAGTTATTAAATTTTTGTGCCATTTTTTGTGTTTTTTTGTGTGTGGACTCTGTTGCGGATAGGCTATGGGGCCAAATCGTATCAAAATCGGCATGCGGGTGGCAATTCAGTGCTTGACGTTACAGTTTCCAATAAAAATTTCTTTTGCCATCACCATGAATAAATCCCAAGGTCAAACATACAAATATATTGGACTTGACTTACTGGAAGAATGGTTTACTCATGGACAATTACATGTTGGTCTCTCTAGGTCAGGAAATGCGGAGAATCAATTTGTTTTAAAACCTCAGAAAAATGAAAAATGTGGTATAGCATAAAGTTTTAAAACAAATTATACCTTCCTAATATCTACTAAGATCGATAATTTTTCAACCCGCAGAAAGTCGGGACGGGCCGCTAGTTTATTATACATATCTAATATATAAAAATGAATGTTTGTATCTCTGTAATTGTATAGAAATCCACAGTTTAGCAGCAACGATCGTGAAATTTTACATACAGGCGTCTTTAAAAACAGCCGAGGGTCTGAAGAACTTCAAAAATCGAAATTAATTATCGTTGATTTTTAATTAATAAAAAACCAACAATTTGTAAGCTGTTACACTTTGTGGAATCACTTCTCTGAATATGGCGTCCACGTTAGGGTTAGCTGGCAAACAGCGAGCGAAAAGATAAAAATAAATAAAATCCAAAAGTTTCAAGTTATATATTAAACCAGAATAATAAATGAAAATAATAATCTTTCAAGTCAGATTTTATACTCTAAAATAAATCGGATCCAACGGCATATTGACACTCTCACACGCGATGGAAAATTCGAATCAACCACGCTAAGTGTCACGATCTTTTTTAATCGCTACTGCAATCCCCCTAGCTTATGTCTTTGTGTCTATTGAAGAGTTAAAGACTAAGCTTCTATCCTGCTAACTTATTTCTCACTTAAAACTCCTCTTACTCCATAAATGTATGTATATTCACCAATCCATAGCAACAATCCAAAAAACTCATTGCGTATATTTTTTACTTTACTCACCAGTTTTGTGTATAATCGTGGCGTAGTCGTTAAAACGCTTCATTTGGTACCCCGTAAGACTCGGGTTCGAGTATGGGATCGTGCAAATTTTGCTAAACCTGTATTTTCAGCTTTTTTATGAAGGCTTTTTTATTTCAGCTTTTATTTTATTTTTTTTAATTATTATCTTTATTTTATTTTATTATTTTTTAAATTATTATTTTTATTTTATTTTATTATTTTTTTAATTATTTTTATTTTATTTTTTTTCAGCTTTTTTATGATGAAAGACCGAATATAGCTGAAATCTGAGGAGTTTATTATACATTTATATATTTTTAATTGGTTTTCATATTATTAATGTGTATAACATTTCGTATGCTTTTTTTTTCTATGTTATTTATACTGTGTTTAGTTTTTTAATGGATTTTGGTAGGTTTATTATAAATTTATATATTTTATGTTTTACTTTCCAGGATTTTTTGCTCCAATGATAAAGGCTAAATCTTTTCTATGTTATTTATACTGTGTTTAGTTTTAAAATTGATTTTGGTTAACAAACATTCATCAATAATTTATTTCTGGGCATTGTATTGCTAACAATTAGGATAATCAACAATTTTTTAAGGATGCGATTCTCAATTCACAGATATGCAATAGATGGCGCCACTATTTTAAACTTTTAGTATTCTATAAACCAACACCTCCTAAACGTGTTCCTAAACGAACGGTACATTCAAATGAAATACAATGTCAGTGTATGCAATTAATGGAAATATATATATATATATATATATATATATATATATATATATATATATATATATATATATATATATATAATAAATACGACGATCAATGTATACGATGGATGTAAAAAAAAACAAAAAAATATATTAATAAAAAAATCGTAAGGGATATTTTTATAGACAAAATAATGTAGAAGAAAATATTCAAATTAAATCTCATACGACATACTAAAGAATATAGTACAGTTAATGTAGTACAGTTTGAGGAACATATCTTTTACATTATTTTAATATTTTTTTGAATAATGTCCAATCGTCTGCCGCATTAGCAAGAAAAAAAGCATTTTTTTGCCTATTTCGTTGTTATGTGAAGATAAATTTATTTAAAGTAACAGAAAAAGAAATCACGTGATCAGCGTTTAATAAATTAACCTTTTACATGCCAATGTTTCTTTTTTGGAACACCATGTTTAATATTTTTTTAAAAATAAACTGTGATATCTGTCAGTTTGAAAAAATTACCGTATATTATAGAAGGCATGATTGATTTTTTTGACTTTTTTTTTTTCAAATATGAATATTTTAGCGTAGAAACATTTCTAAAAATCAGCTTTTTTCACAATTTTTACAGTACGTAAGAAAGAAAATTCTATAAAATTCCTAAAAATTCAAATCCACCCAAAAATTTCCCCATCGTACTTGCAAAGGACAAGTTTAACGAGTTAATAAAATAAATTAAAATAATAACAAGAAATATTTCCTCAAGACTGCGTAAAAATGCAATGTTCCAAAAAAGGAACATTGGCATGTAACGATATACAAAAGCAGTGATATCACACGTGATCAGTGATTCTGCCGTCAATCAGTCATTCTGCCGTCTGATTACTTAGAAAATTCAGCCGAACTTACAAAGCTGTATGCCCTACAAAAAGGAGACTCTTTAGACGTCGACGCAAATGACATTCGGCAGTTTCTTGGATTACTGTTGTTTAGTGGCTACCACTCAGTACCTGATGAAAATACATATTGGAGCTCTCAGGAAGATTTGCATATCCTAATTGTTAACAATACAATGCCCAGAAATAAATTTCGGATGTTAAAAAAGTATTTCCACATTGTTGATAATAGTAAATTGGAACCAGGCGATAAATTAGGAAAAATTTCTCCCTTTTATAAAGAGGTTTGAAAAAATTTTCGTCAATTTGGATTTTTTTATGAAAATATGAGTATTGATGAATCCATGGTTCCGTGTTATGGACATCGTTCGGCTAAGGTGTTCATACGTGGAAAGCCAATTCGCTTTGGTTTCAAAGTTTGGATGATCTGCTCAGTAAATGGTTATCCTTATGCTATGTCTATCTACGGTGGAAAAAGTTCGAAAAATGAAAATTTGCCACTTGGATCAAAAGTTGTCTCCGAACTATTATCTTTTATTGACAATCCAGAGAAACGCAAAATATTTTTCGATAACTTTTTTTACATCGTACAGTCTGCTAACAGATTTATCTAACAAAGTCTTTAAGGCAATCGGCACAGTGCGAGATTCCAGAACGGGACAATGTTCTCTTAAAACAGCAAAAGAAATATCAAAATTTCAACGTGGAGAGTTTGATTACCGATGCGATGGAGAAGTTTATATGTGCCATTGGAACGATAGTTTTGTTGTAACTATTACATCAAATTTTATCACTCACGAACCATTAGGAAGAGCAAAAAGATATGTCCGAGCTAAAATAAAAGTTGATTTTCCTTAACCTTACATTATAAAATTATATAATAAAGGAATGAGTGGAGTACACCTGTTGGACCGACTTCCTGGAAGTTATCGACCAAAGTTACGCAGCAAAATATGGTACTTTATTCCTTGATCATAGTGTGGCATGTAAAAGGTTAAATTCTAAAAAATAATCTTTAAAAATTCACCAAAAATCATAAAATGGAGGTAAAGATTCGAAAAAGATTTCATATTAAAGGAATTTTTATGATCTTTTTTGTGATATAAATTTTATAACCCTCAAATTATTATTATTTTAAATGCAAACTTAAAAAAAGTTATTAAAACAACTCAAAAATTTAATTTAAAAAAAATCTAAGAATTTTTCAAAAATCTTTCTTAGTGCAATCCTACACTATAAGAAGAATCGCCATGCGAAATTTCAGCCCTTTTATTTCCCGCGGTTTGGTCTGTACGTTGTATGTCAGTTAGTCAATCAGTCAGTCAGTCAGTTAGTTACGGAGCTGTTTTATATATATATATATTATTATTACTATCTTTATATCGTAACGTTAACTTCATGCGCACGCATTATTTTCCTATGCTTTTTTTATCTTTATTACAGCGTAATTTTCATATGATTTTAAACAACAATAATTTTTAACTGGCATTCAATTCGCTGTTAAAACTTTATATTTACACACTATTTAAAAGAAGTAGGGTGTAAATTTTTCAAAGAGGATGTTTCAACACCCAACTTCAAAGAAGTAGGGTGTAAATTGTAGGGTAGAAAGTTGGTAAAATCAAAATTTTGTGCAATGTATTTAATTTATCGATTAAAAGTAGTTTTTTTCTAAAAATTAATTTATTTCGCTTGAAAAGCTAAATATTTTATGCACGCGGTTTATATTATTATTACTATCTTTATATCATAAAGTTAACTTCATACGCGAGCATTATTTTCATATGCTTTTTTTATTATTATCTTTATAATAGCTTTATTTTCATATGCTTTTAAACAACTATCGTTTTTGTTCATATTATGTTGGTTTTTTATTAATTAAAAATTAAGGGTCATTAATTTTGATTCCGGAAGTTCTTATTATCTTTATTTTCATATGCTTTTTCATTTACGAATTATTCAAATGTTGGTTAAAAAACTTATGTAATTCATACATTTGCGTGAGTTTAATTATTGTAATTAATAAATTTATATTTCTATAGAGGATGTTTCAGGTTTTAGTGGTACTAGGATGAAAGGCTGAATCTACCAAAATTCTGAGGAGTTTATTATGGATAGAAAAGGAATTTAATATGTAGAGGATGTTTATAGGAGTTTAATGTGGAGAGGAGTTGAATGGTTTGCAGCCCTCAATCAAACACTTCATTTTTTAAGAGGCAACGCTAGAGTCATATCATGGTTCTATTGGAAATTTCAGCTAAACCTGTAATTTCAGCTTCATTTTTTGCCCAAATGATAAAAGGCTAAATCTAGCTGAATTCTGAGGAGTTTATTATAATTTTATATATTTTTTTTATTGGGTTTTCATTTTATTCATGTGTATAAGATTTCACATGTTTTTTTCTATATTATTTATAACGTGTTTAGTTTTAAATTAATTTTGGTTAGCAAACAGACAATTTGACATTTTTACTTTTCAGATTTTAGTGCTTCAATGATGAAAGGCTGACATTCCTGAATTCTGAGATGTGTATAACATTTCACATATACTTTTTCTATGTTATTTATACTGTGTTGATTTTGGTTAACACATATTGTTAAAATCCCGGGCAATGCCGGGTACTTCAGCTAGTCATGCTATAAAAAGCAAACCAAACAAACATCTCAAAGGCTGAATCTCGTTTGAAAATACATTTTTCCTTCTGCCTATTTCACAGATGTGTGGCCCGTGGAACATTACGAATTTTTTTGTTGTGGCCCTCGAACTGTAAAGGTTGAAGTCCCCCTAATCTAAAGTTTAAAAATAAAAAAACCTTCATTCTTTTTATTTTCCATTGATTTTACTCAGATTTCGGGAGATTTTATAATCTATATATGTAAAACAGTTCCGTAACTGACTCACTGACTGACTGACTGACATACAACGCACAGACCAAACCACTGGACCTAAAGGGCTGAAATTTTGCATGGCGATTTTTCTTATAGTGTAGGGGTGCACTAAGAGAGATTTTTGAAAAATTCTTCTTAGATTTTTTTAAATTAAATTTTTAAGCTGTTTTAAAAATTTTTTAAAGTTTGCCTTTAAAATAATAATTTGAGGGTTATAAAATTTATATCACAAGGAAGATCATAAAAATTTCTTTAAAATGAAATCTTTTTCGAATCTTTACCTCTATATTCTGAATTTTTGGTGAATTTTTAAAGATTAATTTTTACAATTTAATTTATTAAATGCTGATCACATGATTTCTTTTCCTGGTACTTTAAATAAATTTATCGTCACGTGCATAACAACTAAATAGACAAAAAATATTTTTTTTCTTGCTAATGCGGCAGACGATTGGACATTATTTTGTCTATAAAAAATATCCCTTACGATTTTTTTATAAATATATATATTTTTTTTTCTACATCAATTGTATATATTGATCGTCGTATTTATTATTAATATATATATATATATATTTATTTATTTTTTTGGCATTAGTTGTATACATTGACCGTTGTATTTAATTTGAATGTACTCCGTAGCGAAGTGCGGGTTTTCAGCTAGTCTATATATATAAAACAATTCCGTAACTGACTGACTGACTGACTGACTAACATACAACGCATAGACCAAACCGCTGGACCTAAAGGGCTGAAATTTTGCATGGCGATTCTTCTTATAGTGTAGGGGTGCACTAAGAAAGATTTTTGAAAAATTCTTATATTTTTTAAAATTATATTGAGCTGTTTTTGTAACTTTTTTTAAGTTTGCATTTAAAATAATAATCTGAGGGTTATAAAATTTATATCACGAGAAATATCATAAAAAGTCCTTTAAAATGAAATGTTTTTCGAATCTTTACCTTCATTTTCTGAATTTTGGTAAATTTTTAAAGATTAATTTTTAGAATTTAATTTATTAAATGCTGATCACGTGATTTCTTTTACTGTTACTTTAAATAAATTTATCGTCACGTGCATAACAACTCAATCGACAAAAAAGATTTTTATTTTCTTGCTAATGCGGCAGACGATCGGACAGTATTAAAAAAAAATATTAAAATACAGTAAAAGATATGATCCTCAAACTGTACTATATTCTAATGTATGTTCTATTAGCTTTAATTTGAATATTTTCTTCTACATTATTTTGTCTATAAAGTATCCGTTACGATTTTTTAAATATATTTTTCTGTTTTTTTTTAGATCAATTGCATACATTGATCGTTGTATTTATTATATATATATATATATATATATATATATATATATATATATATAGCATTAATTGCATACATTGGCCGTTGTATTTAATTTGAATGTACTCCGTAGCGAAGTACGGGTTTTCAGCTAGTATATATATATATATATTTTTTTTTGGCATTAATTGCATACATTGACCGTTATATTTAATTTGAATGTACTCCGTAGCGAAGTGCGAGTTTTCAGCTAATATATATATATATATATATATATATATATATATATATATATATATATATATATATATATATATATATATATATATACACACACACACACACACACACACATATATATATATATATATATAAATATATATATATATATATATATATATATATATATATATATATATATATATATATATATATATATATATATATGAAACAAATTTCCAACCTTGTCCGTCATTAACTTATCGCAACAGAACATTATCCCTCATTTAAATTTGACCTAGGAATAACCAAAGTAATCTATTAGTTTCCCCTTAAACAAGCCACGCGTCTACACGTTATATAAGTCGAACCTCTTGGAACATTCGAAACATCCCCCCATATGACGCGTTAAAGTCAGGTGCTAATTCTAACCAATTAAAGTTCAGCGCGCCTGTACTCAAGGACATAGAACTAGGGTTTTCGCGGGTCTTGGGTCTCTGCTTTCCGTCCTGATAACATATCGTAATTTGCGCTGCGGTTTTTTTTTGTATTTCATGTGCTGTTCCGGCAGCATTATGCCTGTTCTCAACTATGAGAGTCCTGTAACGAACATAAACTGTATTAATAACGAACTGTAATTCCGCTCAGAGGAAACAATCGAACAATAAAAAGGATTATTACGCCAACGTGACTTGCCATTTGCCTACATCCCCTATGGTACGACTATAGCAAGATGGCCTGGGACGCTGCGTCTACTCCTCCCTGATGCTCCACCGCCAAGTTATTCCATTTTAATTATTTATACACACACACACACACACACACACACATATATATATATATATACACACTGAAGAACCAACTACACGAGCCTAATATCGTGTAGGGCCCCGGCCCCCACACGAGCCGGAACACGACGAGGCATGGACTTGACTAATGTCTGAAGGTATCCTGGAGGCAATTCACACCATGAATCCCGCAGGTCAGTCGACAAATCCATTGTAGTGCGAGGGGGGTAGAGATCTCTTCTGAACAGCACGTTGCAAGGCATCCCAGATATGCTCAATATGTTAATGTCTGGGGACTTAGGTGGACAATGGAAGTGTCAGAAGAGTCATAACAAGTAAAAATAGTGATCCTGGAGCCACTCGGTAGCAACTCTCGACAGGGGGGGGGGGGTCGCATTGTCCTGCTTGAATTGTCCAAGTCCGTCGGAATGCACAATAGACATGAATGTGTGTTGATGATCGGACAGGATGATTATGTACCCGTCACCTGTCAGAGTGGTCTGTAGACGTATTAGGGGCCCCATATCATGCCAACTACACACGCCCCATACCATCGAAGAGGCTCCACAACCTTGAACAGTTCCCGGTTGACATGTACGGTCCATGGATTCATGAGGTTGCCTCTATACCCGTACCCGATACAATTGGAAGCGAGACTCGTCAGGCCAGGCAACGTGTTTCCAGTCATCAACAGTCCAATGGAGGTGTTGGCGGGCCCAGGCAAGACGTAAAGCTTTTGCCGGGCAGTCAACAACGGTACACGAATGGGCCTGAAGCTCCGAAAGCCATATCAATGACGGTCCGTTGAACAGTTTGCAGGCTGACACTTGCTGATGCCCGAGCAATTTGAGGAAGTGTTGCACGTCTATCACGTTTGAGGATTCTCGTCAGTCCCGTTCTTTCAAGGTATTTTACCGGCCTCACCGCTGTTGGAGATTTCATGTTTTACCGGATACCTGATATTCACAGTTTACTCGTGAAATGGTCGTGCGCGAAAATGCAAATGACATCGCTATCTCGGAGATGCCATCTCCCTTCTCTCTTACACCGACTATAACACCGCGTTCAAAGTTACATAAATCGCGATAACCTAGGATTGTATCAGCAGGAACTGATCTAACACCTTCGCCGGACGCCTGTTTTCTTATATAGGCGCTGCCGACCGAATCGCGTTACACTGATCGGTTGCATATCTCCGTTATTTTCATACGCACGCCTGTACCAGTTTTTTTGTTCTTCAGTGTATATATATATATATATATATATATATATATATATATATACACACACACACATATATATACATATATACATATATACACACACACACACATATATATATATATACAGTGTTATCTCGATCTATAGTTTTTTAAGGGATCGACTGAACTCAAACGATAGTTGCGGGAACATATCAGAGCAATATGCTCTTCGGAACTGGGTGAAATAAATGACACATACGGGAAAACGATGATTCGGGGAACGATCGATCGAGATTCTACTGTATATATATATATATATATATATACATACATATACATAAAAGGAATAAAAATAAAGCAGTTTTAGATTCTAAAGGATTGGCCTTTAAAATTTAGCCATAAATTTTTTTCGAAATTTTACACCCAGTCAGCAATTTTAACGCAGGCAGATATTAACACTGGGGAGGGGAGAGGGAGCGAATCCAGTAGAGCTTACTTCCCTGCAGAATGAAGTCGTTTCAAACTCAGCTGACGGTGGGTTCTCATTTTGAAAGCCTTTTGCGATAATCTCTCTCCAGGTGCATGCCAGCATAACGAAGAGATTTTCCGAGCTGAAATCGGGCTTGAATAAACACAAGTGAGAAGGCTCGCAATTCTAGACTGAAACTCTCCACTTAGCGATTCACCGAAGTTTCAAGTCACGTAGAAATGCATTATTCCCGTGCCGCCGTTTTTAATTTCCCTTCCTGATGTCGGGGCTCGGGCGAATTCAGAAGTCGGATGTTTGACTAAGGAGTGACTCTCCCGATTTTTAATTTAGCTTCTAATAATAGGATTTGCTGCGTTCCCAATGAGAAGAGGGTCGCATTTCTTTTGCGAGACAACGGAATGGTTTGCTTCTCGAGGAAAGGTTGTTTCGGGATCCGGAATGGAAATTAAACCCTTCTATTCGAGCGTTTCCGCATGCGAGCATAGATTTTTGACGGCATTTTCTCGGCATATTAGATTAATGACGAGAATATTTGCCTGAATATTATTGAAGAATCTTTGGAAAAATGATAACACAATGATTTTTTTCGTATTTGACACCGGTATATATGCATATATATATATATATATATATATATATATATATATATATATATATATATATATATATATATATATATATATATATTTTTTTTTATATATATATATATATATTTATATATATATATATATATATATATATATATATATATATATATATATATATTTATATATATATATATTTATATATATATATATTTATATATATATATATATATATATATATATTTATTTATATATATATATATATATATATATATATATATATATTTATATATATATATATATATATATATATATATATATATATATATATATATATATATATATATATATATGTATGAAAAGAATTTCAATCGTTTTCCTTCATTAACTTTGTCCTACCGCAATAGAGCATTATCCCTCAATTTGACCTAAATACCAAATAAATCTATTAGTTTTCCCCTTAAGGGGGTCTGGGACACATTTAAAAAAAATATTATTTATCGAGTTAAAATTTTGAATTTTTTTGTGATGGTCAACCATATAATTTGTAAACAAAATCACATCATAAAATTTCTCATAAAGTTTTTAAAAAATTTTTAAATTTAAAATTTTTAATAAAAGTGGGGTCATTTAAAATCTTTATAACTCGAAATATTATTTGTCGAATTTCAAAATTTTTTCGTTTAATTAAACGGAAATATATAAGTTTTAATTTTGATTCAGCATTTTTTGAAATATTAATTTTTAAAGAAATTAAAAATATTTAGATTAAAAATTATAAAAAAAAAATTATGTAACTCTTTTTAAAAATCGTATTTTCAAAAGTAAATATTTTTTTCAAATTTAATAAATCAAAATTAAAGTAAAATAGTTGAAAAAGACATGTTTCAAATTTCGACCATTTATCTGTAATGATTCTTGACTTATAACAATTTAAAGACGAGAAATGGGGAAAAAACCCATCAAGCAGTAAAACGCACTTACAGGTTTAAACACTGATTGGCTACTATGTGAATATTGCAAAAAAAATTAATAATTTATCCTGTTCTAATTAAGATAGAAACATGATTTAAACGTCATTTTAAGCGTAAAAGAACAAAAAATTTTTTAATGCAGTAAAATTTTTTTCGAAAATTCGAACAATTTTGTGTGGTGGACCCCCTTAAGCAAGTCACGCGCCAACAGGTTATATAAGAAGAGTGTTATAGAATATGACTTGATCCTCGTGAACTCATCCGAGGTGGTGTTATTGGGGTCAGGTGTCACGTTTAAACCAATTGGAAGTTTAGCGCGTCTGTACTCAAGGGCATAGAACTAGAGTTTCGCGCGTCTTCTGTGCCTGATCTCTGGCCTGGCAACATGTAGTTTTTGCGTTGTGGTTTTTTATACCATTATGTACAGCTCCGGTGGCTTCCGGAGTACTTGACTGTCAAAAATGTGATATATCCGCGCCTAAGTGTAAGGCACGACCAATGTTGTAAGCTGTCCAGTGAGTGATCCAAGAATAAAATAAGTTTAGGACAATGGAAGTACGTTTTTCACTCCGGACTCCCTGTCTGTGTGCCTTCCCCAGCAGCTATCCACGACTACCCGAAAACTCATCGAATATCCTGATACGCTAAGAGATCGCCGGTCTGATATTTCATCGTTACTCCGTGAAAATTCATGACATATATATATATATATATATATATATATATATATATATATATATATATATATATATATATATATATATGTCAGAACTTAAGTGGGAAAAGAATGATTACCTTAAAGTTAAAGGGGGCTTGGGAATTAAATTATATTCGTGGCGTAATTCGCCTCTAATTGTTCGTATTTCAAGACACGAGTTGGGAAAGGGAAATTCCCCTTTTCATTATATAATCTTGGCGCGTCTGTGGGTTTTGCGTTCGAAAAGGAAATCTTATATAATTCTCCTTGAAAGATGTCTGGTTTGGGCTCTGCGCATGTGCAGGGACAGTTGGAGCGCGGAGCTGCCCGCGAATTTTTGTCAGAGCGTGGAATAAAAGTCGATGCTGTCAGATGTGTATTTCTCTGCGTCTCTAAAAGTGAAATGGTGCAAAATGAACGCACTGAGTTGGAGCTGTGGTTTACCTGAAAAGAAATAAATGGGACTAAAATGAACTGATGCCTCCTAAATTATTGATTGGATTACTTCTTGCTACACCACCGGATAAACCATGACTGCCTTAGTTCGAAGATCACAGGGCGTAGTCTTACGCTCGTCATATATATATATATATATATATATATCCAGGTAACCTTCCTGTAACACGGTAGATAAGTTACTAGAAACTGCCGTGTTATGTAAAATCGTGTTACACGAGACCCAGAGCCAGTACAAAAAGGTTGGGTTATGTGCCGAAAACTTATTAAAAACAAACATTATTTTAAATTCCATATAAGCAACTTAATTTTTATTAAAAATAAAAATGTATGTATAACGCAAAACGAAACGAAACAAAAATATTATTTTTATTTAATGCGACCTTAATTTAATAAATTTCTTCCTCATCACTGCTCAGTACAATCAAACGAGAACGTTTTTTCGGTTGAACGATATCACCTTCATTTCAAGAACTTTTTTCTTCATTTAGATTTTTGCACCTTCTATCCTCTTTTAAAAATCTGTAATTTTGCAGCTCCCATTTGAATTTTCGGCTTCTTTTAGCGGAAGGGTCTGCATTCAAGAAAAATGATTCAAGATTTTCAGCCAAGTTTAGGCCTTATTGTAATTTTTTTAGTGGTAAATTATTAACTTCACAATCTTCATCAGTGCTATTGTACACAGAATCGATTTGATTTACAGCTTCGGATGTCATTTCCATCAAATCCGCTTCGTCAACTTCTTCTTCCACTGATAAATCTTGCACGTCCTCAATAGCCATATCCACAAAACCTTCGCCTCCAATTTGGCAAGTTCTAATATGCCACAAATTTCATTTTCTGATGATTCAAGCACGTTTTCTATTTCAACTGAAAGTGGCCATATCTTCTTCCAACATGCATTTAACGTCGATGTTTTAAGTTCTCTCAGTGACAAAGATATGATGTCGATGCAGTGCTTAATTGATAATTGCTTCCAAGCTCTCATTACATTGACTGATTTCGAATCGGTTACGTGTAAAATTCACTGTAATGCTCTTCTTATGTAATAAGTTTTAAAGGTATAAATAATACCTTGATCCACTGTTTGGAGCAACGAAGTAGTGTTACTTAGTAGGAACACTATTTTGACGTTGGGATGACTTAAGTCTTGTGGGTGGCATGGAACATTATCTAATATTAATAGTGCCTTGAAGCTCAAATTTTTCTGCTTTCAATAACTTTGAACGTTTGGCACAAAACAATTTAAAAACTGTCTGTTTTTAATCTGACTGTCACTTGGCCTTGGTATTCACATCGTAAGAAAGCACAAGTAGCATATCCGAAGGAAAATGCATGTGTTAAAATATGTAGCATGACATCATCGTAATTTCCAGGAAATGTTCTTTGGGGAATTGTGCATTTAGGTATGAGAGCCGTGGTTTTCTCCCACCGTCTATACTTCTGTTCAAGTTATGCAGACAACGCATCGTCCCAACCTAGCTTTTCTCTCCAGGCTTCCTGCAGAAGTGACTTGGGCAACAATAACGCTGGTGTAGTGAAGCCAATCGGACCGTAAATGCTGTTGATTACAGAAAGTAGTAACCTTTTCATCTACCGTGCGATCCAAATTTGACGGTAGCTCACACGAAAGTTCGTCATTGACTACATGCCATCTCATACCAAGTACCATTTGCGTATCTTGCTCTTCATTAGAGTTATTAGAAGCCCAGCATCGTAATTCAAACCCACCTTCTTTCATGACTTGTATAGCTTGGGATTTTAGTTGCTCCAGTTGACGTCATTAACACTTGTGACTAGGTTGTCTACATAAAATCCTTCTCTCAAATTATCTATCGTATTTTTAAGGCTTTCTGCCTGGAATTTCTGAAATCCCAGATGATAATTTATTGTTGCACTCAGGAGGAAGGGACTAGAAGAAACGCCGAACAGGAGGAAGGGACTAGAAGAAACGTCGTGTCGATAAATCTTAAAATTTGTGCGTTCAGCGTCTTTCCACTACAAGACTCTTAATACATCTCTGTCATCAACTCTTAAACGTATCTGTAGAAAGGCTTGTCTTATGCCGGCAATCACTCCTAAGGCGCCTGAACGGAATCTCAACAGTAGTGGCAGTATCTTATGTATAAGACTCGGTCCCATACTCAAACACTTCGGAAGCAAATCCAGGTTTCTTGAACGAAGCGTCCAAGGCTGGGCAATTTTCGTAGTACTGCTGGATGGCTTGATAATAGGTCTGTGAGGGAGATTAAGACCTGGTTTCGTAATCTGATCCTTTGTACAGTTTCTATAATGGCTTCTGATTCCCACTGTTTAAATACAGCATCGTAGGCTTCAAAGTGATTTTCGTTTAAGAAACGTTTAGTTGCTGTGCGAAGTCTGCACTCTGCTATATCGCACTTATCATAAAGAGCAGGATGTCCGGTCAACCATGGCAAAGCTACTTCATATCTTTGATCTTCGCAAATCTTTAATGTTTCCCTGAAATGGGTCGTTTCTTCTCCAAGAAGGAACTTATATTTTCCTTCCACGGGATCTGTAATGCCAAAACTTCCAAATCCCATATCTCTGCAAGCTTAATGTGACAAAGTTAACCACTTGTCTTTTCCTTCCTAGTCCTAAAATTGTCCAACCAAGAAAGGTCTCTACGGCTGACACTCCCGAAGTTAATACATCTATTCTTCCAGTCAAAAATACTTCCAAGTACATCAGCTCCCAGGAGAACTCTTATAGGTGGCGCATTTATTCCAACATCTGTTAGTTTTATGTCTCGAGAAGCGAGCTCAGCAAGTAAGTTTCCATCATGTATTCTGGGTAGTGCTGAGCAGATCTTCGGTTGATCGAGAAGAGACAATGAAGTTGAATATTTGCGATTTAAACTTTCAACAGTTACCATAAATATCTCCCATGCTCAGAAGCAGAAGAAATTGCCTCGGCAAACATTCCTTGAGAAAACACCTCTCTTCCAGAGGGAGAAAGATTTAGCTCTGCAGCTAAACTCTTTTCAATACATGAACGCTGTGATCCATCATCCATTAATGCTTGAAAACAGACTTCCTTGTCTCTGTTTTGTAGTCTAATCGTAATTGTTCTGAGATATATTTCACTTTCAGAGGGAAGATTTGTTAATAATATTTCTGTAGATTTCTGCTCATCGAATGCTATTCTGTCCTTAGATGAAGGATTACTTTCTTTGCGTAAATCCGAGCGAAGTAATGCATAATGTCTCCGTTTAAAAATCAAACATCCTACATCTTTTTGCCGTGTGACCAGACTTGAGACAGACAAGACAGCATCCCTTTCGAATAACTTGTGATTTTCTATCCTCATGACTCATCCCCGCTATTTTCTGACAGTCTGGACTTGTCACAGTATAGCGGACGATCACAGAAATTACAACTATTTTTTCCTCAAGAGGTTTTGGTGATTAGTGTAGCAGTGGTATGTTCCTCTCTCTGGATCGATTTATGGTAATCCTTTTGTTTTTCACCGCTTCCCTTATCTCTTCCAAATCCCTCAGGAGCTAAACTGATAATTTCCTCAGATTTGACCTCGTAGCATCATCAGTATTTTCCGAAATTCTACTCCGTTCCCAGTCTCGCTTAACATTTTCAGGCAAACATGATTCTACAAGAGGCTCTAGAAAGTCAGAAAATTTCTCTTTTGTGCATCCCCAGCTTTCCAAAGCTCTTAGTTTCGTTTCCAGCATATCGTAGAGGGTCGCTAAATCAGGTGAATTCTTTCTGGCAGTAGCATACTTCATAACAAGAGAAAGAAGATCTCGAACATAAATCTGCACTAGAAGATCCTCCCGGCCAAATCTTAATTTTAGCTGTTGAATGGCCTTTGGATACTTTTTTGCGGTTATCAGGAAACTGGAAACTAACCTTGCAGCTCTGGAATCAGGTACCATAGATTGGTATAAATACTGGAACTAGTCGATTGCAGATAAGTCCTCGGATTCATGAATTTTTGAAAAAATACTCCAGAATGTGAGATATTCTTTAGGATCACCCGAAAGCGTCTTCATTTCAAATTTTGGTAGTTTCAGTTTCACAGCATTGTCCTCTAAAGAACCTTTGGCAACGGATCTAGAGTCCTTATTCAAAAATGTTTTGACTTTCGATTCAAGTTCAAGATATTTGTCTCTGCAATTTTCAGCTGCTTCAAAACCGGTTTCGTATTCGGCAACTGTTTCATATTTTTCTAAAAGTAATGAGGATATTTCATTCTGAACCTCATTCAAAGGACTGCAACTGTGACTTTAAATGTGCCGATCAACATACTTCGCATCAGTTTTTGTTTAATTTGTGTTAACTTATTAGCTGCAGTCGTGAATGAAATTCTCGACGACTTTCGTATTTGCCTTAAGAGCATCCATGTTTCTAAATGTGAATAATATTTAATCAGTTTATTACTAAAATAAATTCGTTTAATCAGCTCTCAATCTCTGCTTATTCTGAATCTCGAATTTTACTTTCTTAAACTTTAAACCAAATCGAACGTATATATTCTACACAAATCGAAACTTCATACACATATCACCGAAGCAGTCACAAATCAAAAATTCAGAAATTACTCGTACCCGTTTTATCTATAACAAAGTAATATCCAGTTCGTAAATTTGTCGACTTCGGTTTCACTACGTAATGCAGATTACAATGGGTACAGATGTGTTTCACGCACCTTTTTCAATTTGGCGATTTTTTTTATGTTTGGCGATTTTTTTATTTTTAGCGATTTTTTGTTTGGTCTGTCAGCCATGCGATTTGGAGTGATGTTTGTTTTTTGTTGCAACCCTGAATAGGTGTTGTGGTATTGCGTAGTGTTTTTGGAAGTTTAATATACCGGTGTTCGATATTTTTGTTGGCGTTTCATAGTAGCGGTTTAGGATTTCTGTAATGTTTTTGGAAGTTTAATGTCTTCGTTTTTTGATATATCTGCGTATGTTTTAAATAGATGTTGCGGATATGTGTAATGTTTTTGGAAGTTTAATGTCTTCGTTTTTTGATATATTTGCGTATGTTTTAAAGTAGCGGTTGAGCATTTCTGTTTAGGTTTTGAATTTTAATATAGCCGTTTTTAGATATATTTGCGTATGTTTTAAATAAGTGGTTGAGTATTTCTGCTGAGGTTTTGAAGTTTAATACAGCTGTTTTTAGATATTTTTGCGTGTTTTAAAGTAGCGGTTGAGCATTTCTGTTTATGTTTTGAATTTTAACTGTTTATGTTTAGAATTCAAACTCAAAATAAAAATGCAATACAGATATTAACTAGAAGTAAACAGGAAGGAAGTGTTAAACTTAAGTTGAGTGGCAGCATCTGTTACAACGTGATAACAAATGTTTGCTACATCTCCTGTAATCGTAGTGCTACGTGCAGTATAAGTGTGAAATCTTGTTAGAACTTGGTCGAATTTTAAAAGGTATGTGATAAGATAAAAATTTGAACTTTTAAGAAATTTCGATATTGGTAGGGAAGTTCTGAGTCACCTTCAATTAAGCCCGGGCACTTCTGCCATCACTGATGCATGTGATGCCTGAAATGCCAGTTTTACCGTTGGGATGAACGAAAATTTCGCTGTAGATACGAAGGAAAACGATTTTTGATCTTCTTTATTATATTACTGTTGTTGGTGTTGCATAATTTTTATTTAATATTGATATTAGGGTACACCTTTAGTACACGCCCGGTCGCCAAATTACCGGTTTTCGTCGCCAAGTCGCACATTTTGGGTTAAGCCCATAATCTGGCAACTTTGAGAAACCTTTAGATGCGCGCCCATTTTTATAGTAACCCTGGAGTAGAATTCAAGCTACAGATGTGTTTCACGCACCTCATTGCCAAGTTGGCGATTTTTTGAAATTTGGCGATTTTTTTTAATTTTGGTGATTTCGTGAAGTTTGGCAATATATGTGCTGTAATATATGTTTAATGAAGAAATATATATTTAACCAAGGTGTTTTTTATGTTTATTTAAATTAGTTATTATTAGTTGGACTGACTAGTTGTATTATACTGACTTTTTTAGCGGGGGGGTGGGGGTTTAAGGTTTTAGTTTTTGTATTTATGCAGCCGTATTTAGATATATATTTTTAATACAGCCGTTTTTAGATATTTTTGCGTATGTTTTAAAGTAGCGGTTGAGCATTTCTGTTTAGGTTTTGAATTTCAATACAGCCGTTTTTAGATATATTCGGGTATGTTTTAAAGTAGCTGTTGTGGTTTTGTGACATGTTTTTGAAAGTTTATTGTCATTGGTAAGTTTGTTTTGAACTTATTTTTATATTTGAGTTGTTATTGATATTTTGTGTATATTTGTTATTTTAAGTGTAAAATGTCCGCATAGGCCTGTTTTGGCGACAAGTTGGCGACAAAATTTTTTTGACGAGTATTTGGCGTCAAAAAAATTTTGTCGCCAAATTGTCGCCAAGGGAGGTGCGTGTAATACATCTGTTCCGAATTCAACATCAGAGAAGGGGGGTGGGGGGTGGGTTCTCCCCCCCAAAGAAGATTAATATTAACACTCCTTGCGACTTTAGTCGCCATCTTGGAAAAGTTGAATTCTGCCAAACACGGAGGTTTGGCGACGAAATGAAAAACAAAATGGTGCCAAACCTCAGGCGTATACCAAAGCTGTTCCGATATTAGTTTATTTTCTTTTTTACATTATAGTATGCAATATTTTTTTTGTAAATAATACGTTAGGATTTATACTTTAATGAGTGAAGCTTTTCATAAAATTAAATGCAAAGGCATTATCTCATTTCACTAGAGACATCACTCTGATAATGAGTGGTAGATGTAGAGATTATTTTTCATCTAGAATTCCGATTTAAAAACCATCGACAAGGTCGGATAATGACATTTCTTCAATTTTGAAACGGTATTCAAGTGTTTCAGAATAGCTATTGAACTTAGAAACGAAATTACGAATTAATCTATTTAGCGATGATTTATATGGGTGATTTCTTCATTAATAATTTCTCTACGGTCCTATCGCATTATACGAATTATCGAGTTTCGGTGAATTTCGCCAAGTTTGGGGTCGCCAACTGTAGTTGCGCCGTATTCCGTAAGCGTCTTTTGATGATCTCATTTCATGCATTATTATTTTTCTTAGATACAGGATTCTAATTGGTTTTTTCTTAAGTTGTTTTGCTTGAACCATAGTTTATTTTTTCAATTTAAGTAAAATTGAAATAATTCAACAAAAAGATTAAAGAGACTTGATCCCCAAAATAAAATACTGCCTGACTGACCACTGTATCTCCGGCTAAATTTTTGCTAGTTTTTATTCTGGAGGGGTGTTTCTGATGAGATGTTACAAGTAATATCTCTGCAGCTAGACACTACATGAAAAAATTAAAAAAGTATATAGATTGGAAGAGAAACCCAACACCAAATTCAGAGCAAATGTTGTTCGCAACAGCTTTGTCAGACGCACTTCCGTTGACGAAAAGTTGGAGCCCAAACATTTTTTTTGCCAACACAATTCCGGGGAGCCAACTTTTCCCAATTCGGCACACCTGTTAGGCTTAAAGTGCTAAATGTAAACAAAAACATCAGTAACGACCAAGAAATAAAAAATAAGTTGAAAACAAACTTACCGCTGGCTGTATTAAACTTCCAAAAACATTACAGAAATCCACAACCGATGGTTTGTAGCCGTAAACGCAAATTCTTCATACACAAACATATTACACAGTTGTTTCCCATAAAATACAAATTAAACAACAACCTCAAACAGCATTTCACTTGAAAGGGTGAAAATTGATGAATCTAATTTCGGGAAAAGGAAATTACCGCTGGCTGTATTAAACTTCCAAAAACATTACAGAAATCCCCAGCTAACCTGAGTTAGCAAATAAATTTCCTACATTGCAAAATGGCAATAACGCATGCGCGAATAAAACCACAGCAGAAATTGCAAAAATAAACAAACAAAATACAAAACATACTCAATTCTGCGCTTATGTTAAAAAATTAAGAAAACAATCAAAATTATAAATCTTATTGTTTATCATTAAATTTAAACTCACAATCTAATTACTGTCACAACCGCACACTACTAAATCCAAGAAATGAAAAAAAATAAAAAAAAATCTCGCCAAAATAGCATGGTTACCTCGTCATACACAAAATCGCCAAACTTGGCAAAGAGATGCGTCTGACAAAGCTGTACCTGTTGTTCAACTACATTATCAAGGTTGGCTAAATTTATGTAAACAGGGTGTCCATAATTAAACTTCCCTACTTTAAAGTTGTCTACAGTCGAAGCTGTTGTTCAGAAAGTTATGAAATTTTGTGTAGGACATATTGAAGGGGTGGGAATTTGTTTGAGCGAATAAAAAAATTGCTCAAAATTTCACCACCAGAGGGCGTTTTTTGATGAATTGCACATTTATGACTGGTTTTTTACTTAAGATTTCACCATCTTTTTATCCATAGGTCACACCCTAACACAATAACCCATACTCATTAAATTTCACAATCTTTTAAGTGATTGCAAAGTCGATCGGAAACTTGTTCGATAACTAATTTTCGGACAAAAGATTTGAAGGAACGAAGAAGAAACAAGCATGCAAATTAATTTGGTTGGTATGGACTTGGATTCAGTTTCATCGTTTGCAGAAATTCTTACCGTGTCGTGTTCTTCTGCTTTCAGCACCTCCCACTGGAAACGTACTGCGAATTCCGATCGTCCAATCGCGGGTGAAAGATGGCACTTAACTGGGGATTAGCTTTTATGCCGGGCGACCCCTCAGATACCTGTGGCGAAATGAAGCAAGTATTTCACGATGCAGAAACCGTAAAATTGGAGTGGACAATTCCGAATTACTTCACCCCTCTGCAAAAAATGTACATATCGACCGAGGTGAACTATTTCGACATGAACTGGTATTTGAAAATACTGAGGAGGAGAAATGGTATTTATGTATCCCTGCATAGAAGCGCCCCTGCCGGAATTCTGGGATGCGTTCGCACAACCATCGGCTACAAGAAAGCGGACGGAAGCGAGGTAGACATAGCCCCAAACAACATGTATCCGAAGAACTGGAAACGTTTGTGGTGGAAACACGTGGCTTTCCTTCGTGAAACGGACGAAGTCACCATCACCTGCACGCTATGGAAGGACGATTCGTCTTATGAAGAAGGTAAGTGGGAAACTTTCGGAGTTCCTTTCGCATGATGAGCAAAACAGACGCATTGTACCGTAGTCAATAATGAGACAAGCCTTTCGCTTCAACTATTTACTACGACCCGTTAACATACTACAACTACTACATTTAACCCTTTGAGGGGCGCCGTTTGCACAGTGCAAACGCGTAAATCTAGTCTTTTTTTAACTTTCATTCAATGTATTCCAGTTAAATGATCAGAAAAGTGGCTAGTACTGCCATCTGTTATAAGTTTAAAGAAGTAAAAACATTTTGCAACCTTTAATTGGAAAAATTTTCAAGATTCTTTAGGTTAAAAAAATCGGGGGAAAAATCTGCACCAATCAAACGGTGGAGGTTGTTGCCCCTGAAAGGGGTTAAGGCAAGTATGTACAGCGAGTTAGAATATGTAGTTAGATCATCAAGTTGGCTTTTCGGGTTCCAAGACCTCCGTCTCTCTGGCACTCCAAACAGATCTCAGCCTCGTGGACTCTTGCCGTCTATCTTTGTCCTGTCGGTGAATTCAAAGGGATTTCTCTGGCGTTCGAAGTTTATGAGATTCCAGCCCTCGAAACACTCTGGGATTCATGCGTTCTATAACGTCAGTAACCGCACATTACTAGAACTTTAGGGCCTCTTATCCCAAAAGTTTATGAGACCGCTCAGATCAAGAGTTCACAGATAGATGACGTGTTGAGGGGTAGGAAAGGGGCATCACATAATTACGTGTAATAATTGAGACAATGTCACAGCATAGAGACCGGATGACGTTATGTCAATAAAGGAAGAAAGGCATAAGAAAAGGGGTGCTAAGGATATAGTTCTGGAATAAATACCATTTTTTTGGGCTGCACTATGAAACATTTAGAATTCTATAACACATTGGTGCGCAAAATTTTTCAGTCGCGACTCATTTTCTTTAATTAAAAAATCACTTGACCCCCCCTTTTTTGTTGTAGCATTATTTTTTTAATTAGGAAAAAGTTAACAAAAAATTGAAAGAGAAATAAGCAAAATTTGACAAACGATTTTAAAAGTCAATCAAGTGTAGATTTTGAGTATATAATATTTACTTTGCATTACAACAACGAAAAAAAATGTGTTGCTTGCCATCTGCACTTATCCAGGGATTCCCAGCTCGATGAAAAGGCCACAAGCTTTATTACGCCGTCCAGATATCTCCCTCCCACCATCTAAGAAGCGTAGGAAACTGTGAATGCTTATGATTAGCTGACCAAGCATACTTTTTACCATGTTTTTGATTAACTTGCTTTCTTGTGTGTTTGTCCAGTACAAATCTTGCAATCGATTTTTAACTAACTTCCCGACTAGCTAGACATTTGAAACTTTTAGAATAGCTCAAAACACGATGACAATGCATTTTTTAATACTTTTAGCCATCTTTAAGCAGCATTGAATTCATTTTCAGTTATTTTCAGTTAATTTTGTTTTGTAGACTGTTGCAGCCATCTATTGGCCGGAAAGGGAACTAGTGAAATGCAACAAGCCAAACAAGTCAAATGCAAGTTAACTTCCAAATAACTTCATTTTCTGTCAAGTAGATGGGATAATTCACCCCAAAAAATTTTTTTAAAGTATTTATTAATACATAGAATTGTCAAGTTTATATGATTGAACAGAAAATTTAAAAACATGGTATATTAAAAGTCTTTTTATCTTGCAATTATTGTTTCTTCAGCTTCTTAATCCAAATTTTAATTTCCCTTTCACGTCATACTACATCATAAAACCCGCGAAATTGGGCACGCGTTGGTCGAGCTTTCTCCTTACGAAGCTAGGCTCCCCATCTATCAAGTTTTAATCCTTTAATTCCTTTTTTTTCATCTTAACATAATTGCTTTGATACTGCAAAAACCTCCCTTTTGGGAAAGCGATTTCGGTCACCTCCCCTGCCTATAAATGGAGCCAGTAGTCCAATACTCGATCTCATGACTGAAAGCGGTCGTTCCGTTTCATTTTAGCAAAAGTCCTCGTCAAGGTATCTCCTCTTTGGCACACAGTTGTCGGTTTACTCTTGCTCTATGGGGAAACGGAATTTTCTTCGCAGATGCTAACTGTCTCTAGGAAAAATGTTATGGTTAATTTTATCGTAGAGCAGT
>OU015490.1:17285494-17305494 GCA_907164885.2 Dolomedes plantarius
TGTCATCGTGTTCTGAGCTATTCTAAAAGTTTCAAATGTCTAGCTAGTCGGGAAGTTAGTTAAAAATCGATTGCAAGATTTGTACTGGACAAACACACACACAAACAAGAAAGCGAGTTAATGAAAACATGGTAAAAATAGCTTTTGGTTTTAATTGATAGACTGTTATAAAATAAGCATCTTTTTAAAATTTTATCAATATTGTATGTAGAGTTTGGGAGTAACAGTGCTCGCAATCTTAAAATTAAGTATTTTGAGAAAACCCAATAAAAAGTATCAGTATCCATTTTATCTTACATTTATGTCCCTAAAATATCTCAAATGGGGGCGTCCATTAATTCGTGAGGCGATTTTGGTGATGTTTTCACTCCTTCACTCCCCTGGTGAGATGTCGCGAGATTTGACTCGACCCCCCTCCCCCCGCCTAATCTCACGTGAGATTTTTCAAAATGCGTATTTTTAGTGTAAATACGTTAATCTGTGCTTTATTGCGTTGGATTTATTTAAAAAAACATAATTTGCTGAATTATTTTTATTTAAGACTAGTTAAGACTAGTATTTAAGACTACTAAGAACGTAGTCTAGAATCACAGTGAGAAAATCGAACAATAAAATACTTAAATAGGAACTGCTAAAATTCGTAAAAGAATATTCATTCTAATTCAGTGGACGGGGACTCATGTGTGGTCTCGAGAGTGACTACTGGAACTATTGTGTAGGATTTAGCCATATTTTAGTGTAGAAACATGTTTTACTTAATATAACCCAGTTTTCTCGCAATTTTACACTGTTTCTTGAGAAAAAAAAATTACGTGATATTTGCCGAGCCCCCCCCCCCCCCCCTCTCCCCCACGTGAGACTGGGTGAGACTCGGCTCGACTCCCTCCCCCCCTCTAAAAGCCTCACGTAATTAATGGACGCCCCCAAAGACTCCAGAGGCATAAACAATTCATTCCTTTAAAATATTACAAAAAAACCTCGTTTGTCCGGCCCTCGTTAATCCGGATCTCCAGATAATCCGGATCAGATTTGAAGGCACTATTTTTATTTAATGCTCACATTAGATGATAATTTTTAACTATGATAGGAGGATCGTCACTGCAAGTACGCCCAATATTCGCTCTTTAGTTTGATTCAAGGTACAGTTCCTGCCTAGATGGTACAATAAATTATGGTAATAAAAAGCTTTTTGTCGAGTTTAAGAAAGATTTACTAGACTTAGCAATTTTTTGTTAAGAAATAATGTCAAAATTTATTTTTTTACATGTTTTTATTGACTCGCTTTCTTGTTTGTTTGTGTGTTTGTGTGTTTATACAGTTCAAATCTTGCAATCGATTTTTAATTAACTTCCCGTCAATCTTCGAGTGTTATTTCGTCCCCCAAAAAAGTAGAATAAATGAGTCAGTGACAGTCTAATAAGGTGAAACGTTGCAACGTCACTGGCTACGTCAGTTTTCGTCTACTATAGATCACGTGATTATCGGGTGGCAGAAAACAGAAGCCGTTCCTATGCGTCTGCGTGTGTTTTTGGACGATACCTTCCTTTTGAGTTAAATAATTTAAGTTTATTTAAAAAATTCCTCATATTAGTTGTATGTAACAGGTATTTTAACACTTTTTTTCAATATTTCGCAAGGTTTAAGAGAATATAATCATTCTTTCGTTGAGAATGATTATTATTATGTTGAGATATGTACTAGATATAGGTTACTTCAGGCCAGCGTCTTGTATCGTAACTCCACTCTTCCTCTGTCAATAAATACGGGTCACATACCGAATAAACCTTTCCGGGCTGTACCTGAATGTTTAATTTAGTGATATACCTTTGTTTAGATACCGTATCTAAAGACTTTGCGCAATCTGAGAGCATTTTATTCAACAAGCTGTAAGAATGCTCATTGAACGCCATGTTAAATTATGCAATTTTTTGCCACTCCTCGCTAAACAAGAAGTAAAATCTGCAAGAGTTGAGATGTGACATGCTGCGAGACACTGCCCTACAGCTCCAGAAGTAAGTACTCTTGAATGATTAATCAAACATTTCAATTTTTTTTCCGTAGCAAAAAATAATTTCACCACTGAGTTGGATCTTTTTTTCACTTGACAAAACGGTTAAGTTCCTTAGGTCCGGTTCACATAGGAGTCTGGTAGCGGAGCGTTAAAGGAAAGATGACGTTGAGACGAAAATAAACCAATCATAGGCGTTAAAAATTTCGTTGCTAATCGTTTGGAGGTTTGTCATTGGTTAAATATATTTCAATGCTTTAACGCTCCGCTACCGGACTCCTATGTGAACAGGCCCTTAGTCACCCAAAAAATTGTAGTAATAATAACGATGACGCCGAGGAAATTCTAGCAAAACATGAAAAAAATGTTTTTTTTCCTAGATTTTATATGACGTCACATGAAAGCTACTTCTGAAATAATCCATTCAACAATGTTTATTTGAATGGATGTTTTCAGAGGCATTTCAAAGAGCAAGGTCTATTATTTTACCACTTTTCTCCAGTTTGTGGACTGAACCGTTCGGGCAAGTGAGCGGGTCTTGCAACCGAGGTTTTCTGCACATCTAGTATACTGGACACCGCTATAAAGCCACATAATATTTGAGGTTGTCATTTGATACAGACACACCGGAATCAACAATCTTATTGTACTGGCCCCATCGTTGATGGTGCGGCGTTGAGGTGCGGCGGTGCGGAACCGTTGGTGGTGCGGTAACGTATAAAATAGTTTTGATTCGACCTGAAACTGTTAAGAATAAGCTGGAAAATAGATTATCAGACATAGTTATTGAAAAATTTAGTAATGTAAACGCGAGCGATTAGATCGACTTAACTAGGAGCATATGACACAACTAGCAATATTGTTTCTCCTCCACCTAAGCATGGGAGTATCGATTTTCGATAACGAACTTCATAAAAGGTAATTTCAAGAAACAGCCTGAGCGATATGCCTTGTTCTGCTTTCAAAGAGTATGACATCAAACATTTGGCATGCATCCAATAATAATCAGCTTGGCTGAAATTCGATTAACAGTTAATTTTTCTTTTTCTTTTTTTTTCAAATCTCAAAACACGGAATTTATATCTGTGTTCATTTTCATCTGTCAATATCAAAACGAAATTTCTGATAGAATTAATATCATTCCTAGATTAAACACCGATATTTTGTGAAATTGCGAAATCATCTCGAGAAATAACATTTTCAGACTTTAGGCTAGTAGATTAGCAACCCGCTTTGGCACAGTTAAGAAATTTTCGGTGCAGTGCAAGCCAACCTCTCAACCCTAGTTTTTGCACTGCTGGCTCACTCTGTTTACGTCTGTCAATGGCCATTCTAGTGCTATTACTACATTTCGTGTTTAGACTATACCTCGAATAAGGAGCATGCTTATGTTTGTATCTCTTCGGTGACAAGTGGCTCTTCCCATGTATTTCTTCCTGTGTTTTCCCTATCTAAAAAGGGGAGTCATCTAGATTTGCGTGCAAGGAACACCATCTTGGGATTTTTTTTGGCGAGTTTACAAACTGCTACTGGGGTCCGTCAACCGCCGGCTACGCCATGAACACGCTGGATTTGGCGATCAGTAAAACAAACCTACCGCTGGATGTATGAAAATCGTAAGCGCAAATGACCTAACTGTTGCCTCACTGGAGTCCGTCAACCGCCAAAACGCGCTAAAACGGGGAAAAATCCAACGGGGACTCTCCCCCTAACAAGTCTCTTTACTTGCAAAGCGATTTCAAAATTCCTGCTGGTCACTAGGCCTGACACTGATATGCTTTTGAAGCCGAAGTGATCTTAAGCCCTATTTCGTCCATTTCGGGGGATGTTTTCCTGTAACGTATACTAGTGGTGAGGAAACCGCGGGTCCATGACCCAAAGGGGAGAGGGGGTCGCGGACACTTTAAACTGCAGTAAAACCTCGTCCGGCCCAACTCGGTAATCCGTAGGTAATCCGGACACTCGAAAATCCGGGTAATAGGGGCAATAAGCAAAGTAAAATCCTCAACTAATCACACTTACGATTTATTACGATGAAAAACTGTGTTTTGTAGCAAAATTACATAGTATTGTTTACAAGACATTAAAAACTTTAGAAATATCTTTTCACATCATTTCTTAACAAAGAATTGGTAAGTCTAGTAAAGCTTTCTTAAACTCGACAAAAAGCATTTTATTACCCTAATTTATTGTACAATCTAGGCATTGAATCAAACTAAAGAGCGAATATTGGGCATACTTGCAGTTACGATCTTGCTATCATAGTTAAAAATTATCATCTAGTGTGAACATTAAATAAAAATAATTACAAGATAAAAAGAACTTTTTATATACCATGTTTTTAGATTTTCTGTTGAATCATATAAACTTGACAAATCTATGTATTAATAAATACTTTTTAAAATTTTTTTTGATGAATTATCCCATCAACTTGAAAGAAAAGGAAGTTAATTGGAAGTTAACTTGCGTTTAACTTTTCGTTCCCGTCCCGGGCAATAGATGGCTGCACCAGTCTACAAAACAAAATTAACTGAAAATGAATTCAAACTGCTTAAAGATGGCTAAAAGTATCAAAAGGATGCATTGTCATCGTGTTCTGAGCTATTCTAAAAGTTTCAAATGTCTAGCTAGTCGGGAAGTTAGTTAAAAATCGATTGCAAGATTTGTACCGGACAAACACACAAACAAACAAACAAACAAGAAAGCGAGTTAATAAAACCATGGAAAAAAATTATCATCTAATGTGAACATTCAATAAAAATAATGCCTTCAAACCTGATCCGGATTATCTGGAGATCGGAATGAACAAGTGTCGGAAAAACGAGGTTTCACTGTATATATATATATATATATATATATATATATATATATATATATACCCAACAAACACAGGACTGACGGCAGCTTATCGGGCCAGTGCTGGAAGCGCCGGTAGAACGACAAGTACGGGAGAAATTTTCTGGGCCGTTCGCGGGTTGTTTACGAACCTTCGAAGGGGAACGCTTTGCTGTTTACGTGTTTCAGGGCCTGTGATGGGTTGATATGAACCACGCCGATACCGACATGGCTCCATCGTACCTTAATCGGCCGTCCGATTCGTAGCCATAAGTAGCAGAAATCTGTATCAGAATTATGGATTTGAAAGGGAAGGTGATGATTAAACAAAAGATAGTTTTCAGAGAAATAGCTCTTATTTCTGTGTAACCTCTTTTACGAGGAAAATTCACATAACATTCTTGGTATGTAAAGATTATATTATGTGAGAAGTGTAAGGTAATCAAAAAGTAGTTTCATTGTTAATTTTTTATCTATTACTGGAGAAATTTTAAAAATATCTACTTAAAAATGGAGCCTTGTTGCACCACTCTTTATTTAAAAGAGAGGAATTAGTGATGTCTATCTTATTTTACTACTCATTTATTTTTAGCGGTGGATGTCACACATTTACGTAGCAACTTCCACAATGAATTTCCTAGTAAATATTAAAGATATTTTTTCTTAATCAAACTCTTCTCTTTTTGTTTTTACCTGCACTGCAAAATAAAATGCTATTTAGTGCATGTAACCAAATTATAATTATACCTAAAATGTATAAGAAAGTGCCTCAGCTACCAAAATATATTTGCAGTTGTTAATTTTCAAGCACATATTTCAGACGGGTATGATTTTGATTTTGAAACGGATATAGACGTAGATCTCCAATGTGGGGAGAGGTTCCATATTTATGCCCTCTACTTCTGAAAATAGTTCTTATTTTGTGGAGCTCGTCTAACACCATTGGTAGCAAGAATTGTTAGTAAAAGATATAGAAAAGAGATAGCATGTTCCTGGAATTTCTGCAGTCAGAGAGAGTTTGCAAGAGAGTTTAAAAATGTTAACATTTGTAAACAAAATATTTTTTCTTATAGGTTATATTGCCATAAATAGCCTATGTATTAATATTTTTTTACGACATTTAAAATTTTTTTTGCCGTCGACTAACATCTACATGTTAATTACATATATTTTTTTAATTAACATGAAGGAAATAATCTAAGAACTTCAGCTTGCCAGCCTTGAAGCAGGGGAAAGAGAGGAAAAAAATGCCAGCCGCGGGACTCGATCCCGCCACCGCTAGGTTACAAACCCAGAGCGCTACCACCCATGCTACGAACCACTCAAGAAAAATGTGTGAATTACCGATAACAAACCAGAGCATGTTGGCGGTTTCAAGATAATCTTCGTGCATGTTTGCTAGGGTGGAACGAAAAAACTTTTTTTTAAATTTAAATATGCTATTGTTTTCAAAAGTTGCCTCTTGGGATTAGAATAAAGAATATAAAATAAAATTTTATTGTTCTACTAAAATCTTTTCAAGTACCGCAAAGTGCTTCAAAATGGATATTTTTATGAAAAAGTGATAAAATTTGTATTTTTTTATTTCTTTTATAGTATATTAAAATAATATATATATATACATATATATATATTGTAAATAAAATATTCAAAATACGATATTTTTACAGGAAACTTACAATTCTAAGTATTTCTAACTGTTAAATGCCATTACAGAACAACTGATTTTGTAGAATTTCGCGATTTTCATCATATTAATTTTACAGTAGCATATCTTAATAATACACAATTGAATGAAAGAAAAACAATTTTTAATTAACGGGCATTAGTTAAAATAAACAAATCTCACTTATTTAGAAAAATATTAATAGTGATTAATGTCTTTAAAAGCAAAACGTTATTTTGAAAAAAACATTTATGTTTTTCAAAAGTCCATAGTAATCACACATGGTTTCCATTGCTTATTTCACTGACACATTGAATTGTTTTTTTGTTTGAAATTTTGGCATTTTCTTTTGAGATTGTATTTTTGTTTTTATCAATGCATCTCTTGCAGAAGTGTCACGACCGGACAACTCGGTATAGAATTTAACAATCCTTTCTTTCTGTTTGTGTGTGACATGGAAAATTATTGAAGTCAATACGTTGACTCTCGTGATCAGATTCTTTTGCTTCCTTTATAAACGGCTTTAGTTTGTCATCAGAAATATGGCTCTTCATAGGAAGTCCTGTTACTTTAACATCATTCCATTCAATCATGTCAGTATAATACTTGGTATCTAAATTTATATGTTGGTTTAAAAACCTTCTGATGTCCCCTTCAATTTTAGCCTTTGTGTTTAGAATCAGACTTAATCCAAGCTCTCTTATGTGACTGCGATCATCTGATATCATACAAAGGAGGAGATTTTCAGAAGCAGCAAAGTATGCATTTCATTGAATAACTGGGTGAATTAAATTTTTAAGAGTCTGATGGAGGTAACGTGAATAGCTTGCAAGTTTCCACAGGTGCTTTGATCCATGGATACAAGATGCTTTCAGCTTTAGGTTAAACCAAACAGCTGCATAAACTTTCAAAATGTACTCAGTCAGTATTCGGAGATTTTTTGCAGGATATTCTGTTCCCGCATACAAGGGAAGTATTCTGTTTGCTAATCTATTCCATCTTGAATGACAAAGTTTTCCTGGTTTTCTCATGGACAAATCAGAAGAACACCTCCCAACACAGATTGCATTACTCATTTCTAACAAATATTTTAGGTCCACACGTAAATCTTCCTTAATTTCTAGTAACGGAATGTCATTTTCAATAGGTGCAAATTCGATGACTGGTAGTTCATAGCAGTTTTCTAGTAGTTTACCTACACTGCTGGCCACCCAAATTGCAACACCAAGAAAGACAAGAGATATCACAACAAAATTTATTTTGTAGATAACATGTTGACCAAGTATCAAATGATTAAATTTATAGACTTCTGTGAAGTGTGGTTCCTGCCAAAATCAGTAGCCAGAGTAGCCGCCATTGTTGGAGATCACCGCTGCCACACGCCTCGGCATTGATTCAAAGAGACTTTGGATGAGTTCTTGGGATACAGCAGACCAAGCAGCTTCCACACGTTGCCAAAGTTGATCTGCTGTGGCAGCTGGGGATGGAATCTGGGTCAAACGTAGAGCAACCATGGACCACATGTTTTCTATCGGCGAAAGATCCGGAGAGCGAGGCGGCCAGGGAAGCAATTCAATCTGGCGATTGACAAAGAACCGTTGGACAATGCGTGCCACGTGTGGTCGCGCATTATCCTGTTGAAATATGGCTGTGGGCAAGCCCTGAAGGTAAGGAAGGACAACTGTCTCCAACACCTCGGAGATGTAGCGCTGGCTGTTTAAAGTACCGGCAATGCGTACTAGAGGTGTGCGAGAGTGATATCCAATACCGCCCCATACCATAAAACCCGGTGCAGGACCAGTGTGGCGGTGCATAACGCAGCTGTTCAGCATCCTCTCTTCACGGTGTCTCCAGACTCGAATGCGACCATCGTGGTGTTGCAGACAGAAGCGTGACTCGTCAGTAAAGACAATTTCATTCCATTCTGCCGTCCACATCCTTCTTACATCGCACCATTGGCGGCGGAGATGTCTGTGTTTCTGCGTCAAGGGTAGACAAAGCAATGGACGTCTTGCGGACAGACCACTCTGCTGTAAACGGCGTCGAATGGTACGCACAGACACTGGATGATGCGTTACAGACTGCATGTGGTGTGCTATGGTTCGATATGTCACTGAACGATCCGTCACTGCCATGCGCACAATTTGCCTGTCATCACGTGAAGTGGTGCACTGAGGTGGATGCGATCGAACACGCCAGTCCGTCGTACCCTCCTGCATCCAACGATCACATATCCGCATTACAGTTGTTTGGTTTCGTCCAACACGACTACCGATTTCCCTGAAAGATAATCCACAATCTCGGTAGGCCACTATCCTTCCTCTGTCGAACTCGATACTTGATCAAAAGATGATCGCTGTTTTCGACGAGGCATAATTGATCGTTTTTAGAGAAAACCACAAGAAAAACACAATTGCCGAACTTGAAATCGTCGAAATCTCCAAGCCTTAAATAGCGCTTTGAAGTGGCGTCACAGGCGCGCGTGATGTGCGTCTGCGCTGAAATTCTAATCATTTGCATATCTCACCTCCGCTAATGCATGCTGTAAATTTCATGTTATTTGCATGTTTCCTTCAGGGTGTTGCATTTACAGTGGCCAGCAGTGTATTTCTCCTCCAAATTCATTTGGACCTTTAATTAGGATGTAGGGGCAGTTCATTTACTTGAAATAGACAAATCAACCACTGCAGTGGCCTTCTTAATTCCTTTTCCAATAAAGGAATCGCACCATTATTCAATCCAGTGTTCAAGCCAGTTCCATCACATCCAATTACAGTAATTTTTAAGTGTTGGTTGTTGCCGTTAAAAGTGCTATTATGCCATCCTTTATACCTTATCCAGTGACAAAAATCTGCTTCAGAAAATTCCTCCTTTGTATGATATCAGATGATCGCAGTTATGTAAGAGAGCTTGGATTACGTAGGATTCTAAAAGCAAGGACTGTAAATGAAGGAAAGTTTTTAATTCAACGTATAAACTTTGATGCCAAGGATTTTATTGATATGATTGAATGGAATGATGTTAAAGTAACAGGATCTCCTATGAAGAGGCATTTCTGATGAAAAACTAAAGCAGTTTATAAAGGAACCTATCACGAGAGTCAACGTATTGACTTCAATAATTTTCCATGTCACACTGAAGCAGTAGAAGGGATTGTTAAATTAGTTAGCGAGTCATCGTTGTCCGTTCGGGGCACTTCTGCGAGACATGCATTGATAAAAACAAAATTACATTAATACCAAAATTTGAAACAAAAAGAAAAAAAATTCAATGTGTCAGTGAAACAAGTGATGGAAACCATGTGTGATTACTATGGACTTTTGAAAAACATGAATGTTTTTGTGTACTACAAAGGATAAGGAACCAAAACAAAACAAAACAAAACAACAATATAAACTTGAAAACGACAATATAAACTAGAAACAGAATAAACTTGAAAAATATACAAGAACTAAATAGCTGTGATTTGTTTGTTTTAACTATGGTCCGTTAATTAAACATTGTTTTTCTTTCATTCCAATGTGTATAAGAATATGCTACTGTAAAATTAATATGATGAAAATGAGATGTATTTCATTATGATTTGAATTCTTTAAACTGTAAATACTGTTCATATGACTAAGATTTCTTATAATGACAAACTAACAAAAATTTTGACATTGTAAGAGTAGCTCAGTGGTTTGATATAAAAAAGGGGGGTCGTCGTCTGTGTTTTTAGCTTCTCAAAAGCTTATGAAAACAGAAAAAAATGCTTCAGCTATCGAATTTGATATTTGGTTTAAATTCGCCGCCATTTTTGAAAGATCGGGGAAGAAAGGCAGGACTTCGGATGAATGGCAGCTACGTGGACCAATGAACGACGTAGAGAACAACGCTTTTGCACGGGTTGCCACTTTAAAGCGTGACGTAGTTAGGGTAGCTTCACTCATAGTGGGTGCCTCTTAAAAGAAATTACCTCCAGCTTAAGAGTAAGTAACATTGTTTATTGTTTAGAGATTTGTGATTAAACTAATTGCAGTTATTTAAAATAAATTATTGTTTTTAATTTTCAACGTTTCAAATTTAATGCATATATTGATGTAAAAGAATGGGTAGGATTAACTGAGTTGATCTTAAATGTCTTGCCTACAGTTAGTAAAGGATATAAAAGTTAAATTAATGTAATTGAATGTTATACAAATTCCAGAAACTTCATTCTAACACTGTTTAATTTAGATATACATTTATGCAAATTCTTTTGTATTTAAATGAAATATGTAATTTTATTTTGTAGTAAAGTAAATATCTTTTTGTTTGTATTTAACTTCGTAGATAAGATCAACAAAACATCAGCCTGGCTTAAAGGATTGTGGAAAGCATCAAAAGGTAACGTGCTATTCTAAAACTTAATATTGTGGCATTTGTTAAGAATTGTAAGATTTCAAAATTTAATAATTATAAATTTCCTTGCAAAACAAATAAGATAAATAATATGTTAAGCATTTTAAAAGAATTTGGATTAAATGAAAACAGTAATGAGTGATGGTGAAAATGTATTAAATGTGGTAATTGAATTGCTTGATGTTCTACGACATAAAATTTCTGATCATCCAAATACAATAATTGACTTCTTGACTGAACAACTGACTTTATTATTAACCAAAAAAAAAGCCTTTCATTATAGTTCTGAATCAATGATATTTTGTAGTATATTATATAGTAAATATCTGAATGTTTAGAATAATTATGTCTATCAAAGTATTCTCTTTAAGCATACAGACTTCGTTCCTTTCCCAACCTCCAGTCAACCAGAGCAGGAAATTATATAAAAAAGAAAGTTAATATTTTTCTTCAAAATTTTTACTTCTAAACTTCTTTTGCATATGTTCAACTTCATGCTATAATTTTTAAAAATTCTAACAGAAGTTTATTGATTTTATACTTATAGATCAGATATCTGATATGCATATTTTTAACACAACATACTATATAATTCTGATTTATGCTCAATCATGCAGTCTGTATGAGTGCAGAAAAGAAGCAACTGGAAAAAAAGTCATGCACTTATCAGCATACATCTGAATATTAATGTTTATAGTTGTTTTTATTTTTTAGTATTGCATAATCATATGTATATAAATATATGCAGAAAGTTATTATATTTTTCATTCCTAAGTTATTAAATTGCTGGTCATCATGCATTTATATAATTTAATTTGTCAGTTTCAACTTTAAAATCTTGTATTATAACCTGACAAGGAGGAGAACCTTTATTTAGATAACATCATGTGTGCTAGATTTTTATTAAAACTTTAGGTAAACTTTTGCATTCTGTGTGTGTCATTAAAAATTTGAGAATGTCCTCAATAACTTATTTATAAGCTATTTGTTTTCAAGACTTTTAGAGAGTATTTAGTTGTCATGTTGTGTAAAATAAATAAGAACTTACTGGCCCAAAGCATAGACGCCCCCCCCCCCCCCCCAACTTAACTTGAAATAAATTAAAACGTTAATAGAAGTTCGGTTAAATCAGAAAATTGTAGAAAACTTTTAAGAAAGTTGGTTTTTTCCCGTTTTTTTCAAACTGTGAAACTGAAAATACCGATTATGTCTTTAGCCCTAACATAGTTTTTAACAATATGATCCATAACAAAAATTCGATGCTACATTTTTTTCTTCTTTTATTTATATTACATTTATTTTTCTCATTGTATAACTTTTTGAATACTACTCAAACATCAATTCTATTGTTACTCAATTTCAAAAAATCATAATATTTCAAATTTTAAGGATCGACCTTTTTTATTTCACTGATAAGCAAATTTATAATGAACTCTGCTTTTCAATGCTTCTTGGTATCACAAATGACTCTAATTTTTATTATGGCATTATAAGAAAATATTGGTTTCTTTACAGAATTCTAAAACTGGAATCCATCTTCACCTCATTGTGATTTCCATGAAAAGATTCCACAACTCACTTGGCAGTGTGCTCGATTCATAATCTGTAAGTTGATTTTAACCTCACTGAACCCATTTTTTTTTTATTCTGTAGATATCCTTTTTTTTTCAGCAGTGAACTTGTGGGCAAAATCACAAGGTTGTGAATATATTTTTTTAAAATTTATTTTTTGTACTTAAATTTGAATTTTTCTATGAAAAACCATAAAAAATATTTTTATTACATAATTCGTAATTAATAAACAACTCAAATTTTCAAATTTATCTTTGTATATTATATATGCTAATCCGAACATTCTCATAAACTTTGGTTGCAGTAATTTGTGGATTGATATTGATTTCCTTTATTCATTATATTTTTAACTGGCAAGCCTGTTATTAAAGTATTAGGTATGTCCGAAAGTGCAGTTCAGGGACTTCAGTTAACCATGACTCTTGTGAAAGTCTTTTATCATAACTGCTTACCAAAAAAATTTTTATATTTTTATATTATAAAGATATAAAATGCCAAGGGTTATTTTACTCTTGATAGTTAATGTTAAAAAATTTTTAAATTTAATTATCAGAATTTCATGAGAAGTAGTTAGGGGTTCATTCATAATTCCTTACAGAAGTAATAATAATAATAATAATGCTTATAGATGTATTAGATCATTCGTTGATGAGCTAATAGGTAGTTGAATGTCATTTGGAATACTAACTTCTGCCTAGTATTTAATTTTTTTATTATTTCATTGTCAAATTTTGGTGGAGATCTGTCACATAAAATATATTTTTGTGAGCAGCTGTTATTATAAAGTGTAAGGATAAGGGCAGTAAAAAAATATTCCAAAATATATTATTTAGGTTCAGTTAATTATTAAACAATTGTTGACTATAATAAGGTTATGTTTGCAAGTGTGTAGGTTTTTTTTTATGGTGTATTATTTGGTTTATCTAACTTAAGTTGAAAAATGATGCAAGCATACAAAGATTGACTGGCTGTCAATGTTGAGTGCAGTAGCATAGATTATTTTACAAAGTGCAATAAAATACTTTTAACATTTCAAACCGAACTTCTAACCAGAATTTTAAAAAAAATTTAATAAAACTTTTAAAATTGAAAATATTTTCATGGATCTAAAGAATGGAACATAACACCTGTATTGTCAACTAAGTCATGGATAAAAGATGCAGCCCTAAAAGCAAAAGGCCTGGTTTCTGTATACTTTTATAATAATCATGTTACAACAGTATACAGAAACCAGGCTTTTTGCTTTTAGAACTGAATCGTTTATCCATGAATTTGTTGACTATACGGGTTTTCTATTCCATTGTTAAGATCTGTGAAAAATACTCTCATTAGCAAAATATTTAAAAAAAATTTTAAATTTGGGTTAGAAGCTTGGTTCAAAAAGTCTAAGTGTTTCTTCACGCTTTATAATATAATCTATGCCATTTCACTCAACATTGACAGCTAGTCAATATTACCCACCTCATTTTTCAAATTAACCTAGACTAATCAAACAATATATCATAACAATTGTTTAGTAATTACTGAATCTAAATAGTATATTTTGAATAATTTCTTACTGTGGTTATCCCTAATAACAGCTGCTCGCAAATAAAAAATATTTTATACACAGATCTCCACCATAATTTGACAATTAAGTAACAAAAGATATGCTCTATTAAATTACTATGCAGAAGTTTTATCCCAGAGTACTTTCTACCACATTTTTTGTAAAACCAATTACTGTGAAAGCTACATCATATAATAAATGTTTACTTTATTCATTATTATAGTAATAGATTAGTTGTTAAAGAGTATTCACCCTTTTCACTAAATTTCTGAGTACAGTAAGACATTCAATCCTGTTAATTAAATGATTAGTTATTACAGATATAAATAAAATAGATTAGAATGCCTTGATAGAGTACAATAATCGAAAGCTGACTGAGAGACTTGTTTAGAATGACAACAAAATTTTCTCTTCACTATCGAGAATCACTCTCACATTGAAAGTAAAGAAATACAAGAATGAACATTGAATACTAAATAATATGTTAGCATATAAAATCTTAAATTTCTAAATCTGACCCAGCATCTGTATTAATGCTCTCTATGGCATGTTGTAATTAAATTTAGAAATTCAAGATTTTGTATGCAAATGTTTTACTTAGCATTCAATCTTTATTCTTGTGTTTCTCTACTTTCAACAGCATTATTGTCAGTAGTGAAGAGGAAATTTTGGTGTCATTCTAGACAAGTCTCTGATTCAGCTTTCAATGTTGAGCTGAAATTATGCTCAACATTAAAAACTTATTATTGTACTCTTATCAAGACAATCTACCCTATTTTATTTATATCTATAATAACAAATTAATCGACATGGTTGGATTTTCTACTGTACAGAGAGAAATTTAGTGAAAAGGGGAATACTCTTTAACAAATATTTTATAACTATTTTCTATTAGTATATTTATTTAATCAAGTAAATATTTTTTACATGATGTAGTTTTCACAGTATGTAATTGGTTTTACAAAAAAAATGTGGTAGGAATTTACTTCTTGGAAGTAGTTATCAATAAAATGACAACAGATTTAAAACTGCACTCATGTGTTGGGTGCTGTTTTATATCAAGTTTTTTAAACCCCTGTCTCAGAATTTATATTTCCTAATTGGATTTATTTAATTCTACTTTATCAACAATGAATTTTTCAACTACTTTCAACAATCAACTATTTTTACAACAATAAATTACCCTTTAATGTACAAAACTATGCAAAAAATAATTTTCTTATCTGCAGAGCATTTACTAAAGAAAAATAATTTAAATAAATTCTTTTGATTCATAAATTATATCTGGGGATGGGAGTCATTTTCCTTTCACATAAATTTATGAACTGATTTTCTCTTTCTTTTTTTTCCCTAGATGCTGTAAAGATGGAGCCAGAGGTACAGCGAAAGGATCCTGTTTTGTAGAAAATATAGAAAAAAATTGTGTAAATGTGCTATGTACTTTCTAAATAAACTATTTTTACTTTAAACCAGCTCTTTTCTGTATTTAAAAACATGTGTCTATAATTATTTCTCCCAATTACAATAGAAGATATTACTATCATAGTACTATTTCTCAAAAATAGTACTATCAAGTGTTGGATATAAAGTCCAATATAATATTTTTTAAAAATGACTTATAAGAATTTAATGAATTACTCTTTAATTCACAAAACTATGCAAAAAATAATTTTCTTATCTGTAGAGCATTTATTAACTCTACACCAAAAAATAATTAAAATAAATTCTTCTGAGCAAGTTTTCACAAGCTCACAAAGATGGGCTTCATCATACACACTACACATTACTCAAGTTTGAAGAATATCAAATTTATGTTTATAAATTTATCAAATTATGTTAATAAATTTTATACTGGGGAAGAACAAATTTTTTGGGTTAATTATTAAAGTAGTACTGTTTTACATACTATAATCTCATTCTAAATTTAAAAAAATCAAACTGTAACCTTAGATCGAGTGGAAAGATGATTTAGCTTTAATGGTTGGTATTAATGTTATCTTAACTTTCAAATTTGGGTAAATGTATCTTAATGCAAAATGAGGTTTTGCTCTAACAAGTAAACTTGTGATTCTTACACAAATTTTTAGGTAATAACAAAGATCAGTATTTGGTAATACCTAAAAATACATAAGGCAAAACTGAAAGAATACTAGAAATATGAAGGCAAAAAAATAATAATAAAAGTGAAAGGGTTGATATCAGAGGTTAATCGTCAATGAAATAAATAAGCATATAAACGAAAGGGTCCTACGCAAAACTTAGAAAAAATGCCGGCGGTCCGATTCTGGTAGAATGCTGGCATGATGCCCGGACCTACGGCACATTGCTGTTTACGAGATGGGTAGATGACGGTATGTCGACACCAATTATTGCTCCCGTAACCGGCCCGTCAACCTCCGGTTACGTTCCGGCTATCTGTCCGCATCGATGGCTTAATCGCGGCTGCCTAACGGTTCGTAGTCGGATGAACGATGGCTCGAATCCTACCGGAAGCGGCCCGGCAGTCGACGGGGTAGTCGCGGGCGAGAGGACACAGCCGTGACGGAAACGATACTGACCTAATGCGCCGGCCCGGCAGTGGTGAAATCGGCTGGCCGGAACCTTCCGACCCCGGCCCGATGCCTTTGTGTTTGTTGGGTATATATGACATTAAAATATTTAATTAAAAATTCGCTTTAAATTTTCTATGATTGCAAATTTTTAATATTTTTATTTACATTTGGTAAAAAAATATGTGGTATGATGTTATTAAATAATGTACAAATATTACCCGATGTTCAGGATCATATCTCATCAATCGTTTTTTTCTATTTTAGTTTGATAAATTGAATGAAGTTTGTAATTTTTAATGTTTTAATAAAGAGCTTATCATTTTGAAATCCTGCTCTTTTTGAAATCTTAATGATCGTTAGAGTTTACCTAAATAAAATAGGAATATATATTAGTTTTCAAATATGAAGTTTTTTTTTTCATACGAGATTTAACAAAGACAAGTGTAGAGGGTGACCGAAACCTTCCTTTAATTGTTATTTTGCTCAGTAGATACATACCCAAATTCTACGGTTCCTCGATTTTTAAAATAGTTTGTCAAAATTTTCTTATTTCTTGTATTTAACAACATTTATCTAATTTCTTTTGAAAAATTGCTAGTACCAAAAAATTTTCCTTGGGGTCGAGAGATTTTTTTATTGAAAGAAAGTGGGCAGTCGTCAAAAAAAGTTTTTGCACCGCTGACATATAGAGTTTTGAACTCTTTTTATTTGAGTTATCTAGTTATATAGTCAATAGTTTGTTTTCTATGCATCAGCACAAATTGTCGTGTATTCTCGTGGTGTGCATATCAAGTTGCCTTGTCAAGTAATCAAGCTATGTATTCTGTTACGCACATTCTTTAATTTGTATCATTTCACCGTGATCAACCGTTCGGTGGGAACATCTGCCTCTGAGGTTCAGTCAACATCTCGTCTTCACTGTCGAAGGGTGATTCGTGAAACCAGCCTTCTATGGTTCAGGTCAGTGTGGTCCAACTGGAGGCCCGCAGACCCCATGCGGCCCACCAATTCATTTTTGTTGGCCCTTGCCCTTCTTACTGGAAAAATATTTTATTTTACCATTTGAAAAAAAAATCGTTTACTCTTCTTATTGCTTTAAGTTTTTAAGACTTAAAATGTGATGACTTAAAATGTAAGACTTAAACGTAAGACTTACATGAAATGCCGTTACTTAAAATTTAAGTAAGAGTTTTAACGCACAGAGGGATTGATTTCGATCGGGCTGGTCACGCATCGCGAGAATCGAGATGATGGCTCGGCAGATAATTAATATGGATTGGATTGAGGTAGTTTAACATTCCGAAATAAACTCTTAGGTTTATTTTAATTGTAGTTCTTTACCACAGGCCTTTATTCACTGACTGCTATTTAGAATAATTATTTAGGGAAAAAGTTAAGACGGAGTAACGTGATATAAGACACCTTGTCATATATATATATCTATATATATATATATATATATATATATATATATATATATATATATATATATATATATATATATATGTGTGTGTGTGTGTGTGTGTGTGTGTGTGTGCGCATGCATGCATGTGCATTTACTAATGGCGGCTGGTGCACGAAAAATCTATCGTGGCTGCAATGTCCTCCAAGTTCTCAAATTTACCCCTGGAGGTGCGTGTGTCTGGAGGTCAAGTGGTCCGGTCTCGTCATTTGACTCGGTTCAAAATTACGGGACCGGTCCTTTAGCCAAGTCACCCTTGTGGTGCTATGAAAAACCGGAGCTGCATCACTTCGCCCAATAGCCGTTAGGGACTTGAAATGACAATATACTGTCGGTCAAGGGGCATCATTCACAGCACATTTGTATATATATATATATATATATATATATATATATATAAATAAATAAATAAATAAATATATATATATATATATATATATATATATATATATATATATATGTGTGTGTGTGTGTGTGTGTGTGTATAGAATTTTATCGATTTCCAAACATAGAAAATCCTTTGTGTTATACAAAAAGGTTAGGCTTGTATGGGTAAAAAGAAGAAAGATATGGCGATAAAATGATTCACTGCGACCACTGTGTTCCGAAAACGACTTTAATCGTGCTATACATCGAAAACGAACTGCTTGCCGTTTAGACTGCAGACAACATCGATACACAGAGAGAGTGTGCTCTTCCACCGAAGCTTGACCGCTTGATTGGACAATTGACAACTGACGGTAGCCGCTGGGGGAGGTGCGATGCTCGTGGAGATAGGTCGTGTGCGTCGAGAGGGTGGTTGCAGGGGTGGAATCAGACGGCGTCGTCCCCGACCGCAGTGGTCACTGTCGTGTAGCGAGTGGGCAGGTTGGGTCTTGTCTTCTGACCTGTAGGGACAAAGGGAAAAATTCATACATATATTATACTAGCTGAAAACCCGCAATTCGCTACGGAGTACATTCAAAGTAAATACCACGGTCAATGTATGCAATTAATGCCAAAAATATGTATAAATATAATTCTAATAAATACAACGATCAATGTATGCAATTGATGTAAAAAAAACGAAAAAATATATTTATAAAATTATCGTAATGGGTATTTTTATAGGCAAAATAATGTAGAAGAAAATATTCAAATTAAATCTAATAGGACATACTAAAGAATATAGTACAGTTAATATAGTACAGTATGAGGAACATATCTTTTACTGTATTTTAATATTTTTTTGGATATATATATATATATATATATATATATATATATATATAAACATACATATATATATATACATATATATATATATATATATATATATATATATATATATATATATATATATATATATATATATATGTATATATATATACGTATATATAAACTCATGGACAAAAAAATTAGCGCACCAAGAAGGAGTCGTCAAAATGAAACGAAATTTTACATACGTAATGACTACTTTGATATAAGTAAATGATAAGAAAATCAAAGAAAAAGGATAATTTATTTCAGAGAAAAAGGCAAAAGAACGGAGGAGTTAATACCCCTCTAGCGCGAATGCACGATGCGATACGATCGGGCATCGAGTCATACAAGTTCTGTATGATGTCATGAGACATTTCGTTCCATATTTGCTGTAACCTTGTCTCTAGTTCGTTCAAACTCGTGGGATGCCCAACTCGTCGTCCCAAATGGTCCCAGATATGCTCGATTGGAGACAAATCTGGGGATCGGGCAGGCCAAAGAAGGGTAGTAACAGTGCGGAGACAGTCTTGTGACACCCTTGCCGTATGAGGCCGAGCATTGTCTAGTTGAAAAATGGCTCCTGGGAGCCGTTGCATAAGTGGCAACACATGTGGTTGCATGAACATACCGCTGGGCTGTCATTTTGAAACGGAACAATACTAGGGGTGACCGTGTATTGTAGGCAATGGCACCCCATACCATCACACCAGCTGTAGGAGCGATGTGTCGCTGTA
>OU015490.1:17310494-17360627 GCA_907164885.2 Dolomedes plantarius
CAGACGATTTGCTGGAGGAAGCCTCCGGTCAGAGGAATTATGGAAAAGGGGCGGGCGAAATTCTTCATTTTTCCATCTCGGAGGGATCTGGTGGCAACAGCTACACTTTCCACCTGAGACAGCCGCTTGAAGAAGTAAATCTGAATTTCGGAGCAGACGAAAATATGTACGCCAGTGCGAAGTGCAATTAATGATCGAAATGTCGCTGTCAAATTAACAGGTGTCAGGAACGGTTAGGAGAGTTTATTTTCACTAAGAAACGAAGCTTTATATAGCCTGGTAAAGATATATATATATATATATATATATATATATATATATATATACATACATATATGTATATATATATATATATATATATATACATATATATATATATACATACATATATATATATATATATATATATATATATATATATATATATATATATATATATATATATATATATATATATATATATATGTGTAATAAATTAAATATTAGGCCCTCCATTCTATCATTTAAATTCCCTTTCCTGAATCCAATCCCCAGTAACATTACTTTAACGCTTTAAAAACCCATAGCAACAGAACTTCCCATAAAACAGCAAACGTTGCATTTCTACACGTGTATACGTCCCGAGAAAGGCGTGAGTTCGCATCGCCAGCCCGAAATTCCGCTGACATTTCAAAACAACAGCCACATGTACCTCGCTTCTAGCGCGTAAGGTTGAAAGGTGATATTGCACTTCGCTCCGAGCATCTGAAATGAAAGGACGTATGTTACTATCGCTCCTAATAAAATTATTCGACCCGACTGCTTCAAAATTTTCATTTCTTTCAGGCTGAGTCTAGCTCCAGCCATGTAAATTTGAGCTATTTTTCCTTTTCAGGTTGCATTTTAAGAACGAGATGTAATGATTATATTACATAGAGCCGAAAGCGATTCTTCATGTGCGAATCAACCTCAACGAACTTCGAATCCATTGCCTTGGACTATGTGTGTGCGCGTGAAATACCGACCTTGAGAGAAGCGCAATAGGAGTTCGCCACTTGAAAATGAAATGACCTAGTTTTGATTTCCCTTTTCGAAAATGACATCGAAAGATTTAAATAAAAAATTGGCTGATCATCGTGACTCTGACCAACCTGAAGAAAAACAAGGGGATAATTCTGGAGTTTACGACAAACAATTATTGAAAAACAGTGCTATATCTTCACCAAATCAATTAAGTAATCTTCCGAAATTTTATCCTAGTGGAATGGTCAAAATTAATAACTGGTTGAAATTCTTCGAGAAAAAGACTATTGAATTGACGGAAGAAGAAAAACTACAAATATTTCCGGATTTTCTATCGGACGAGGCTTTGGAATTTTACATCGAAAACCTAATAGAATCACAAAAGTGGGATGAAGTTAAAATAAAAATCAGTGACTATTTCTCAGAAGAAAAACAGTTTTCATTCGAAGATTTCAGCAGGTTGAGCCTTTCTGGAAGTCAAAATATAAATGATTATTTCAAAAAGAAAATGAATATCGGTAAAACATTAAAACTTGAAGAAGAAATTATAATTCAAGGTCTCACAGACGGATTGCCGACAAGATACAGGGATTTATTTTTAATAAGTAACGTTGGTACAACTACTGAGTGGATTTCCCTTGCGAGGAAAATGATCAACAGCTACGAAGATAGGAGGAAAGATCATCATAATAGAGCCATGCATAATCAACAGTCCGGTTTTCGCAGACCGTTCGATCGGCGAGATGACTATGACAGATTCCCACAACACGTGTCACCTAGATTCCGACACCAACAACCGCGACCATGGCATAGATGGCCCCAGAATTTTGGAGAAGAGGAACGTCCTAGGACTCGGTTCCAGCCTCCACAACATGCAAACAATTATAACAGCAACATGACAGAACAGCGACAATGACGGATGTTCACCATACACCTAAAAATCGGTACTGAACTGATTATCGGCCTGATAGATACAGGTAGCACCATTAACATTATTTCTCGAACTGTATATGATAAAATTAAATATTATGTGAAAATTCTGCCATCGGACAATTCACAGGTCAGTACCCTCGCAGGTAAAATAAAAACTGATAAAATAATTTCTACAAAATGCCGAATCGGTAAGTTGAACAGATTTGTTAATTTTTATGTTATTGAAACAAATTTAAAGTATGCAATTTTATCGTCGGAAATTATTAATCTATTTAAAATTAATTTGGATTTTAAAAATTTTTGTGTTTACCAAGGAAAAAATAATATTTCATCTACTTTGTCTTTGGAAAATGTTACTAATAATTGCTATATATTTTTAACATATGATAATCCTAATGTGCCACATACTTGTTCTCATAATACTATAAATCTTGATACTAAATATAATAGAAATTGTGATACTCGTCTTTATAAAATTGAAAATGAAAATAATGTTGCTGATGATGAAAGTGTTCAATTGAGCAAAATATTGAATGAGTATAATAATATTTTCGCGAAAAATAAATATGATGTTGGATGTATACGTCTTGAACCACAAAGAGTAATTTTGAATTCTGAACTACCAATTTCCCTTCGTCCATACAGGGCGTCGCCAAAAGATAATGCCGAAATTAAGAAGCAAATAGACGAGCTTTTAGCTGCAGGTTTAATAAAAACATCTCATTCACCCTATGCTTCCCCAATTACGTTGGCTTACAAGAAAGATGAAAATTCAAAATCCAGAATGTGTATCGATTACCGAAAACTAAATAGTATTACAAAAACGGACTCGGAACCAATTCCCCGAATCGACGCAGTTTTAGATCAACCAATGCTAAGATTTTCTCCACCCTTGATCTCGCGAGTGGCTACTGGCATATTAAACTAAATGAAAAAGATACAGAAAAATTAGCTTTCACCTCAAACTTTGGCTTATATGAATGGAAAAGATTACCTTTTGGCTGGAAAAACGCTCCTGCCATATTCCAAAGAACACTCAGACAAATTTTAAATAAATACCAAATTAAATTTGCGCTCAACTATTTTGACGATATAATTATATTTTCAGACTCTTTCGAAGAACACTTAGAGCATTTAAAAACTATTTTCTCGATTTGTGAAAAAGAAAACATAAAATTGAAAATTTCAAAATGCCAATTTGCCCAAACAAAAATAAAATTTTGGGGATATGAAGTGGAAAAGGGATGTTATCACCCGAGTAACGCTAATATAGAAATTATTAAGAAACTTCAACCTCCCAGGAATGTTAAAGACTTACAAAGATTTTTAGGTAGCGTAAATGTTTATAATAAATTCATTTCCAACTATGCTAAATTAAGAGTACCATTGAATAAATTATTGAAGAAAGACACTAAATTTGAATGGACAGATGATTGCCAGAAAGCTTTTCAGGATTTAAAAGACGCTCTAATATCTAAACCTGTTTTATCTATTTATAACCCAAATTACCCATGTAATATTTTCGTGGATGCGTCTGGACAAGCGGTAGGCGCAATTTTAAAACAACAACACCCTGATGGAAGTTTGCATCCCATAGCCTATCATTCTCGAAAACTTAGAACCTATGAACAAAATTATGCCATTACCGAGCTGGAATGCTTGTCAATTATTGATGCTGTTGACAAATATTATTGTTATTTACATGGGACTCATTTTACCGTTCATACGGATCATGCTGCACTTGTCTGGTTAAAAAGTATTAAACACCCAACTGGACGATTATTCCGATGGTCACTTAAACTTTCCATGTACGATTTTGACATTAAATATAAAAAAGGTTCTACAAATTATGAAGCCGATATGTTAACTAGAAACCCAATTTCTCACCATGTAACTTTACGTGAACGTGACCCATTGTTGACATTGCAAGAAATCGTGCATCATCAAAATTTAGATAATGTAAACGGTAAGAAGTTTAAAAAGTTAATAATATATGGACAATTAAAAAACAAGGTTTAATGAAAATTGTTGTGCCCTTCTCTTTACGTTTAAAATTATTAGAAAAAGCCCATGTTAATTATGGACATTTAGGAGTTTCGTCAATGTTAAATCTGATATCCCCTCAATATTATTGGATTGGAATAACTAAAGATGTGAGTAACTATGTGAAACATTGTGAAGTATGTCAACTAAATAAGAAGTCTAGACAAAAAAGATTTGGTCTCTTACAAATGTTACCCCCTACCAGTGAACCCTTTGAAATTCTTGCCATAGACACTGTTGGTGGTTTAAATTATTATGGGTCTACAAAGAAATATTTACACATAGTTATAGATCATGCCACGAGGTATATATGGACCTTTGCTTCTAAAAATGAAAATACAGATACTTATATTAATTGTTTAACACAAATTTTTCAACACCAAGTACCTAAGAAAATTTTAAGTGATAGAAATAGTGCTTTTACTTCCTCCAAATTTAAACATTTTTTGAGAAACAATAATATTACACAATTGCTAACTACTTCGCATAGACCACAAACAAACGGAAAAAATGAGAGAGTAAATCAGACCCTGATTACTAGGCTTAAATGTAAATTAAATTCACACCCTGTTAAAGTGTCCTGGACAAAATTATTACGTGAAATAACGAATGAATATAACGACACACCCCATACCGTAACAAAATTTCCCCCTTCTTATTTAATGCATGGAAAACCACCCTACAAAAATTTACTTGATGATCAAGACATGTACCCACCAATTGAAGAAGCGAGGAAGATTGCTAAACAGAGAACTATAAAAAATCATGAAGTAAATAAAGAAAGATATGACACTTGTTTTGAGGAATCTAAATTTAAGGTAGGTGATATAGTAATGTACGAAGAGTTTCGTTACCCAAATACTCCTAAACTTACTCCCCCTTATTCTGGTCCATATAAAATTTTGAAACAAATTTCTAGAGTAAATTTTGAAATTAACAGACCCAATTCCCTCACTAAGAAAACCTCGGAAATTGTACACTGTACCAGATTAAGACCTTTCAACCCTGCAGATAATTTTCGATTAGCAACGAGAAAAAGTAAAATTCCTATTTTAATAAAAGTAAACCCCAAAACGCCCAAGATCCCAAGTAAAAATTAATTAATAGTGTTAGAAAAAAAAACCTTATCTGTGATGATTAAGACTACCCAACTGTGACTCAAATAGCTACCTGACTATGACTCCGATAATCCTACGATATTTTGATGACCTAGTGAAGATTGCTGTTGACGCATGATGAAGATAATCTAACTTTGATGGATTTAGATGCCTACCTAAATTTCGTAGTTATTCATATTTAGAGAATTTTTGATGCTAGTTTGCCTTCCACAAATTACCATCTGAATTATTTTAAAAGAATATTTATTAAAAAGTAAATGTTGATGTGCTAAGTTAAAGAAAAATTTTGTCAATGTTGGGGCTAACATGACATGTCACAGGTTACCCCTAATTTTGCCAAGTATGTTGATGATCTGAGTTGTTAATTTTGTTGACACCGGAGAAACCTTTTGCCAGCACAAGGGGTAGTTCCTCCCGCAGAGGGATGAGCCTCTTGCTGTCTTTGCATCACAGCACCCTCGTGATCACTAACAATCTTTCACGTTGGACATCACAGAGGATAGCCCATTTCACCTCCAGGTTTGTCACTGATGTCATGATTGGTACCAATGATTTTAGAATTTGAATATTTTGAATTGAAACTAGTGACGATGTTAAAGCACATAATGTTTTTGAAAATTACCTAATGTGAAAATGATGCCCATTTACTTAATTAAGGATTTATAACAAGTTGTTTTGAATTGTTTAATTTATGATCTTATGTATTGTTAAAAAACTTGACAGGTATCTGAATCTATGTTGTAGTTGAAGTGAAACTTTCAGAATAATATAAGAAATCAATTTTGTAAAAATCTTGTCTAAATCAATGTTGTTTTGAACTTGAGCTTATTGAAATATCTTCTGAATTGTATATTGTGAATTATTCTAAAATTTATGTAAGTATTCGAGATTAGGAATATGAAAAATGGAGATCGATGTATAATTGGTGTAAACGATGAAGTTTTGAAATCATGTGTAAAATGTAAACACTGAATATAAACCACATACAATAAGGACTTATTTGATAAACAATGTATAACGACTTGAATTTAAACTGAGCTTAAGGACTCCAAGAATTATACGTTATTTTAGTACTCATTATTGAATGAAGGACTTTGATTTAATTAAAAAGTTATTTAGATTATATTAGACAATAATATTTCAGTTATTTGAATTTCATTGCACATTGTATAATAATTATAAACTTATTGCATACTATGTTAATTCCATATATTTTGAATGTTCATTATAAATTTCATTGTATATTCCTTTAATTTCATATATTTTGTGTGATGGTGCAACGAAGTCATAAGAGTGAGTTTAGTATTATAGTACAGATTCAAGAGATTTAACTTTGGATTTGTTTCGGTGAAGTTAATTTATGATGGGTTATGGACAAAGCTCTTGACTCTGTAACCTTGATGTGTTCTAATTCTCACCCACCTTGCTGTTTGTCGTGACTTCTTTCCACCAATGTTGCATTCAGAGACATGTAATTGTATAATGTAGTTAATTTTGATTATATTTGATTGTAATTGTACTCACTTTATTATATAAGAGTTCATCTGTATTATGTTGTGAAAATGTCACCTTTCAACGTGACGATTTTCCCTTTTTCGGGGGGGGATTTGTAATAAATTAAATATTAGGCCCTCCATTCTATCATTTAAATTCCCTTTCCTGAATCCAATCCCCAGTAACATTACTTTAACGCTTTAAAAACCCATAGCAACAGAACTTCCCATAAAACAGCAAACGTTGCATTTCTACACGTGTATACGTCCGAGAAAGGCGGGAGTTCGCATCGCCAGCCCGAAATTCCGCTGACATTTCAAAACAACAGCAACATGTACCTCGCTTCTAGCGCGTAAGGTTGAAAGGTGATATTGCACTTCGCTCCGAGCATCTGAAATGAAAGGACGTATGTTACTATCGCTCCTAATAAAATGATTCGACCCGACTGCTTCAAAATTTTAATTTCTTTCAGGCTGAGTCTAGCTCCAGCCATGTAAATTTGAGCTAGTTTTCCTTTTCAGGTTGCATTTTAAGAACGAGATGTAATGATTATATTACATATATATATATATATATATATATATATGTGTGTGTGTGTGTGTAGGGAACAGCACTGTGGAAAATATACCAATTAAATACGGTACAGGGCGGCCCGGTTGGCAAAGGCAGAGTTCCAGTGATCTGAACGCCGCTGTTTCGATGCCCGTCTCTGACAAAACCACCGACGTGTACACTAATGGTGGTTGGTGCTCCGAAAAATATGTCGTAGCTGCAATGTGTTCCAAGTTCCCAAAATACCTCTGGAGGTGCGGGGTCAAGTGTCCCTATCTCGTCACTTGACTCAGTTCAAAAATTACGGGACCGATGCTCTTCGAGGTCCCGTATATATATATATATATATATATATATATATATATATATATATATATATACACAGGGTGTCCATAATTAAAGTCCCACATTCAAAAGGCTGCAAAAAAAGAACCACTGGTCAGAATGACTTCAAATTTGAACTGAATATACTGGAAGAAGGGGGAAACGATTTGGCATAAAAAAAGTTCCAAAATGTTACAGCGCAATCTATTGATGCATTTTGGAACTTTTTTTTATTATGCCAAATCTTTTCCCCTTTCTTCCAGTATATTCAGTTCAAATTTGAAGTCATTCTGACCAGTGGTTCTTTTTTTGCAGCCTTTTGAAAGTGGGACTTTAATTATGGACACCCTGTATATATATATATATATATATATATATATACACACACATATATATATATATATATATATATATATATATATATTTTTTTTTTTTGGGGGGGGGGGGCGGTATTCTTGGGATACATGTTATACCACCCCGTATTTTGGCTAAGGGGGGTAAGGAAAAGGTTAAAGTGAAACTGCTTACAACCCTTCGCCAAGGACCAAGGTCCTTTGGACTTGGTGTAGGCTTTTATACTCCAAGGGGATTGGAAACAACAAATACGGTGTATATGAAGTACACCCTTTTAATGAATTTTTACTGTGGGCAATGAAATACGGTCCCTATAACACTGGTTTACAGAACTAACACCGTGGGCAACAAATTATGGATATACGGTCCATATAAAACTCTGTTATTTTACAGGGTGGGCAGTGAAGCATGGCAATGCGGTCCCTGAAACAATCTGTGGTTTGAAGAATTAACACCGTGGGAAAGAAATCATGAATATGCGGTCCCTATAACACACTGTTATATGCTGTACATGATGTTAACACTTTAAGGTATCTGCCTAAGTTCGTAACACTTTGTTTTACAATAAAACATACAATACGGATTAAATGCGTATATTTTTAGTTCAAATGGGATATAAAATCACTGAAGCAAATATTATTTGGGTAAACATTTCATAACATTTTAAAACAGAGGGAAGTTTTTATAATTTTTTAGTACAATGGAGTACTTACGCCAGATACCCTACACTCCTGTCGACTCAATACACTGGGTGACCCAAAAAACCTTGACAGATTTTTAAAAAATTATACAAAAAAAAGTAAACAAGGCAAGAACTGGAAATTAACAGATGTGTTACTGTATATATTAAAGTTTTTTCTGCGTCAACAGGTGGCGCTAGTTGTTCCCTGAGAGCGAAAGCTGTAAAATGGCTGCTCCATCAGAGAGAGCAATGTGTGTTGGCTGGGATTTCAAAACGGAATCTGCTACGCAAGTGTAACGAAATTTGGAAAAGATTCTCCAAGCCACAACAGCTTGGTATAAAAAGGTTCTGGAAACGGGAAGTGTCCTTGATAGTCAGTTGCAGTGTTGCAGATCTCAAAAGATGGATAATTGCTGCAAACGCACATAGGCGGAGATTGATTACCAATCAGATGCCCCAAAAGTTACACACATTGAAATTCATTGACTGTACTAAAAAAACCCTCTAATGTATAAGGTAACACTTATGTGGATTTCTAGTTCCTACCTTGTGTACTTTTTTTGGTATAATTTTTAAAAATGTGTCAAGGCTTTTTGAGACACCCTGTATTTTAATTTCCTTTATACCAGAGGTGGGGAACGCGCGGCCTCATTTGTATTAATTAATATTTAATTAAACAGATTACAACAATTTCCAAATCAATAGAATTAAATAAAGAATGGCATGAAAGTATGTACAGTGTCGGCCAAAATAAAGTTGACATTTTAAAATTGTTGTCTAAATTCGCTACAATTGTATATTTATTCAAATGAGTTTACCTTGATTGTATGATACTTTAACTACACTTTATATGTAATTTAATGCTCAGAGTTTCTTAGCAATACTACCAGACATGTTATATGATCTCGACACAAAAACTATTTTCTTACTAATATTGTTGTGACTGACTCCATGTACGTTAAAACGTATTATTTTTTCTGCAAAAAAAAATAATAATTAATGATTAATGTTATAACAAGTTTTTATCCTTATGTAAATACAAAAATATTTTATATTGTAACTTTTTATGTCAAATAATAAATAAATAAGGACTTAATTTGTTTTGTTATTTCTCTATATAATGCACCAAATTTTTAAAATTATATCTAACTATAATAATTTCATAAAAGTCGCATTTATGGGTTCATCAACTTATGCGGCCTCCTTTATTACTACCTAATTTACATGTGGCCTCTAATGGTAAAAAGGTTCCCCACCTCTGTTTTATACTATACACAACTGTGACATTTACCTGTGTTCAGAACTAAAAGTTTTACAATACTTCCAAAATTTAACGAAATATACTAAAAAAAGTGAAAAACGTTGATTTAAAAAAAAAATTATCTTCTTTAAGTACAGGTACCTGTTGAATGATTAGATGAACACCTATAGCTTAGCTTTTAGGTCAAAACGTAGTGAGTGATGTGTCAAACACTATTGCAAAATGTCATCGAATTCTATTGAAAACTTTTTAAATGATGAGGTTTCACGCTTACGGACGTAACTGAAAAAAAATGAGTTTTCTAGAAAATGCATTGAAAGAGGCTACTTCTATTCTTTTAATACAGCTTTCGGTTTATTAAATTGGCCATAAGTTCACATCGAATGATCGTACGAATCAAAGTAAAGCAGTTTTAAGATTGGCCTTTGAAATAGAGCGATAAAATTGTTTTCGAAATTTTGTACCACTATAGCCATTTCAACGTAGACACATTAAAAGACCTTAAAAAGAAACTTCTGGTAAAAGTTATCTCTCTGCAAAATGATACCTTAAATCACAACGTGTGCAGAGAATCATGGGTATGCGGTCCCCATAACACTCTGTTACTTAAAGCATTAACAGCGTGGGCAACTAATCATGGGAATATGGTCCATATCACACTGTGATTGGAAGAATCAACACCGTAGGCAACAAATCATAGGAATGCGGTCCCTATAACTGTGTGGTTTGAAGACTTCACACCGTGGGGAACGAATCACGGGAATGAGGTCCAAATAACACACTCCCGTCTAACGATATTACACCGTGGAAGACAAACTTCATACACTGGTAGTATGTATATACAGTGGCATGCAAAACTTAACGACCTTATGGTTTTTTCGCAGTTCCTTCGCAACGAATGACCGAAATTCGCAACACAGACCTCCATATGTACCGCATTTGGAAATGAAATAACATGCTTGCAAAAAAGAACACAAACGTTAATTCGGTGAATTTATTGAGAAACATCCAGAGAGCATTTAGCATGATCATAGAAATTAGTATCTCCCAAAGATGGAATAACGCAAAGAGGGGAAGTTCAGTACGGAATAGAATGTCCCGTAACTGTAATAGCCCTTCTTACAGAACACCGACGATATATATATGCATATATATATACATACATACACACACACACACACACACACATATATATATATATATATATATATATATATATATATATATATATATATATATATATACTAGGGGGATTGCAGTAGCGATTAAAAAAGATCGTGACACTTAGCGTGGTTGATTCGAATTTTCCATCGCGGGTGAGAGTGTCAATATGCCGTTGGATCCGATTTATTTTAGAGTATAAAATCTGACTTGAAAGATTATTATTTTCATTTATTATTCTGGTTTAATATATAGCTTGAAACTTTTTGATTTTATTTATTTTTATCTCTTCGCTCGCTGTTTGCCCGCTAACCCTAACATGGACGCCATATTCAGAGGGGTGATTCCACAAAGTGTAACAGCTTACAAATTGTTGGTTTTTTATTAATTAAAAATCAACGGTAATTAATTTCGATTTTTGAAGTTCTTCAGACCCTCGGCTGTTTTTAAAGACGTCTGTATGTAAAATTTCACGATCGTTGCTCCTAAACTGTGGATTTCTATACAATTACAGAGATACAAACATTCATTTTTATATATTAGATATATATATGTATATATATATATATATATATATATATATATATATATATATATATATATATATATATATACCGGGTGGGCAAAAAGTCCGTATAAACTTTAAAAATTCATAAAAACTGGAAAAATAACCAAAATAATAAAAAGTTTGCAGGGTTAGCATCGCTAGGTCACGTGATTTCTTTTGAGACAGGGAAAAGATCAAAAAAAGCCGATAGGTGGCGCTGGTAAGAGCGAATTCTGGATAATCCATACGAGTGGTATCTTCACTTTCCAACAGTCCATCCAACACACGCATCGTGGGGTCTGGAGTTCTGGTCCATAAAAAGGAAATGAGGACCAATGACACCTCGGAAAAGGCGTAGGTGAGAAATGATCACCTCACTGTAGTAGCGGTTTCCTGTTACTCAACCTAGTTCGAAAATGTGTGGCTCAGAACGAGCATTTATCATGATGCCTCCCCAGACCATGTCACCTGCACCACCCTACCGATGTCTTTCGGTAACATCGACTGGAACAAGTTTCATCTTCGAAGAGTACCGTGCCCCATTGCTAGGTAGTCTAAACTTTATGGTCTTTACACCATTTTAGATGGTGTCACTTCATGGTCTTTACACCATTTTAAATGTGCAGGCGTTAGTAGGATGCAACGTTCTAGCCGTCGAGCGAATATGCCAGCCGAGCGAATTTCTACTGCTCAGCTATCCTTATTGAAATCACCTCTAGCTTCTGCTCTCTTCCTTTTTCGAGTTTAAACCAACAGAATACTGTCAGTACTTGAGCTTTGCATGCATATATATATATATATATATATATACGTGTGTGTGTGTGTGTGTGTGTGTGTGTGTGTGTATGTATATATATATATATCATCGGTGTTCTTTAAAAATAGCTAATACCCATAGAGATTTATATACATATTCGCCCTTTTTATAGAACACAGATGATATATATGCATATATATATATATATATATATATATATATATATATATATATATATATATATATATATATATATATTTATACCTCTATTCAAACGTCTGGCCACAGTGAACCGTGACATTTTGTATCCTGAAGTCATCTGCAGTTGTTATGCAATATTGCCTGCTGCCTGCCATCTATCTCCTTTTGCCTGTAGGACGATATATTGGTCTTTTTTTGGTGTATTGTTCTTTGGGCGAACACCACCGATCTTTCTAGTAGCTGTCACTGTTTCTTTGAAAGTCTTGCGCACACGTGAAACAATGTTATCGGCGATACCAAGCCCTCGAAAGTGATGACTACACTATTCACGCTGCATCCTTCTTCGAGCTAACCAATTATTCTACTACGCGTAAAGTCATCTAATTGTATCCGAAGAAATACTTATATCACCTGCAACACAATTATAATTCACTTTAACTACTTACAAAGACGAGCACGCTAACTTTCTATTCCCTAACTTTTCTAATAAAAGTTGATTCTACAGAGTTCATCCATGTCACGTGACGTGCAGAGTAATTATGTGGAAATTTACATATGCGTCATCTTTCTACTGGTCAGCTATCCTTATTGAAATCCCCTCTAGCTTCTGCTTATCCTTTTTCGAGTTTAAAACAACGGAATACTGTCGGTACTTAAGTTTAGCATGCTTATATATATATATATATATATGTATATATATATATATATGTATGTATATATATATATATATATATATACATACATATATATATATATATACATACATATATATATATATATATATACATACATATATATATATATATACATACACATATATATATATATATATATATATATATATATATATATATATATATATATATATATATATATATATATACATATATATATATATATATACATACATATATATATATATATATATACATACATATATATATATATATATATACATACATATATATATATATATATATATATATATATATATATATATATATATATATATATATATATATATACATATATATATATATATATATATACATACATATATATATATATATATATATATATATATATACATACATATATATATATATATATACATACATACATATATATATATATATATATATATATATATATATATATATATATATATATATATATATATATATATATATATATATATATATATATATAGATGTAGTAGTAAATGATCGAGTTGTATTTCTTGCTTTGAGCTTAAGTGTTGATGAAGAGAGTAGTCTAGTGACATACAATATGTATGATAAAAGGGACCATTATCCATTTACTACACAATGCGTAATGCCATGGAATACATGTTTACATAGAAATGTAAAGCGCAACTTAATTATTAACAACATGCTACGTATTAAACATCTAAACTGTAAAAAATTGGAAATACTATCGGGTATAAAATCATTTGCAAACATTGCTTTAGAAATGGGTTTTCCTTTGGGATTTTTATTAAAGACCATGTGTGAATTCCATTCGATCGATAGGAAAGAATGTCTTAATCTATATTTCAGTAATTGACGTAATTAAATGATTTGTTGGCAAGTTGCGTTTTGCACCTGTCAGTCTTTTACAGTCTTTAATGTAAAATGGTTGTAGGTAGCGGATGGCAGTTGGTGACGATGAGTTGCACTAGGTATGTGTCTTTGCTATTTCATTTATAATTTTTGTTCTAAATGTATATAATTGATATTGTTTTGAGTATTGTATGTAGGTATTTCGATACTTAGGTAGTGCTTATTTGTGAAGTGGTTATATGTGGATACAGCTAAAATTTAGTGATAAGTGTAAATATTTTAGAATTATTTTCTGATGCATTGTTTATAGGTGATGTGGATCAATGAAGTTGCTGCAATATTTTAGAGAATTGTTAAATTGTTTTGAAATAGTTTTGTACTGATGATATAATTTAACCCAGGATTTTAATGTACGGTAGTTCCAGTTCCTTTTTTTAAATTTCATCGCTCCTTGCTTTTTTTTGACCTTATGTCAGGTTGCAGATGAAGAATGACTTCCGGGAGTGTTGCCTAGGCGAAAAACATGTTTAACCGGAGTGTTGGGGTCACAACTCCCCCCGGTCATTTATATTCTTCATCTTTCATGTTATTGAATTGTGATGGTGTTGTCTGGTTTAGTTATGATTTTTTTAAATATATATATATATATATATATATATATATATATATATATATATATATATGTCAAAACGTAACTGAACTGTCAAAATATAGTTGAGAAGTACGGGGGAAGGGGGTTTAAAATAATAAGAATCTAACGTTTCATTTACAAAGCGCGCGTATTTTTCAGTGGGGAATCATCCTTTAAAAGCGGCTTTGAGCGGAAAGCGAAGAATTCTAGGCGAGAGGATTTATTTTTAGAAAGGTACAGGTCTTTGGGCGCGAAATTAAATTGTACGATCAGCAATAATAAGGGTCCAGATGTCCAAGGTTGAGACCTGCACATGCGCACTGCAGCAGGAGCTCGGAGGAAATTAAGTTTTGGCGGTAGATTGGATGGGAATTTTGTTGAGAGCGGAATCTCGCGGCAGTCGTGCCGGGTAGGTCGACAAAATGGCTATGAGGGAAAAAGTACCCTGGAGCGTGGTTACTTCAAGAACGCAATAAATAAGGATTAAAAAGTAGTTGACTTTCTTGTGATCCATTCCCTGCCACTCCCCCAACTAATTAAAGAATATGACTACTGCAAGAATAATATTTAAACGCGGGAGCAAAACACGCCCAGTGTCATATATGTATATATATATATATATATATATATATACACACACACACATATATATATTTATATATATATATATATAAACATATACACGCATACACCAGAATTTTTCTAAACAATCTCATTCATAGACACACAAAAGCATCACACTAATGCAGTAATTTAAATTGCAGTGTTTTTCAACGCATATTTTTCAAGACAAACGCGCTAAGCTCCAAAAACATTACTGTCAAAGCAATTTCCTTCTGAAACACCTGGATGGTGAAAAAAAAACGCGCTATAAAAGTCTTTGTGTCACAATAAAAAGTAATTTAAAAGCTGAAATCTACATTTAAATATCTTAAGCGACCGTCTCTGGCTTTTTAAATACCGCCTTCCAGAATTTTTTTTTTCTTAACGCCCCCTTGCAAAACAGAGACAAAGCAACATGTGTTTACGAAAGCTAATCTCCAAAAAGAAAGCAATGGAAAAAAATTGAGCATTTTCTTTTCCAGCTAAAAATAATCTCTCAAACGGCGTCACGTTTTTAAAAATAGTAACCGCTTATTATCGCAGTCTGTCATTTTTAAAAATGCGTATATCTAGACGGCAATTTTGGAAGATATATTTATGACTTTCATTTTATTTATATGGTCTGAAGCTTTCAATGTAATTTTTTTTGCGTTAATTTTTCTGTACACACACACACACACACACACACACATATATATATATATAAATATATATATATATATATATATATATATATATATATATATATATATATATATATATATATATATATATATATATATATATACAGGGTGTCCATAATTGAAGTCCTAATTTCAAGAGGCTGCAAACAATTGCACTGTATATATATATATGGGCATGTATATATATATATATGTAATAAATTAAATATTAGGCCCTCCATTCTATCATTTAAATTCCCTTTCCTGAGTCCAATCCCCTGTAACATCACATTAGCGCTTAAAAAACCCATAGCAACAGAACTTAAACATAAACCCATAAAACAGCAAACATTGCATTTCTACACGTTTATACGTCTCGAGAAAGGCGTGGGTTCGCATCGCCAGCCCCAAATTCCACTGACACTTCAAAATAACAAGCACATGTACCTCGCTTCTAGCGGGTAAGGTTGAAAGGTGATATTACACTTCGCTCCGAGCTGTCGTCTGAGATGGACGGATGTAACTATCGCTCTAATAAAACTATTCGACACGACCGCTTCCAAATTTGATTTAATTCCTTTCAGGCGGAGTCTAGCTCCAGCCATGTAAATACGAGCTAGTTTTCCTTTTCAGGTTGCATTTTAAGAACGAGATGTAATGGTTATATTACATATATATATATATGTCTCGAGGGAGGCGTAGGGAAAGAAGATCATACGAAGTGGAGGCGTAGACATGAGAAGGTTTTGAAGCACTGTCTTAGGCTGAACCGCTAATTGACGCGAAAGTAATTATCGCTCGTAAAACGATTCTCTCACGCGTTATCCGCCATCCCGTTCCCTCTCCACCTACTTCAAAAGAACATCCGTGACATCAAAGGGGTTCCTTTTATGTCACGTGATCAATCCCATCCCTGATCCCCGCAGAAAGCCGAGGCATTTCTCTCCGTTTCCTCCAGTGTGAGAAAGTAATTACAACCGCCGTCCGCTCCGACTTCCGTGCGGGAACGTTGTCGGGCGAGAGATTACAGAAATCTCTTCTGGTTCGGGTTTATTTTTGCTGGGTTCACATTTGGACGGCGATCATGAGCACGCAGCACCGAGTGTGCGAGCTCGCTAAGGATGATAATATTATTATAGATATATTTACACGTAATGTGCGAGCTCGCTAGGGATGGATAATCAATATATATAAAACAGTTCCGTAACTGACTAACTGACATACAACCCACAGACTAAACCGCTGGACCTAAAGGGTTGAAATTTTGCATGGCGATTCTTCTAATAGTGTAGGGGTACACTAAGAAAGACTTTTGAAAAATTCTTCTTAGATTTTTTAAAATTAAATTTTTAAGTTTCTTTTGTAACATTCTTTAAAGTTGTATATATATATATATATATATATATATATACAAATGTATATATATATATATGTATATATGTCGTTTATCTAAAGTTTGCAAATACTATAGCCATATGCATGGCGCAGCCTAGCAGCTAACACAAAAAGAAACAAAAACACAGGTGCATTAGCACTCAAAGATAGAAATATAGAAATATAGGTGAATGAACACCCAAAAGACAAAAAAATCAAGCAATTAGACTGTAAAAAGTCAAAAATATCAAGAAAGACATATATATATATATATATATATATATATATATATATATATATATATATATATATACATATATGTATATATGTATATATATATATATGTATATATATATATATATATATATATATATATATATATATATATATATATATATATATATATATGTATATATGTATATATATATACATATATATATATATATATATATATATGTATATATGTATATACGTATATATGTATATAGATATATACGTATATATGTATATATATATATATATATATATATATATATATATATATATATATATATATATATATATTATATATATGTATATATATATATGTATATATGTATATATATATATATATATATATATATATATATTATATATATATATATATATATATATATATATATATATATATATATATATATATATATGTATATATATATATATATATATGTATAATAGAGTAGTAATAGAGCTTATGTTGGTTTTTCACTTTCAACTTTGAAAAAGTTGAAAGCTCACCTCCTATTACCCTTTATTTCTACCGTTCGGTGGCGCTGCTATAGCGGCAGTCATTCTGACGCAATCGCACGTGTCCACTTTTCATTTGGGCAACCCTTATATATGTATACAGGTAACAGGTGGAACGTACGAAAATTTCGCATGCGAATAAAACACAATTATTTTCATAGCGAGATGGCTGGTTTGTTGTAGGATGAAAAAAGAACCGGTTCATTTGTAGCCATTGTTTATTGGTTAAATAATTACGAGATAAAAAGAACTTTTTATATACCAAGATTTTAAATTTTCTGTTGAATCACATAAACTTGACAATTCTATGTATTAATGCATACTTTTTTAAACTTTTTTGATGAATTATCGTATGAACTTGAAAGAAAATGAAGTTGATTGGAAGTTAACTGGCGTTTAACTTTTCGTTCCCGTCCCGGCCGACAGAGGGCTGCACCAGTCAACAAAACAAAATTAACTGAAAATGCATTCAATTCTGCTTAAAGATGGCTAAAAGTATTTAAAAAATGCATCGTCATCGCGTTCCGAGCTCTTCTAAAAGTTTCAAATGTCTAGCTAGTCGGGAAGTTAGTTAAAAACCGATTGCAAGATTTGTACCGGACAAACACACACACAAACAAACATGAAAGAAAGTTAATAAAAACATGGTAATAACAATAGTGTGTAAGGATAATACAAAACCAATTACAAAACACCTCTGGACACAAAACTGGATGTGAAGCATAACACAAAACCGGGGAACATGAGATATGCACATTCCCAAACATATTTGTATAAAAAATCAATTGTAATAAACGGGATTATAATTTTAATTTTAATCAATCCTCAATTCAGCATGTTTAAAATACCATCCGTGATTAATTTAAACGCATCTCTATATTTAAGTTGCTAAGCCGATTTTTTGGGCAGGCCGTGAGAGAAAACTACTGCACTTGTTTTGGTCTTAAACGAAAGATTGTAATCTGTAGATGTGTCAAATTTGGTTTCTGTAACCGCAATTTCTGTTAATGAGTGAAAATTTACAGTTAAAAATTGATTTCTGCGCATGCTCAGTGTCATGTTTAAATCTGGCTTTAGAAACTCACTGTTTCTGAGCATGCTCAGTGACGTGTTTTAATGATAAACACGTTTTTTCCGAGGAGACCCTCCAGATCTCTCTCTCTCTCTCTCTCTGCCATTTTTGTTTTTAAGATAATTATGTTTGTGAAATATAGGATTAAACCTGATGGAAATTGTTTAGTTAGCGATAATTTACAATTAAAAATAAATTGCTTTCTGCGCCTGCAAAATCTGGCTTTAGATACTCACTAAGCACGAGGCCGCTTAAACGCATTAATTCATTTCTGCGCATTATTATGATTTTCAACATTTGGCAATGATGTGTTCGGTATAATTTGTGTATTAGTGCACTTATTTACCATCTAGCCGTCATGTTTTGACGGGTACCAACTAGTTAAAACTTAAGTGTGACACAAAACCGTGGAATGTGATATTTACGTTACAAAACCTCTTTTGTACACACTATTTGACTGCCGTTTCGACGCATCCAGGGAAAGGACCAAAACTCGAGGATCAAAATTCAATTTTTAACTTCGACTTTCAAACAAACAATACAATGTGTCATTCAAAATCGACAATTCGTCAGAAGTGGAGAACTTAATCTTTATAGTGGTACCTCATTTATCGATTTTGTTTTGTAGACTGGTGCAGCCATCTATCGACGGGAACGAGAACGAAAATTTAAACGCAAGTTAACTTCCAATTAACTTGATTTTCCTTCAAGTTAATGGGATAATTCATCAAAAAAATTTAAAAAAAGTACTTATTAATACATAGAATTGTCTAGAATTAATACATAGAATATATAAAAAGTTCTTTTTATCTTGAAATTCTTCTTCTCCGACTTGCGCATATACTTGGGAAGACCATAATTTTGACTATCCTTAAATTATGAGACAAATTATAAGTGTTCCCTTGATAGCTTGGTAGAATTTGGTCACATGCAATTCCATTGTGTACAGAGAATTGAATAAATGAAATTAAACTAAAAAAGGGCATACCAAAGAGAAATATTACTAATAAAATGTTCTTCAGGGAAAAAGGAAATAGATTTTAATCCCAAAAAAATTGTTTTCCCATGCAATAATGTACACCCACGCAAATGTTGCCAAGAAAGAAACTTATTAATTAATTCACAGAATGCTAATAAAAGTAGATGAATTTAGAATTTAAAAGTTCAGTGTGTGAAGAAAATATTTTTTATAATGTTTAAACAATCATTAAAATGTGTCAATCTAAATGAACAATTTGTCAAAAGCGGAGAACTTAATCTTTTAAATGGTAACTCATAGATCGATTTTGGTTGAGTATTAAGGGAGAAAAAGGGATCGTCACTTCTAGAAATAATGTATATGATATGACAAATTGTTTTCATCCACTTCGTAAAGAACCGTCGTCTATCGTGGAATGTGGTGCAAGATTGAGAGATTGAGGCGATGGATTGTAGATAGCCCGTTTGGGTAGGTGGTGCCATTAACGGGTTTAATCCTGGTATTACTAATCTGTTATATTTGGTATTACCAATCTGTTGATGTAAGTTTAGGTTTTTATGAATTAGCTTTGAATCGAAAAGCTATCATAAAATGATGGACATGCATATTGGCTTTGACTGACTTGTCTTGAAATCTGCGACCTATTTCAAAGAAATTATGTTGATATTTTGAAAAATTCTATCAACTATTATGGAAAAGTCACAAAAAAAATCAGGGAAAACCGTTATAAGGATGTAACTCATTTATAACTCATTTAAAACTGTTATAAGGATCTAAGTAACGAAATATCAAAGCAGTTTTGAATCCGGTTATATTGATCCGAACTCTACAAGAGTAACAAACAAACAAACAAACACACACACACACACACACACACACATATATATATATATATATATATATATATATATATATATATAAGTATATATATATGTAATATGCCTGGTCAGACCCAAGAAGATAATCAAATTAGTGAATTACACACCTGACATGTCACATCGAAATTACTTATCATAGCCGAGTAGACAAAAAGCACTGGAGCTATTCATCTCGGACAATTTTTATTTAGCAGCTAACAACGAATCGTCTTCACTGGACAGTTACAGAATCCAGGAAGTATCATCCCTCTGACCACAGGCCCTTATATAACTTTTCATAGACGACCTGTCATGTGACCGTGCAACGAGCAGCGATTCGCTGTGCCTGGATCTCCGGTCTTGAAAACTTATATAATAAAGAGGAATTTTCTCCAAATTTACAGGGGTCGTATAGTATCTGCCGAAATCATCACCTTTGTTCTTAAAATGAAAGCGAACAACGTAATTAATCTACGCACAAGGAAGTTTAAAAAGAATTTGGAATTTTGAAAGGGTTTTGGGGTTATATATATATATATATATGGTGCCCGGTATGAAGTGCTTAAGTCAAAAACAGTGATTTTTAGATATTTGTTAGTATTGATAAAAAAATCTTTTGACTTGTATCAAAAAAAGCTAAAGTGCATTAATTTTTTATACAACATTTCTTTGTACAAATGACTCAAGTCGAATTATTGTTCTGCAATTGGTTTAAAAGCGAAAAACTTGGTATATTTAAATCACTGTTTACTTAAGCCCTTTATACCGAGCATTATACATATATATATATATATATATATATATATATAAAGAGAGAGCGATTTTGTACGTGGAGGGTAATCTCCAGAACCACTGCACCTATTTGAAAAATTCTTTCACTGTTTGAAAGGTACATTATTTTAGATGGACATAGGCTATATATTATGTATATATGATCAGTAGAAATAAAGTTTGGGGCTTACTCCTAATAATCTCCATTGTTACCGCTACTGTACTCTACCGCTTTTTGTGCCGAAAATTTCAATGATCCTTAACGTGGTGCTATCGCGGTGGGCTTCTGTTCTGACGGTAGCGGTTCGAACCTAGCTGTTCTCCGTCATGACTTTTTCTTTTAAAAAATTTACTTTAATTATAAACTAACGTAATATTAATTTAAGGTATTATTTAGGTTATTATTAAGGTAAAAAAAATTACAATTTATTGGCTATCAACTGGAAATTTATTGGTATAATATTTTGTTCAACCCGGACAAAGTCGGGACGGGCCGCTAGTATATATATAGTATATATATGTATGTATGTATGTATGCTTATGCGTGTATTACATATACACTAGCTTTCCATGTGAAACTCTCTGAGGAACTCACACGACCATCCGTTTGAAAAATTTCCTTCAAGTTTGAAATTTACATCCGGAACTATTCTCCGAACAATTCGAAATTCGTCTGTACTGTTTCCGGTCGACCGCTTTCCACCACCTCCTAATTACGTTTCGAAAGTTCGGGACTCCAATTAAAGCGGATACTTCCGCGAAACTGTTTAAACAAATTCTTAACGAAGCCTCGATGTCAGGGGCACTTAAAAAGAAATAAATAAATTTATTATAAAGAATTGAAAACTAGCGTCCGGAAAAATCATTTAACGCGCGACGTACTTAATTTCACACACAGATCGACAGAAATGGCCCCTGAAATTAAAAACTCCAGATGGCAAGCCGTGGCGAGGTTCGTGCTTTTAAAAACTCACGTCGTTTGGATCGAGATTTGGCGATAAAAATATTAATACCGATCCTCATTAAAAGTTTGTTCGTCCGTAATTATGGTTCCAAGGAGAATGCAAAAGTGAAGAGGAAAAGAAATTTACTGTCAGCGCGGCTAACTGGTTTATTAATTCCATCGGAACTTTAGAAGAGTACATACTCGGAAATGTGTCTTAAAAAGACAGCAGTTAAAAAATTAAAAGCATATACATATACACACACAATATACGTATACACACACACACACACACGCACGCACACACACACACGCACACGCACACACACACGCACACACACACACACACACACACACACACACACATATATATATATATATATATATATATATATATATATATATATATATAATATTAAAAAACTAGTAATTTCTTAATTCAAAACTCTTAACATTTAAAAACTATTAATTCTTCAATTTAGTATTCAAAATTACATACCCCTTTTTAATCTCTTAAGTTATTTAATTCCCTTTGGGCATTCGTGTTAAATTCCGAAAAATAATTCCAAATTCCAATATGGTCGTCCCAGTAAAGCTTATGTAAAAATCCCATTGTTACAATCTTTGGTCACCCCAGGCAATATCATTAAAGAATGCTGTCTTTTTTAAGAAAAGGGACGCGGCGCGGCGTCACTACAAATTTAAATCAGTTCTGCACATCAACAATAACTTTAAACCAATCAACTATTAAGACACACCCTTTTGTCACGTGATGGATTGAAGTTTATATAAGTCTTGACGTCCAAAATTAGGACGGACTCCTGTCCTTCCGACTGCTGCAATTAACCCGGCGGAGTCGCCAAAGGAACAAATAAAATGTTCTCGTAAATTACACGTATTCTTCGTTTTAGTCATGAAGTGATTTTATTCTCAAGCATAACTGCATCTCCTCACCGTAGCATGGGAGATTAGATGTCTTCTGAGCCTGCGATCTGTATGTTACACACACACACACACACACACACACACACACACATATATATATATATATATATATATATATATATATATATATATATATATATATCAAGTCTTGAGTATAATACTTTTTTTTCACATTTTAATCCGCAAAAATAAGGGTCAATTTTATACTCGTGTACAAAAAATACGTAGCTTTAAACATAGAATAAACGAACGTACAGGAGCTATAAGACATTGTCGCAACACGGGTGCGCGAGCATCTGCATTCCGTGATTCATCCACCCGTTTACTAAGCAGGTGTTCCTTTTAAACAAATGGAACTCACACTTCGTATCTTACACGCGTTCATTTAATAACAGGTCCATTGAAATAGTAATAGTTCCCGGTTGCTGCAAGTGCAAAAATATTTTATTACATATTTTTACTAACTCGCTTTCTTGTTGTTTGTCCAGTACAAATACTGCAATCGATTTTTAACTAACTTAATGACTAGCTAGACACTTGAAACTTTAAGAATAGCTCAGAGCACGACGACAATGCATTCTTTTGATACTTATAGCCATCTTTAAGCAGGATTGAATTCTCTTTCAGTTAATTTTTATTATCCCGGAAAGGACTTCCGAAATGCAGAGTGCGGTATACTTCACCGTTGAAGAAAAACTCCATAAATAAGCAGACTTAATTTGAAAATATTCGACGGTTTATTTACAAAAATAATAAGATAAAAATTTTTAAAATAAAGTAAGCTAACATCCTGCAGCAGCAACCACACCTAGGGCTGCACTAGCTACAGTACACAGCACACAGCAAGCACATGGTATGCACACCGCGTACAACTGCTTCTGCCTCGCAGTATAAGGGCCTGTTCACATAGGAGTCCGTTGCGTAGCGTTAAGGAAAAGATGACGTTGAGACGAAAATAAACCAATCATAGGCGTTAAAAATTTCATTGCTAATCGTTTGGAGGCCTATGATTGGTTTATTTTCGTCTCGACGTCATCTTTTCCTTAACGCAACGCAACGGACTGCTATGTGAATAGGCCCTAAATAACAAGAATATTTTACGTAAGGCAGGGTGTCTTCTTCCTGAAAACACTTTATTTAATGGAAAAATGCAAATGTAAAAGAGTGACGTAAGCACGGGAAACAATCCCGATTAATCCGATCATGAATGACGTCATACAATACAATGACCGGTTAACTTAAAATAACAAAAATTAAGGAACAGTATAAAGAACATGAGGGAAGTTAAAGTGAACGAAGTTCCGATGTTTAGGAAACGAGCGTGACGTAACCGCTAAAGCTTATTGCCGAAGTTCTGAAAGACGTCGTAGTTGCTGTAAGATTTGTAATAATTTTGTAGTGCAGCCATCTATCGGCCGGGACGGGAACGAAAAGTTAAACGCAAGTTAACTTCCAATTAACTTCATTTCCTTTCAAGTGGATGGGATAATTCATCCAAAATTTTTTAAAATATTTATTAATACATAGTATTTATTAATACATAGTATTTAAATGTATTTATTAATACACAGAATTGTCAAGTTTTTATGATTCAACAGAAAATTTTAAAACATGGTATATAAAAAGTTCTTTTTAACTTGTAATTATTTTATGTTATTTATTTCTCTCAAAATTTCTCCAGGACGGTCCTATATGGCATCAGAAAAATTATCAATTGTTAAACGTGAAACTGCAGTGAGAACGACATATTATGGGAGGATGGGCAGGTGTCATCAAATGATGATGACGATATATATATATATATATATATATATATATATATATATATATATATATATATATATATATATATATTATATTACGATGGCGCCAATAATTATGACATGGACGCAACAACAGTAGATGAGATGCATTATAGTGAAAGTGATTAAGACTCATAATTTAACAGTATTGTTTGTTTTAAATTAAAAATTTAAGTTTTTTTTTTTGCTACCGAATTTAACGTTTTCGTTTTTTTTATTACAACTTTTTATTTATGCTAATAAATATCTGTGCAATTTTTAAATGAAATATTGAAAAGTTATGGGTGCGCATTATAGTCGAATTTTAATTTTTTCCGAAAATTTCGCTCAAAATTAATCATGCGTATTATACACGTGTACGTATTATTGTCGATATTTTTAAGTATATATATATACAGAGGCTGTTCACACATTTTTTAGACGATGTATATTGTATTCACAAAAGTAAATTACATAAAATTCTTGTGATTTAAATGTTCTATTTGACATCCCTTATTCTGAACTATCTTTCGACACCGCAATTTCCAGGATAATAACGCCTTTTGAAGTGTCAGAAGAGGTATTCTATCCCATTCCTCCTGAACAGCTTTCCAGAGTCCTGTAAGGGTTTTGGGACGACGTTTGGATAATGCAGATTTTAAAAGTCCGAAAGCACAAAAATCCATAGGTGATACATCGGGAGATTTAGTAGGGATATCAGTGAAGGGTATGGCCTTGATACTAGTTTTTTGTTCTATTTCTTTTAGGAAATTTACAGTGGATTTTGATGTGTGACTGCTAGCTTTGTCCTGATGGAGTCTCACAGATTGATGGCACTGTGGGTAAAGCGATGGTACTTCATTCAGAAAAATTGGCGATAAAATATGTTTCTGATAGTATTTGGAGTTAATCTTGACATTTTTTCCCACTCTCTTTATTTTTAACTTGCCATTATAAGGAAAACCAGCAACAATCATGAATCCCTTAGAAAAACTTTCTTTCGATTCTTTGAACCATGTACTTAAATTTTTTTTCTCCCCTTTTATGATAATAAATGGCTCTTTTTTCGTTGCAATAATTTAAATACACCCATGATTCATCTATTGTGACAATTGTTTTCCATTTTTCTTTGGATAAGTGTTTCTCATATAGAATTCTGCAGCGTGTCCTGCGTTCAGCGATATGATTTGGAAGAAGACGATGCACATTGCGTTTTTTTCGCTTTCTTAAGATTTAAATCAACGTTTATCATTTTGTTTACAGTGGACACCGAGCATTTTAATGATTTTGCAACTGTCCTTTGACTAGGGGGATTTTCTTTTAACATTAAACATCGAACCTTTGCAATAGTCGAAGATGTCCGTTTTTTCCTTGGATACTTGTTTGGAATTTTTGTCCCACTTGAGGCTCCAATTTGACGTTTTTTTCCTTTCTTGTTGACGATATTACCTATCGACGCTTTAGATATCACAAAACCATGACTCTCACATCGTTTTTGGATAACGGAGTATGCACATTTCTCTTCGGAAAGAGCATAAATGTAGCCTTCGAACCACTGCTTTGTTAAAAACGCCATTTTGAATAAAAACAAAACTTTCAAGCCGCAGAGGATAATTATGACTTTTAAAAACGTTGTACAATTGCAATTATTTCTTTTGCAGCAAACGATTTTTTTTTACCGCTTACCAAAATCGTCTAAAAAATGTGCGAACAGCCTCTGTATATTCACACAGAAGAGCCATTATACAGAAAAATGGATAGTCCGGGAAAAATTTCCTAAAGTCTCAGGAGAATTGCAAAATATGTCGAAATCCGCCTGCTCTAAAATGTAATAGCTTCCATGGACCACGTCTGATCATATATATCATATCATACATACATTTCATATTAGACATATATGATCATATATATTACATGATTTGTCTGTCCGATAACGCCGAAAAATTGATTCGCACGAGGCCCCATTTGTTTCGGGATTATGGCACGTTTTGCAAGTTAACGCCCGGCTCGATCCGAAAAGTAATCGAATGTTACACGGAATCGAGATGCAAGTTCGATAGCGAGGCTGTTTACTCTGTCTCCTTCCCGAAATAATGGAAGTGTTCGAGTTCCACCAAGCGCTTAGATTGAGCTCCTGATGCTCCGGATTTGGTTAGATTCCCCTCTCGTGTCGCAGGACAAACAGATTGGATGCCAAAGCCTGCACGAGACAAAAGAAGTGGAGATAGATCTCATTTACTAGACAAATATAAATATTACATTTCTCTCTCATACACATACATACATACATACATACACATACATACACATACATACATGCACATGCCCGCATACATAAATACATACACACAAATACATACACATACATACATGCACATACACACATACATAAATACATACACACAAATACATACACTTACATACATACACATACATATATACATATATACATACATACATACATACATCTATACACGCACATACATACACATACATACATACACATACATACATACATACACATAAACAAACAAACACACACACAAACACACACACACATATATATATATATGTAATATCTTAAATTTTGTGCCCTCCATTCTAGCTCTTCTGGAATGAACGGATGTATTTTCGCGCTAATAATCGATATGATAAGAAATTTGGCCAGACTGCATTTAAATCTGATTTTTATTCCTTTCAGGCTGAGTCTAGCTACATCCTGTAAATACGAGCTAGTTTTCCCTTTCAGGTTATAATTTAAGGATGTGACGTAACGGGGATAGTACATATACATGTATACATACATACATACATACATACATACATACATGCACACACACACACACACACACACACATATATATATATATATATATATATATATATATTTATCTATCTATCTCTCTCTCTCTCTATATATATATATATATATAACATATGAATTAAAAGCCTGTTTTCGATTTTTTAACAAGTGGTCGCATATGTAAATATGAGAATCCAGTTTTGTAGAAGGTCACATAGTATTCAGTTTCTCCTGAATTAACCAAGTAGCTAAGAGCGTGTCCAGCTGGAACGGTCAGTTTCACAAATTGGTTCATGATTTGACTGAACTTTGCGAGTCCAATCGCTTTCCAAGCCGGTACAAGCGCTTTTATCGTCTGCCATTAATCACTCTAGCGGAGTAGAGTCTCGCATTTAGATCAACACACGCGGCCCCTGCAGACGATCATTAACAGGAATGTTTTAATCCAGCTCCCGAGAGATTGTTGAATCGGATATGGAATGCGATACCGACCGCCGAAAACTCATTACGGAAGTCACCGATTCGAGCCAGGAGGGAAATACATTGTAAAGTTGCCGGTGCCCTGGATGCTCCGAAAGTGAAAGTTTTCTCTTTGGCGATATATATATATATATATATATATATATATATATATATATATATATATATATATATATATATATATATATATATATATATATATATATATGTATGTATATATATATATATATATATATATATATATATATGTATATATGTATATATATATGTATTTATATATATATATGTATATATGTATGTATATATAATTATATACATATATATATATATACATATATATATATATATATATGTATGTATGTATATATATATGTATATGTATATATACATATATATATATATATGTATGTATGTATATATATATGTATATGTATATATACATGTATATATATATATGTATATATATGTACTCTCATGGACAAAAAAATTAGCGCACCAAGAAATAATTGCGGGATCGTAACGAAACTTGCAATGAAGGTACATGTCGGGGAGATATGCAAATGATTAGAAATGCAGCGTGATTGCGCATTACGTATAGCCGGTAGAGGGCGTTGAACATCGTACTCTGTGGAGTATAAAACAGGTAACCAAAGCTTGTTTGAGTGTGCTGAATCATTTAAAAAGGAAGGGCTGAGATAGACATGCCATTACGCCGTGTTCGAAGACAATATAAGCAGTTGTCGCAGTTTGAGAGGGGGAGAATCGTCGGGATGATGGAAGCTGGGTGGTCAGCTAGGCGAGTAGCTCGTCAATTAGGCCGCTCTGATTGTGTTGTGAGGAGGTGTTGGGACCAGTGGACCCAAGAGATGTCATGTACACGAATACCAGGCTCAGGACGCCCTCGACAGACCAGTCGTCGAGAAGACCGCCACATCGTAAGAAAGGCACGCGTACAGCAAACTGCTTCATCAGCCGCCATCGAGGCACAGGTAGCACCTTCACAAGGAGCCTCTGTGTCTTCTCGAACCATACGAAGGTGCCTGGCGGAAGGACAGTTGGTATCGAGGCGCCCATTACGTGTGCTGCCCTTGACGCCCACCCATCGACGCCTCCGTTTGGAGTTTTGCCGCGCACGAGGTGTTAGGAGAAACAGTTTTTTTCACAGTCCTCTCCTATTTACTCAGCAAGCCGTCGAATGATAACGCTTCGTTAATTGCGTTATAACAACTACTGACGTCAGAGCTAGCAAGAGCAGGTGGAATGACGTCACTACCTTTTAATCAGTAGTGATAGTCGTAACCGTGCCGGTGATGCATAATTTGCATATTCCGGCAGCTCATTGCCAACACCAGAGGGCGCAGAGGCGACGCATGGCTATATATAAGCCAGTAATACCAGGTATGCAGGAGATGGATGGTGTTAGTGCTATAGGTGCGAGATAGGTGATATGTGCTGTATGGTGCGATATATACGATACATAGAGGTGTGCATCCTGGTGCGTATTCTTGTTTTGTTGCATTACCTTAGCTAAGCAACAACGTGTTAACTAACTATGGCGGTTGACGGTCATCGAGCATAAGTCAATTAGAAAGGCCACACGTCACCGGTAGCGGAGATTAGCCAAGCCGTACATCGTTCCCTCACCGCTGGTGGGAGCAACTGATGCTGGTCACCCAACCGACAGTCAACCCTAGTATGCCCGAAGCTCCGTCTTAAAAGCCGTCATTTGTCCAGCAAGCCCGACTTCGAGAAAACCAGTTTAACACCGATATCGACATTTTTCCTTTTCCCGGATGAAACCGGTAAATTGTTTTTAAACTTTTCTCGCCTCTAGCTCAAGCTATATATATCTATAAGTGTATGATTTTAAGAAACAAGCCATAATACTTAAGCTAAAGTATATTAAAATGCATAAACTTTTTGTTAATGTTTTGTAAATATATCTCAGTGTTTTTTGTTGAATAAATGTGCAATGTTTATATTTAACTACTGTCGTTTTTACTAAGTTCCAACTCACACACAAGTGCATGCTTCTAGGTGAAAGTTTTAACTGTTTCCCTTTTAATTTACTGGCGGGCTTCCATCTGCTATTAAGAACAACTCTGCAATCTTAAGCTATTGTGCAAAGCCACCGGCATCTTATGTTTTGTCGTGATGCACAGTTAGTTTTGGCCTTACCAGCCAACATCCTAACACGAGGAAACTGGACTGCAGCGGAATGGAACCAGGTCGTCTTTAGCGACGAATCCAGATTCAATCTCGGCAGTGATGACAATCGGGTTCGTGTGTGGAGAGCCCGTGGTGAACTCTTCAATCCTGCCTTTGCTGTACAGCGACACATCGCTCCCACAGCTGGTGTGATGGTATGGGGTGCCATTGCCTACAATACACGGTTCATGTTCATGAAATCCGGTATGTTCATGAAATCCTGCAACCACATGTGTTGCCACTCATGCAACGGCTCCCAGGAGCCATATTTCAACAAGACAATGCTCGGCCTCATACGGCAAGGGTGTCACAAGACTGTCTCCGCACTGTTACTACCCTTCCTTGGCCTGCCCGATCCCCAGATTTGTCTCCAATAGAGCATATCTGGGATCATTTGGGACGACGAGTTGGGCATCCCACGAGTTTGAACGAACTAGAGGCAAGGTTACAGCAAATGTGGAGCGAAATGTCTCAAGACATCATACAGAACTTGTATGACTCAATGCCCGATCGTATCGCATCGTGCATTCGCGCTAGAGGGGGGTCCAACGGAGTATTAACTCCTCCGTTCTTTTGCCTTTTTCTCTGAAATAAATTATCCTTTTTCTTTGATTTTCTTATCATTTACTTATACCAAAGTAGTCATTACGTATGTAAAATTTCATTTCATTTTGACGACTCCTTCTTGGTGCGCTAATTTTTTTGTCCATGAGTGTATATATATATATATGTATATATATGTTTATATGTATATATATATATGTATATATATATATATATATATATATATATATATATATATATATATATATATATATATATATGTATATATATATATATATATATATATATATGTATATATATATATATATATATATATATATATATGTATATATATATATATATATATATATATATATATATATATATATATATATATATATATATATATATATATATATATATATATATATATATATACTAGCTGAAAACCCGTACTTCGCTACGGAGTACGTTCAAATTAAATACAACGATCAATGTATGCAATTCATGCCAAATATATATATATACAGAGGCTGTTCACACATTTTTTAGACGATGTATTCACAAAACTAAATTACATAAAATTCTTGTGTTTTAAATGTTCTATTTGACATCCCTTATTCTGAACTATCTTTCGACACCGCAATTTCCAGGATAATAATGCCTTTTGAAGTGTCAGAAGAGGTATTCTATCCCATTCCTCCTGAACAGCTTTCCAGAGTCCTGTACGGGTTTTGGGACGACGTTTGGATAATGCAGATTTTAAAAGTCCGAAAGCACAAAAATCCATAGGTGATACATCGGGAGATTTAGTAGAGATATCAGTGAAGGGTGTCCTTGATACCAGTTTTTTGTTCCATTTCTTTTAGGAAAATTACAGTGGATTTTGATGTGTGACTGCTAGCTTTGTCCTGATGGAGTCTCACAGATTGATGGCACTGTGGGTAAAGCGATGGTATTTCATTCAGAAAAATTGGCGATAAAATATGTTCCTGATAGTATTTGAAGTTAATCTTGACATTTTTTCCACTCTCTTTATGTTTCACTTGCAATTATAAGAAAAACCAGCAACAATCATGAATCCCTTAGAAAAACGTTCTTTCGATTCTTTGAACCATGTACTTAAATTTTTTTCTCCCCTTTTATTTTTATAAATGGCTCTTTTTTTGTTGCAATCATTTAAATACACCCATGATTCATCTATTGTGACAATTGTTTTCCATTTTTCTTTGGATAAGTGTTTCTCATATAGAATTCTGCAGCGTGTCCTGCGTTCAGCGATATGATTTGGAAGAAGACGATGCACATTGCGTTTTTTCGCTTTCTTAAGATTTAAATCAACGTTTATCATTTTGTTCACAGTGGACACCGAGCATTTTAATGATTTTGCAACTGTCCTTTGACTAGGGGGATTATCTTTTAACATTAAACAACGTACCTTTGCAATAGTCGATGATGTCCTAGGATACTTGTTTGGTATTTTTGTCCCACTTGAGGCTCCAATTTGACGTTTTTTTTCCTTTCTTGTTGACGATATTACCTATCGACGCTTTAGATATCACAAAACCATGATTCTCACATCGTTTTTGGATAACGGAGTATGCATATTTCTCTTCGGAAAGAGCATAAATGTAGCCTTCGAACCATTGCTTTGTTAAAAACGCCATTTTGATTAAAAACAAAACTTTCAAGCCGCAGACGATAATTTTGACTTTTAAAAACATAGTACAATTGCAATTATTTCTTTTGCAGCAAACGATTTTTTATTACCGCTTACCAAAATCGTCTAAATAATGTGCGAACAGCCTCTGTATATATATATATATATATATATATATATATATATATATATATATATATATATATATATGTATATACGTATATATATATATGTATATACGTATATATATATATATATATATATGTATATATATATATATGTATATATATATATGTATATATATATATGTATATATATGTATATTTGTATATATATATATATATATATATATATATATATATATATATATATATATATATATATATGTATGTTACGGTTAACGATAGCTACTTTGAGGGATATTTAACCGGGACCTGGTTCTTGAAGCCGATTCCGAATGGCTACAAACATCCGTGCCAATCTTGGAACTCGAATCCATGCAATCTGCTACCACAACCCAGTGCTGTAACCATTCGGCCATCTTCCATTATATATATTAAATATATATTTTTACACACACACACACACATATATATATATATATATATATATATATATATATATATATATATATATCCGTGCATGTATGTATATATATATATGTATGTATGTGTATATATAAATATATGTTTGTATGTAAGTATGTATGTATGTATTTATACGTATATGTATGAAAATGTATACAGGTATGTATGTATGTTTATATATATATATATATATATATATACATGTATGTACGTTTATATATACAGCTCGTAAAAACTTTAAGGCCAGCAAAAGTGTTTTTTTTTTGATAAATTTCAAAGTATATGAAAAAAGATACCATAATGTGTATCATAAGGTTGAAAAGCTAATAAAAAAGTCAAAAAAATTATCTGTAAGTATTTCATTACGAAAATAAAATAATTATAGTAAAACAAACACCAATTTCCGCCTGTGTAAAAACTTTAAGAATAGCAAAATAAAAACAATACAGCAACGAAGAAAAAATACTTAATATGTTGTTTACCCACCATTGCTTTAAATTGCCCAATTGCTTAAAATTAGGGGAGCAAGCAAAGAAGTTAAGAAAACCCTGCGAGACAGCCACGTATTGGCATAAAATGGATAGTACACGCGTATCAATGCGCAATACAGAAAAAAGACGTAAAAAGTTTTGTAATTAAGCTTTAATTCTTTGAAAATATGGAAAAAACATGAAAAGATGATTTAGGGCAACAATTTGGTTAGATTTAAACGAAAAAAATGTATTGTTTAGAAATGATGTAAGATTTTTAATATGGCGTGTGGTCTCCTCTGACAGCTAAGACTGCTGCACACCTGTTTTCCATGGATGCGATGATGTTATCGATAAGACTTTGGGGAATACTGTTTCACTCCTCAAGAAGTGCAATCTCCAAGTCTCGGAGAGTAAAAGGAGGCCTTGGTCTCGCAGCAATGCGTCGTCCGAGCACGTCCCAAACATGCTCGATTGGAACAGGTGAGGAGAGCACGCTGGCCATTCCATACGCTGTATTGTTTCAGATTCAAGCATGTTCTCCACAAGACGAGCTGTATGCGGTCTGGCATTATCATGCTGGAAAACAAAGGAATCTCCAATGGCTGCAGCATAAAGTATGACATGAGGTCTCAGTATCTCGTCTGCATACTTTCTGGCCTTCAAAGTACCATTCCGAATGATATGCAGGTCCGTACTTTCACCTATGCTGATTCCACCCCATACCATAAAACCAGCTCGTTTGTATTGTCACCTTTCACGAATGAATGTGGGGTTATTTCGAGTGCCCCTTTCCCTCCATACCAAATCACGTCGGGTGTCACACTCCAGACTGAATCGGGACTCGTCTGTAAACAGCACTTGGCTCCAATCATGTTGCTCCCAATCTCGATGTTCAGCAGCCCATCGTCTTCGGGCCGCACGGTGGCGTGAGGTCAACGGAATGCAGACCATTTGCCTACGTGCATAGAGACCTCCCTGATGAAGCCTATTACGTACTGTTTGGCTGGACACCCTTCGTCCTGTTGCCAAGAGCAACTGTCTTTGCAGCTGAGTAGCATTGTCTGTTCTGTTTCGACGAGCTGTTAACAGTATATACCGGTCATCAGTTGCTGTAGTGGCGCGTGGCCGACCATGCCCTGGTCGACGTCTAACATTCCCTGTTTCTTGGAATCGATTCCACAGCCTTGCAACGACACTTCTGGCGACTCCAACAGCGTCCGCGACACTACGTTGTGTTTGCCCGGATTCAAGTCTGCTTATAATACGCCATGCCGTGGATTCCGGTAAATCACGTTGTTGAGATATTTTCAAGTCACCTTTTCTCAAAAAGAATAACTGAGCAATCGAGTTTCACAGTTAAGGCAGTGAAACAGACGTTTCTGCAACATCCCAATTTCCATCCTTATGTTCTTTTTCCGGTTTTTGACGTCATGAACTTTGATTTTCATATGAAGTTTTCTTCTTCTGTTTCCTGCTAGGCTTTAAATTATGGATGATTAATTTTATGTTACTTATCGGTGTAAGTATTTGCGTAATTTCGTTAAAACCACGTGCTTCCCTAATTGTTTTGAGCAGTATATATATATATATTCTGGGAGTCCTGGTCGTGAGATTTCTCCGAAATTTTGGAACAGACTTCAATTGACCTAAACCTCGCTTTTCGTTACGGACAGAATTATTCCGAAGCGAAATCGCTTTTCAAACACGCAGCAGTATGAATGGTCGAACAAGATTAGTTTTCGAGAGCGACAACGGCCGAGAGTGTCGGCCGGCCAACGAAGGTGATACTAAATTAGATGAAATGAGATCTTTTGTCCGAATACACTAGCCATGCCTGAGAGCTAATCCGGGTGTCGCTTTGCCTTTGAGAGCAGTGTTTCGACACCCTTTCTTTCTGGTTGTTTCGAACAAAACACGCTACCGCTGATGTATACTCGAGATTCAATCAGTGTCCGAAAACCGGTTAACAATTACGGACTTTATTAAGTTAACTACGTTTTCGAGTAGCAATAGTTTATAAGATTGTATATATATATATATATATATATATATATATATATATATATATTCTTAAGTAAAAAAAATAATAATAAATAATAAATAATAATATTTTACTCTTAGTAATAATAACAATGCATAATTTAGGTTTATATGTCCTATAACACAGTCTCCATAGTAAGTATGCATCTGTGTGTCCATTAACTCTATGGTTGCAAAGTTTGTGACGTCAGTCTCCTTGCGGTTTCCTACTCTTAACTTTCACTTTGTCTAGCGCCAGGCCTGGTGTGCTTTGATTGAGCAACTTTTTAATCAATTCTTCTTTTCTTATGGATTGTACGGTGTCTAAGTATGTTTATTGGTTAGATCATACTTATCAGAGTTAATCCATTGGTTTTTAGACAGTATCGGCACCGCTGATGAAGAGATGCTGCATAAAACTTTTTTAATACTTATCTTTTCATGTTTTTAGTTCCTGGCTGCAAATAGTAATAGAGCTTATGCTGGTTTTTCATTTTCAACTTTGTCTTATATATATATATATATATATATATATATATATATATATATATATATATATATATATATATATATATATATATATATATATATACACATACATATATATATATATATATATATATATATATATATATATATATATATATATATATATATATATATACATACATATATATACATACATATATATATATATATATATATATATATATATATATATATATATATATATATATATATATATATATATATGTATATATAAATATATATATATATGTATGTATTTATATATATATATATATATATATATATATATATATATATATATATATATATATATATATATATATATATATATATATATATATACTGAGCGGATACTTTATTATGACCACCTGACAGTTTTATGCAAATAAGCTATTGAGTCACACTGTTGCCACTAGAGGGCGAGACAGCTATAAAAAGGGAATGCTGGACAAGTGAACCATCAATTGCACTGTGTTACTTCCGAAGATATGGGCAAAAAACGTTATTTAACTGAGTTTGAACGCTGAGGCAGGCACTCGAAGTCTCGGAACCAGTATCAGGAAAACGGCTGCACTTGTGAAGTGTTCGATAGCGGCAGCTATTAATGTTTACAAAGAGTAGATTACTAGGCAGAAAACCGGGTCTCAACGCCAGTCTTGTGGTCGTCACAAGCTACCAATGCTCGATCTGAAAGGAGACTTGCCGGAGTTGTCCAATAAAACAGAAAAGCAACAGTACGTCAAATAGCGGAGAATCTTGATCAATGAGGAAGTGCGAACGTCTCTGAAAGAACTGTTCGCTGCACATTACACCGTATAGGCTACGGAAGCCAACGAACTGTTGGACAGCCTGTACCGTCTGCCTTGAACAAGAGCAGTCGTCTTCAGTTAGCAAAGAAGCACAAGGATTGGACAGTAGATGACTGGAAAAGGGTCATGTGGTCCGATGAATCGCGTTTTCATTTACACCATGCAGATAGTAGGGTGGGAATATGGAGAAAACAGCACGAAAGCATGGACACCCAACTGCATTGCCACAACACTTCAAGCTGGTGGAGGTAATATTATGGTTTTCGGGTTGTTTTCTTGACATTGTATGGGTCCTTTGGTTCCTGTGAAACAACGTCTGAATGCTCAAGGGTATTTAAGTGTTATCGCTGATCAAGTACATCCTTTTATGTTAATGGTAGACCCTGCCGGGGATGGACACGTCCATCGGGACAATACTGCTTGCCAGAAAGCTGGCATTGTCCTCAGATGGTTTGAAGAGCATGACGGAGAATTTACCTTGCTTCGTTGGCCTGCAAAATCCCTAAATCTCAATCCAATTGAGGATTTGTGGGATAAGATCGAACGGGGAATCAGGCAGATGGATCCAGTAACATAAAATCTTAAGGCATTGGAAAGTACAGTTCATCGGATATGGTCTGAATTTCCTCATACCACCTAACAACATCTAATAGAATCTATACTAAGAAGAATTCATGCAGTATTAAGGACAAAAAGTGGTCCAACCTTGTATTGAGGAGGTGGTCATAATAATTTGGCTACTCAGTGTGTGTGTATATATGTAAATAAATAAATAAATAAATAAATAAATAAATAAATATATATATATATATATATATGTATGTATGTATGTGAGGAATTAATTGGGAAAAGAATAATTATATTAAATTTAAAAGGGGCTTCGGGATTAATTTATTTTTGTGGCATAATTCGCCACTATTCTCATATCTTATTTTGAAACGCATCGAGAGAAACGGGGAATCCCCGTTGGATTTGAGTGACAGTTTGTGGTAGCGCCCCAGCAACATGTCCGGTACGACGTCACACGCATGCGCGATGTCGTTAGTTGGTCTAAAACAATAGCGACTTCAGACAGAAAGCGGGAGGTTTTCAAACAATATGGTCACGAGTCACGCGGAATGGGATGAATTCTTGGATTTTAAATTAACAGATTGAATCGAGTAGGTTATTATTTGGAAATAAACTAGTTAGATATAATTTACTTGTAGTTCTTTGCCACAGGCCTTACTTCATTGACTGCCATAACTTTAATAATTATTTAGAAGTAGATTGATAAGGAGTAATTTTGGATTGAGGACGCCATAATGGGATGGGTGTAATTAAGAGACGCTTCATATACATATATATATATATATATATATATATATATATATATATATATATATATATGTATATATATATATATATATATATATATATATATATATATATATATATATATACATGTATATATATATATATATATTCACTATTTTAGACGCGTATTCCTAAATAGTATCGGTGTCATATACGAGAAGAACATTGTGTTATCATTATTCCAAAGATTGTTGAACACTCAAGTTAAGCAAATATTCTCGTGACTAATTCAATATCCCGAGAAAATGCCGTCCAAAATCCCATGCTCGCATGCGGAAACGCTCGAATAGAAGGGTTTAATTTCCATTCCGGATCCCGAAACAACCTTTCCTCGAGAAACAAACCACCCGGTTGTCTCGCAAAAGGAAAGCGACCCGCTTGTCATTCGGAACGCTGCAAACCCTATTATTAGAACCTAAATTAAAAATCGGGAGAGTCACTCCTTAGTCAAACATCTGACTTCTGAATTCGCCCGAGCCCGGATATCAGGAAGGGAAATTAAAAACGGCGGCACGGGAATAATGCATTTCTACGTGACTTGAAACTTCGGTGAATCGCTAAGTGGGGGAGTTTCAGTCAAGAATTGCAAGCCCTCTCACTTGTGTTTATTCAAGCTTGATTTCAGCTCGAAAAATCTTTTCGCTACGCTGGCAATGAACCTGAAGAGAGATTATCGCAAAAGGCTTTCAAAATGAGAATCCAGTCTGCAGGGAAGCAAGCTCTACTGGATTCGCTCCCCCGGTGTTAAGGTATTTCCCTACATTGGAATGGCTGATTGGGTACAAAATTTAGAAAAATTCTAATTGCCCTATTTTAAAGGTCAGTCTTTTAAGATTCTTAAACTCCTTTACTTTCTAACTTAGGATTAGGTTACTCCATAACGGTCATCCGGAAAGCAAAATTTCGGATGTCCTGCGTCGCGAGTTATAATTTTGGCAGCTCACCAAACCCAGTCTCTATCGCTTGAGCAAGCAGTAAACAGTTAAACAGAAAAGTACCAAAATACATCAAAATTTTTACATACATACATATATATATATATATATATATATATATATATATATATATATCTTACTATTAACAGCTGAAGGTAAACAAATGTTAGTTTGTTAGTCAGCAGACACGGGGACGGACTAATCTCGCGAACCTAGCATAGCAGGATATCGCGACTGGTACCGATATACGCGGACGGACGGCCGAGACGCGTGCACTATCCTCAACTTTCAAAACTTTAAACTTTTTTAATTATTGAATTAAAACAGCCGAACTCAATAGAAGACGCGAGTAGAAACAGCTGACATTCCGGGTGGGCCAGCTCCTTTCCATTTCGCAAATTTCCACTATTTTCATGCATGCAAAATTCAACTTTTCCGTCCCCCAATCATCAAATTTTTATTTCCATGTGTTTTACAACTCTTCATCTTTAAGGATATACACATATTTATAAATTTAAAAATGTTTTTCCTTGCAAACGAAGCTTTTTCCCCAAAGCAGTTTTCCGAATTTCACGAAATCGACAATTTTTATGGACAAATATTTCGATTTTCTGCACCTATTAATGTCAATTTTACGATTTATCGGCATTTGCTAGATGTTCAGCTTCCAAAATATACCAAATACATTCAGTAAAAAAAGTTTTCATTCTAAAAGAGCGTACTTTCAAAACTCACTTTTGAATGCCGAGTTCGTAATTTTTCGACTTATTATTTTACTCACTAATAATTCCAACAATTTCGTGAAATTTGCTTCTAATTAATGAGAAACTGATAGGATTCTTCCACAACCAATTTTGAATTCGCCAGAACTGTCTTTCTATTTTTTTAAACACTTTTTCCACCCGAGATAAATATTTACTTTCGCCTTACCGCGATACACCTGCCATCTTTTTCAACTTCCTGTGTACTGTCGTGGCTCAGTGCTATGGCGCTGACCTGGTAAACCCTACGTAACGGGTTCGGTCCTAGGTGGTGCTGCGTTTTCCTTATCTTGGTATTTTTTGTTTCCCCCCCCGCGGAACTCTACAATCATCTTATTACGAATTGTTTGACCCTGCACAGAACCTTATTTTCTTTTATTATGCGAACTTTCGATCTTGTTTGCTGAGGGCCGTTTTTCCCGTAACTTTATAATTAATATCAACATATTTTCTTTAAATTTTTTAATTCTTCATATAATCTTAATTTATTTAATCTTAATATATTTCTAATTTTTAAATTTATCTTACCCTTCTACTTTTTGAAGGTTTTAAACTAAATTTTTATATTAATGTAACTGGTAACTTTAAATTTAATTTAACTTAATAATTTTTTCTATTGAGCACATATACATTGATAATAAGCATCTTACGACAGGAGTTAAAGTCAATAGACCCAGGAACTCTACTCTTCAAAAGAAATTCTGCTCAGCTGCCAAAAGGAAAAATTATTAGTTGAGAACGAGTCATTTAATAATGGAAATCCAGAAATAATTTTAAAATACCAGTAATAATTTCAGTTTTAGAAAATGAGAAGTTAAAACCTTTTGATTTTTTTCTAATTGAATGAATTTCTTTTTTGTCGAAAAGGAAAATATGAAAACGGAGGTTTGAAAGAATTATTTCAATAGCCAAAAACCGACATTTGAGAAAGAAAATTGTAAATTATTATTTCCTTTTTTAAAAATTCTAATATATTTTTAAAAGTGATTAAACGGTTTTTAATCTTTCAGAAATGAAACTATTTCATTTTAAACCGAAAAAGCAACACATCGGGTTGCCACTCAGCTAGTATATATATATACTCTGGAAATTTCTATACCAAGTTACAATTTTTTTATATTCCAAGTTACTATGGAAATTTCCATAGTAACTTGAACTATAAAATTTATTATAATATCTTTTACTCACAACTATACAGAATAAAAAACATATGTAACAACGCTGCTTTTTTGGAGGCATGTAGCATTTTCGAGAAAAATTTCCCTAAAAATTTCGGCAATTTAAAAGTTTTAAAAAATGGCATTTAGACTCAGGCTTATTTTAAAGACGTTTAGGAGGGGGTTTCTGTTTTCTTCAATGGGGTGTGGCGCTGTGGTTTTGCTACATTGACGTAACTACTAGCGAAAAATTGGCTGCTGTTTCGCCATAACCGTCACTTACGGAATTAGTATATGCATGCATCTTTGGATTTTCATTAGGATTGTATGTGTACTCGCATGCATGGTGCGTTACTGCAAGTTGCTAAGCATACTTGCTGCAAGTTGTCCGTGTCTTTTCATTTTGTTTTGATTTAATGTTTCAATGGGGATCTCGGGGCCTCGGGATGACTTTTGTTTATACCTGCATCCTATTCAGAAAGTTCCCCTTGAGGTAACTGATTCGGTTAGGCTCCCTGATGACCAGACCAGTCGGTTACCTCGATTTCTGGTTCAGTTCCGGAACTATTACAGAATCTTGCCTCTGGTGCGTGGAGCCCTGAGTGCTTGATTTCTGTTTGTTTTTTGTCTGCATTCTTCTTTTAATTATCTAGCTCTGTTAATTATTCATTTTTAGTTATATTTGTATATATATATATATATATATATATATATATATATATATGTATGTATGTATATATATATATATGTATGTATATATATATATGTATGTATGTATATATATATGTATGTATGTATGTATGTATGTATGTATGTATGTATGTATGTATGTACTAGCTGAAGTACCCGACGATGCCCGGGATTTTAAGAATGTTTGTTGTTAACAAAATCAATTTAAAAATTAACACAGTATAAATAACATAAAAAATATATGTGAAATGTTATACACGTCTCAGAATTTCAGCCTTTCATCATTTTAATACTAAAATCTGAAAAGTAAAAATGTCAAATTCTCTAATGTTTGTTAACCAAAATTAATTTAAAACTAAGCACAGTATAAATAACATAGAAAAAAAACCTTGTGAAATCTATAAATATATAAATTTATAATAAACTCCCCAGAATTCAGCTAGAATTAGCCTTTCATCATTGGGGTAAAAAAAAGCTGCAATTACAGGTTCAGCAGAAATTTCCAATAGAACAATGATATGACTGCAGCGTTGCCTCTTAAAAAAATGAAGTGTTTGATTGAGGGCTGCAAACCATTCAACTTCTCTCCACATTTAACTCCTATAAACATCCTCTACATATTAAATTCCTTTTCTCTCCATAATAAACTCCTCAGAATTTTGGTATATTCAGCCTTTCATCATAGTACCACTAAAATCTGAAACATCCTCTCCAGAAATATAAATTTATTAATTTCAATAATTAAACACACACAAATATATAAATTGCGCAAAAGTTTTTTAACCAACATTTGAATAATTCGTAAATGAAAAAGCATATGAAAATAAAGATAAGAACTTCCGGAATCGAAATTAATTACCCTTAATTTTTAATTAATAAAAAACCAACATAATATGAATAACAACGATAGTTGCTTAAAACCATATGTAAATAAAGCTATTATAAAGATGACAATAATAAAAAAAGCATAAGAAAATAATGCTCGCGCATGAAGTTAACGTTACGATATAAAGATAGTAATAATAATATAAACCGCGTGCATAAAATATTTAGCTTTTCAAGCGAAATAAATTGATTTTTAGAAAAAAACTACTTTTAATCGAGAAATTAAAATACATTGCACAAAATTTTAATTTTACCAACTTTCCACCCTACAATTTACACCCTACTTCTTTTAAATAGGATGTAAATATAAAGTTTTAACAGCCAATTGAATGCCAGTTAAAAATAATGTGTGCGCATGAAGTTAACGTTACGATATAGAGATAGTAATAAAAATCTATATATATATAAAACAGTTCCGTAACTGACTAACTGACTGATTGACTGACTGACATACAAAGTACAGACCAAACCGTTGAACCTAAAGGACTGAAATTTTGCATGGCGATTCTTCTTATAATGTAGGGGTGCACTAAGAAAGATTTTTGAAAAATTCTTCTTAGATTTTTTTAAATTAAATTTTTAATCTGTTTTTGTAACTTTTTTCAAGTTTGCATTTAAAATAATAATTTGAGGGTTGTAAAATTTATATCACGAAAAACATTCAAAAAATATTACATTCAAAAATATCATCTGTAGATAAAAAGGGGAGAGAAAATTTAAAGAAATGTAAATTTATAATGTACTCAGGGAATGTATTATTGTGGTTCTATATCAGAAAAATAATAAAATACATAAATCATAAAATAAAAAATATACATTAGCATATTGGGCACGAAGTTGCGTATCTTTCATGTAACATCAAACTCCCTTATTTTAATTCAAATGTTTAAAAAAATTTAAAAATAATAACATTTGAAAATTTCGCATAAGTTCATTTTGAAAAATTCATGTATTTCATATATATCTTATTTATTCTGCACTTTGTAAAAAAATAGAAATATGCCTGTCAAAAAACAGTAGTCAACTGCCCCAGAGCGCGCGTTGCAACGCTCTCATGTGTACATAGCCTAAAGGACTGAAATTTTGCATGGCGATTCTTCTTATAATGTAGGGGTGCACTAAGAAAGATTTTTTAAAAATTCTTCTTAGATTTTTTAAAATTAAATTTTTAATCTGTTTTTGTAACTTTTTTCAAGTTTGCATTTAAAATAATAATTTGAGGGTTGTAAAATTTATATCACGAAAAAGATCATAAAAATTCCTTTAAAATGAAATTCTTTTCGCATCTTTACCTCCATTTTCTAATTTTTGGTGAATTTTTAAAGATTAATTTTTACAATTTAATTTATTAAACGCTGATCATGTGATTTCTTTATCTGGTACTTTAAATAAATTTATCGTCACATAACAACGAAATAGACACACAAAAAATTAAAATAGTGGCGCCATCTACTGTACGCTTGTGAATCGAGAGTTGTTGGTTATTTATTAATTAAAAATATTGGAAAGTTCTTGTGGATCTGTAAATATACATGTGGTAACAGTTTTAAAATTTATAAATTATCAACCTACACAGGTGATAATTTATCCGGCGTTGCCCGGGATTTTAAGAATGTTTGTTAACCAAAATCAATTTAAAAACTAAACACAGTATAAATATCATAGAATAAAAAGCATGTGAAATGTTATACACATGAATAAAAAGAAAACCCAACATAAAAAACCATAAATTTACAATAATATCTTCAGAATTCAGCTAGATTTAGCGTTTCATCATTGGAGCAAAAAAACCCTGAAAAGTAAAGCATAAAATATATACATTTATAATAAACCACTAAAAGCTGAAAAGGAAAAATGTCAAATTGTCTTTAGGAAAGTAAAGCTGAAAAGTAAAAATGTCAAATTGTCGAATGTTTGTTAACCAAAATCAATTTAAAAACTAAATACAGTATAAATAACATAGAAAAGATTTAGCCTTTATCATTGGAGCAAAAATTCCTGAAAAGTAAAACATAAAATACATAAATTTATAATAAACCTACCAAAATCCATTAAAAAAATAAACACAGTATAAATAACATAGAAAAAAAAGTATACGAAATGTTATACACATTAATAATATGAAAAATAAAATAAAATAAAAATAATAATTTTTAAAAATAATAAAATAAAATAAAAATAATTTTAAAAAATAATAAATAAAAATAATAATAATAATTATTTAAAAAATAATAAAATAAAAGCTGAAACAAAAAAGCCTCCATAAAAAAGCTGAAAATACAGGTTTAGCAAAATCTGTACGATCCGTATTTGAACCCGCGTCATGTTGTATAGTAAATTAACGCTCTTACCGAATGCGCCACAATAACATGCTGGTGTATTGTGTAAATAGGAGAATATTTGTATTAAAATTACTGGAAAGTTGCTATGGGTTGGTGAATATACATGTATTTATGGAGTAAGAGGAGTTTTAAGTTAGAAATAAGTTAGCAGGATAGAAGCTTAGTCTTTAACTCTTCAATAGACACAAAGACATAAGCGAGGGGGGTTGCAGTAGCGATTAAAAATGATCTTGTGACACTTAGCGTGGTTGATTCGAATTTTCCATCGCGTGTGATAGTGTCAATATGCCGTTGGATCCGATTTATTTTAGAGTATAAAATCTGACTTGAAAGATTATTATTTTCATTTATTATTCTGGTTTAATATATAATTTGAAACTTTTTGATTTTATTTATTTTTATCTTTTCGCTCGCTGTTTGCCAGCTAAGCCTAACGTGGACGCCATATTCAGAGTGGTGATTCCACAAAGTGTAACATCTTACATTTAGTTTCAAAATTTTTGGTTTTTATTAATTAAAAATCAACGGTAATTAATTTCGATTTTTGAAGTTCTTCAGACCCTCGGCTGTTTTTAAAGACGCCTGTATGTAAAATTTCACGATCGTTGCTCCTAAACTGTGGATTTCTATACAATTACAGAGATACAAACATTCATTTTTATATATTAGATGTATGTATGTATGTATATTTTACACACACACATATGTATATATATATATATATATATATATATATATATATATATATATATATATATATATATATATATATATACATACATACATACATATATATATATATATATATATATATATATATATACATACATACATATATATATATATATATATATATATATATATATATATATATATATATATATATATATATATATATATATATATAATGGCATGGTATGGAAAATGGCGGAGAAGTATATATTTTAAAAATTCCCTTTGCGCTATATGCTACATAGTCTAATTTCGAATGTATTAGTAGCTGCTACCGACCATCTTAAGAATTATCTTAAGTTTGAAAGACAGGATGTTCTTATACACGTAAGATGAAGCGGGCGGTTATGGGCACATAAAAATGTCTAACGTGGCAGCTCCATTTATCAAGGAGCCAAGAGGCAAGTGAAACTCTACAGAGGGTCGAGAGAGCTTGCTTCTCGGGCGTAAGACGATAACCACCGGAAAAGAAGTTTTACAGGCAAATTAACGGCGTGGTAAGAAAAACAAAATGTATGGGGCAAATGGTTTTTTTCTTTTCTTTAACTGATACTGAATCACTTGCAAAATCGTTTTCAAAACTTACTTTTTTTAAATATGCTAAATACACACAAACATACGTATATGCATACATGTATATATAATATATATAAATACATATTATATTTACATATATATTATATTTATATACATATTATATAATATAGTCGAACCTAGATCAATTGTTCCCTGAACAATCATTTTCCCGTATGTGTCGATTACTTCATCCAGTCAGAATTAGGAGATAGCTCTGACATCGACCCCTAACTTTTGTTTCCCACATGGATCGTTCAGTGCATAGGTCCCTTTAAAAACGATGGATCGAGGTGCCACACACACACACACACACACATATATGTATATATATATATATATATATATATATATATATATACGTATAATATTTATACATACATACACACACATATATATATATATATATATGCATAGTAATGCATTCGTACACATATGAAAGAAATTAATATATATTGCATAAAATTTTATGCTATATAAAAATGTAATTGAATGATATATTTGTATACTTTAAATAATTTTACAAATATAATTATGAAAATTATCCGCATAAAATAGAAATAAAAAGAAAAACAGTACAAGCACAAATTTAAAATATCTACAATTTAGAAAAAAATTATAGATATTAAAAATAAATAGCCATACAAATCATATGAATAAACTATTAAATATTTATTTTAATTATATATTTTTTTACTTAAATTTTTTGTATTGGTGTAAAACTATGAGCTTCATAGACAGATTGTTTTTAAGGAAAACAAGTTATTCAAAATGCATTTTCTTTGCTTGATTTTGCCATGATTTGAACCCTGGAGCAAATTTAAGCTTTTGAAATACAAACTTTTTTTCCGGACAATTTAGCAATTCGAAGCTGAAACGCTGCATAACGAGGCTATCAAAACACCATCATACGGCAATTTTTTTACTTCCTTTCTTACAGACTGAATATCATTACGTCGTTGAAAATAACTTTAAAATATCTTTACAGGAAGTAAAAAAAATTCTATTGTCCCCTTAAGGCATCCAAAGACATTTGGGGTGTTTAATTTTTTCATTATGCCGTTGTTAACGCGACCTGTTTGAGAGGACAAGAAATTTACACTGATTAAATTTGCTTTCAGTGCGCATGTAAATTACATTTAATAATGTAAATTTTCTGTTGTTTTTACAGCTGACATAACTGGCAATTTATGACACGTTATATGAAAATTTTTCAACACGCCGAGATAAGTTTTATTTTAGGCTCAAAGTGTTAAAAAATTTTGAAATGTAAAAAAAGAATAACACATTAAAATAATTTAACGGAAGAAAGATAAAAGAAAGTATAGAAAGTATGATGAAGAATGATTGAAGTTACAAAAACTTTTAATCTCTTTTTACATTTTCAGATTTTAAGAAAAAGAAGCTATAATTAAAAATAATTCAGTGTAAGAAAAATAAAAGGAAAGCATAGAAAGAGTGATAAAAAATGATTGACGTTACAAAAACTTGAATCTCTTTTCACATTTTACGATTTTAAGAAATAGAAGCGAAAATTAAAAATAATTTAGCATAAGAAAAATAGAGGAAAGTATAGAAAGATTCATCAAAAAATGATTGAAGTTACGAAACCTTTTAAACATTTTTCGCATTTTCAGATTTTAAAAGTCAAGAGAAAGACACGATAATTACAAATAATTTTACGTAAGAAAAACAGAGGAAAGTATATACAGAATGATAAAAAATTAATTAGCTTAAAAAAACTTAAAATCTGAATATGCGAAAAAAATATTAAAACGGATAAGAAAAAAATGATTAAAAATATTGTAACTTAAGAAAAACAGATGAAAGAATATAAAACATGATAAAAATGAGTGAATTTACAACTCCTTAAATTCTAAAAATGCTAAAATAAGGATTCAAAACGAGTAGATGAGAAAAAGAATGATGATAAAAAGTAATTCAACGTAAGAAAAACAGAGGAAAGCACATAATGACATAAAATGAATAAGGTCCCAAAAACTTAAAAATCTGAAAAGGCAAAAAAAAAAGATTGAAACAGTTAAAAAGAATAAAAATTAAAAGTAATTTAACGTAAGAAAAACAGAGCACATAAAGAATGATTAAAAATGAGTCAGCTCACAAAAACTTAGAATCTGAAAATACCAAAAGAATAAAAAGTTTCAAATGAACGACGATTAAAAGTACTTTTACATAAGAAAAAGAGAAAAAAGTAATTAGAGAGTGATAAATAATGAGTTAACTTACAGACACTTAAATGTCTGAAAAAGTGAGAAAAGGATTGAAACACAGGATTAAAACCCAAAAGAGGCAAAATACAAAATTGGAAATGAGAGAGATTTCAGGTGTTCTACAATCACATTTAGCTCAACAAAGAATACCAAATTGAGATAGCTGATTAAAAAGAATTAAGTGAAAACACCTCTGAATCCGAAATTATCGTTAAAAATGGGGATGTTTCTGGAAGATGTTATCTTTAAGAATAGAATGTACATAGGCACTGGATAATCCTTCAAAAAAGTTATAAAGTAAAAGGGATTTGCATATAGATCAGCTGATTTAATCCGTTTCCTTCGCAGCTCACCAAATTCTACGGCGCTAGAGACAAAGTTGCAGTTAAAAGACTTTACCGAGGCAATGTAGAATGCAGTATAATTGCACGCAAATTAGCAGCAATGCTTCCTCAATCCAAATAATACTGAATTTACTTTATGGGGAACTGAATACTAAAGTAGAAACTATCATTGGTGTAATGACCACGAAAATTCAGTCTCTAGCGTTATATTTACGTTGAAGAATGGCTCTGTAGGTCTAGACTGCTTCTCTTTCGTCTCATTATTCTGATAAATTATACAGTTCCGAGGTACGTCTATGTTGAAATTACTGTCAACATATTACTGTCAACATATTACTGTCTCTTGTTCTGAAACAGTAAGCCTGTAGCAACAATGTCAGTACGTTTCATAATGAGATGTTATCGTTAAAATTCACCAGAAATTTTTTTTTAGGGTTTACAGCTCAAACTTACATATATATATATATATATATATATATATATATATATATATTAGACAAAGTTGTAAATGAAAAACCAGTATAAGCTGTTATAAAGACTCATGGAGTATATCTATAAATATTCAGGTCTTTATAACTGTCTCTCATAACTGCCATACATTGGCAGAAAAGAAAAATGATTT
>OU015490.1:17361127-17373627 GCA_907164885.2 Dolomedes plantarius
ACGGCGGAGCATATATGTTGTCACATGCATCTTTACCTCAACCTACTAAAACGTGTGAGGCGTATTTTGCCATAACATTGTTTCAATTTGAAAAGGTTTTTAGACGGCTGCGCATATGTGCTGTCAAATGAATCTGTACCTGACCCCGCTAAATCGTTTGAGATGCATTTTTCCATCAGTCTTTGAACTTACCTTTGAACGGCTGCGCATACAAGCTGTCAAAAGCCTCTGTGCCTCGACCTACTAAAACGTTTGAGGCGTACTTTTCCATCACATAGTTTCAACTTGAAAAGGGTTTTAGACGGTTGGGCATGTATGTTCTCATGTGCATCAGTACCTGAACCATCCAAAACGTTTGATACGTGCTTTTCCATCAGTATTTCAACTTGAAAAGTGTTTGGGACAGATTATTCCATCACTAACTCGGTGTCTCAGATGGCACAATCTTGACGCTTTGAATACCTAGCTACTAAAAGATGCGTCAGAAACGCTTTTTCCAGTTGAATGAAAGTCACAAACGCTTAGGAAGTTAAAATTTCGGACCAGTACCTTTTCCCACAATCCATAATTCCCAGTTGAGGTATTTGAGGATATTCTTAGCGACTTGTAAGCTTTTCTTGCCAACATGGTAGGAACTTTGTGTTTGGGACGTTGATCTATTCAAAATACGAATTCTTTCGCTACTTAATTTTGGGAGCACCAGGTAAGCCAACACTGCTCCTTATGAGGGGACAGCTCTGGAACATACATACCTTAACCAGGACACCAACCCAAGGACACACCAGGAAAACAGAGACGCTAACCACTGTAAGAAGTTGGCGACGCTTTTAAAACCTCGAAAAGTCAAGAAAGTAATTAATTATATATGGCAATGAATTACGACTGATGCTTTTGTCCACCTTTTAAGTTATCTGCCTACGTTGAAATGGCTGTTTTGGGGCAAAAATTTCGAAATTTTTTTATCGCTTTCTTTCAAAAGCAGTAAAGCAGTTTTAGGATTCTAAAACTGCTTTTTTAACCTAAAGAATCTTGAAAAATTTTCCAATTAAAGGTTGTAAAATATTTTTACTTCTTTAAACTGATAACAGATGGCAGTACTAACCATTTTTCTGCTCATTTAACTGGAATACATTTAGTGCATTTTATAGTGAAAAAAGAACTATATTTAGGCGTTTGCACTGTGCAAACGGCGCACATCAAAGACTTAAAGGACCGGAAGTAGCATCTTTAAAGAAATTTTCGAGAAAACTCATCTTACAGCTCCTTTTTGTAAAAGACAAAGCTCATCCTTAAAAATTTTTCAATATATTTCAGCGAAATAAATTTTGAGATAGTGTTTGACTTGTTACTCACTATGTTTTGACGTATAAGCTCAGCTATATGTGTTCATTGAATCATTCAACGAGTATTTTCACTTATAAAAAGATAATTTTTTTCAGGGGCAGTGGAAATTCAAACCTTACTTTTTTTTGTTTTGAGTGGATTTGCTTGAAATTTGATTATGTGATGAGTACCATAGATATGTAAAAGTGGTTAAAATTTAATCATGAAATATTAATAATTTATGAATTATGAATTATTAATTCTATCAAAAATTGGCCTCATTAAAAATGTTCCATGCGCATTTCTTTTGCATATAATACGGTAATTTTTATTTACAGGATACCTTATAGAATTGACATTGAAACTTATTTTTTATTTTAAGCATTCATTAAAAATATAAAGAGAAAAAAATAATAATAGTGAAAACACCCTTTTTATGACGCAAAATACCTATAAATCATCTTTTCAAGCACAAAATTTAGAAATTGTAAGCTACGAAGCATACTTTTTTTCAATAAGATTTATTTGATATAGTGTTAAGTATATAAAACTTAAATTTGAAAGCGATACGATCTTTAGAAATGCGCTCGGAGCAGTTTGAATATTCGTATGACATGAAAATTTTTATTTTGAGAAAAAAGCATTTAAAGTTATTGCTATTAGTAACCACATACTATCTAAATTAAATACAAATGCCTATAACTAGGAAAGTAATCGGAGAAATTAAAAATTCTTTTTGCAATACGTTCCTACTCGTCCGTAGTTTCAAAATTCGCTACAATAAAAAAAAAATCGAATTTTTGGGCAAATTTCACAATTTTGAAAGTCTACTGTCCTCTTAAAGTGTTTTTTTCACTTTTTTCGGTATATTTCTGTGATTTTCGGAAGTAGTGTAAAACTTTTAGCTTTGAACATAGGTAAAAGTCACGTTAGTATATAGTATTAAAGGAATTAAAATATATTCAGTCGAAAAAAGTGTAAGGCCTCCTACGTCAGCACTCCATTGTACTTAGCGATTACAATACCGGTATTCGGTATCTTTTTAAACGTTATACCCGTATTTTACCAGTATTAGGAATGTTTAAAAAAAGATGCAAAACCACAGTTGTTTCTTTGCCATATTAATTAATTTTTTCAAAAAATTCATAAACTATAAAAATATAAACAATTTTGTTGTACAAATTCCCTAACATTTGTTCATAAAATAAAGGAACAAATATTATAATCAAGCATTATTAAAAATACCTGTAAAATAATTATTTATAACATTAAGAACAATAATTACAAGATAAAAACAACTTATTAATACCACGTTTTTAATTTTCTGTTGAATCATATAAACTTGACGATTCTATGTATTAATAAATACTTTTTTAAAAATTTTTTTGATGAACTATCCCATCACCTTGAAAGAAAATGAAGTTAATTGGAAGTTAACTCGCGTTTAACTTTTCGTTCCCGTCCCAGCCGATAGATGGCTGCACCAGTCTGAAGAACAAATTAGCTGAAAATGAATTCAATCCTGCTTAAAGATAGCTAAAAGTATTAAAATATGCATTGTCATCGTGTTGTGAGCTATTCTAAAAGTTTCAAATGTCTAGCTAGTCGGGAAGTTAGTTAAAAATCGATTGCAAGATTTGTAAGGGACACACACACAAAAACAAACAAGAAAGCGAGTTAATAAAAATACGTAAATAAAAAAATAAGAATAAAAATAAATCGCTATAGTATTATAATATAATGAAGTAACAAAATATTTAGTATTATTATAGAGAAGAGTAAATATCAGATAAAAATGTTGTTGTGCTGTCTATTAAGTAATATCTGTTATTAAAGAAAATAAACAACTAATTTATTAACAGCGTATTTTTGAAATGTGATTGTGAAAAACATAATGCATCTATTAAACTGTCATTAAGCCGGGAATATATTTTTGTGCACAAATTAGCTGCAGTTAAAAATACACTTTCTGCATCTACGCTGGTTGGTGGTACTGTTAATAATGAGTGATATACTTATTCTAAATATTTGCCTCGAAGTCTTTCATCTTCTAACATTTCGGTCTGACGGTTTTGAATAAATCTGTTTTTTGTATTACTTTTGTATCATTGTTTGCAACAATTTTTACCATGTTTTTATTAACTCGCTTTCTTGTTTATGCGTGTGTTTGTCCGGTACAAATCTTGCAATCGATTTTTAACTAACTTCCCGACTAGCTAGACGTTTGAAACTTTTAAAATAGCCCAGAACACGATGACAATGCATTTTTAAAAATACTTTTAGCCATCTTTAAGCAGGATTGAAATCATTTTCAGTTCAATTTGTTTTGTAGACTGTGCGGCCATCTATGGGCCAGGAAGGGAACGAAAAGTTAAACGCAAGTTAACTGTCTATTAACTTCATTTTCTTGGGATAATTCATCAAAAAAAATTTTTTTTTAAGTATTGATTAATACATAGAATTGTCAAGTTTATATGATTCAACAGAAAATTTAAAAATATGGTATATGAAAAGTTCTTTTTATTTTGTAATTATTCCATTTATAGCTAATACCTGTATTGAAATTACTCATCGAAATGGAACGAAATTGAAACAGCAAATGATTTATGTTAGTACTGCCACACCAAAGAAAAAAAATACGTACTTAAAATAACAGTAGATGGCCAATAATTTAAGTCAAAACTTTTGATAAAAAAATGTTTGTTATTTATAGAAATACCAAAATTCCGGTATTTATGGGCACTGCCTACGGAGCCAATATTTTTAAAAATCTTTTTTTTAAAGGATTTTTTGTTAAATGGTAAAATAGCACTTAAAAATTAAAAAATAATCAAAAACTTAACTGTAAATAGCATATTTTTTTATAAATTGGTCAATTTGAATTAATTTTCAATGAAATTTATCTAAAACGCCTATCACCCTGGACAAAATTCTAATGCTACTATATTAAATTCCTTCATACATCTGATACATATTACAGTTAACCTCATAATGAACTACAATGTAAGAGAAATTTAAAAATGCAAAAATAATGCAAAAATTTTATGTTCCAATATGAAAATTTTATCGGATTCGTCATTCGTTTACTTAAAAAACAGCCCCAAATAAAAAAACTATTTATTATAGATCATTTATTGTACGTCATTTCATTAACAATATCATCTAAATCATTTCCTGAAAATTTTATCAAATTATATGGAATATTATGTGAAATATCGTGATAACGGTAGAGATTTGTGCTAAAAAACTTAGTTCTGAGAAAAACGCATTTAAAGTTCTTTGTATCTTCAATTTTGTATCAGACGATGTTTTTAAAAATAGCTAAAACTCTGCTTCTAATTGATGTATAATGAAAATCAAAACGGTTTTGAAAGGAGAAAAGATTGAATTACACGATTCTTGCAAAAAATGACATTTTCAATGTAGGCAGTCACTTTAAGCAAAATGTTAACATTTATGCTTCAAATCGTTGGAAACTTAACATTGTTTGCCAGAGGTGTTTTAAAACAACTGTTAATTATGTTTAAAATTTAGCTTTGATTTTAGTTTTAATTACTGCTAGCTTTGACTGACACGATTCTTGCAAAAAATAAAATTGACCAAAATAGTCAAAAAATGACATTTTCAACGTAGGCAGGCACCTTATCCTTAGCAAATACCAGTTTTACGAAATTGCAAAATAGCGTGAAATACCGGTATTGCATTCACTAATTGTACTGGAAACGTTTAAAAATGCATTCTTCCTTTTTTTTAAATGTCATGAAAATTTAATGAAATTTATAATTGTTTTTCATGATTTTACACCCCATTTGAACTAAAAATAGACACCTTCAAGGAGCTACGCCAAAGGCTTAGATCCATGCTGTTGGGTGCATGCTGTTGGGTGCATGCATGTTGGGTGCATACTGATAAAAAAAAAGAATAAACATAGTCCTACGTGAACATAATCAACTCCTAAAACGCGAGGGAGCGGCCGTTCGCTTTTAACAAGGAAAGCAAACACGCCGCCACGCTGAAGAACTCTCTTGCAGATAACGTTAAACTTTCAGAGCATTTTTTGAGTGTCCAATCAGCTCTTTTTTTTTTTTAACAACGTTGTTTACTCAGTTTTTTTGGAGTGCCCCCAAAAAATCCCATCGACAGGCTAAAGACTCGATACCGCTTTTGTCGGACTTCAGTAATAACTTCGTTCTTCAGAGGTAAATTAATTCCCGCGCAGGTTAGCAGAATTCGCTTCCCTCGAGTTGCGCCGGGGTGGAGTGTTTGGACAGAGTGCTTTTCGGTTGACGCGAGCGTTCCGAGATGTTGTTATGTCCCGGGGCAAACATTTGAACTTGCCGGGGAAGGAACGGCCCTATATAAGCTTTTTTTTTCTTTTCTCACTATCGTTGCTACCTTGCGATGAAGATGTTTTCCTTTGGTAAAAAGATGTCAGAAAAAGAAGGTGAAGATGGTCTACGGTTCCATTTACAGCGACATGCTTGCTTGCCTTGTTAAAATTGAATGCTTATTTCCGAATTATGATCGTATATAGGATTAATAGTTCAGTGGATATATATATATATATATATATATATGTATATTATATATATATATATATATATATATATAATATATATATATATATATATATATATATATATATATATATATATATATATATACAGAATAATTTTTATTAAACTGACATAATTCAAAGCCATCTGTAGCGCGATCTATCACCCCGAATTCCACCAAAATTAATAGAGGGACAAAGGACGACACGGGAAAGAGTTTCCGTGAAGAAAAAATTAGTTCCAGAAGTCCTCGATAGGGGAAGATATGGCGCTGTTATTTGTCAGCGCACCCGAAAATTTGCATAAAATGCAAGTAAAACATGACACTGCAAATTCATGACTACGTAGTCGACAGCAGCGATAGTATTTAAGGCTATCTTCACTTGAGTCGGTTCTTAATTCCGGGACCGGCTTGTAGGGGGAATATACGGTGGATCCTTACGGTGGATTTAATGGCCAGCAGTATTTGTTTCCTTTGGCCAAGCATTTGTTCCCTTTATTGCGAACAAATACTTGACCACCACGCTCTCTCCCTCTCTCTCTCTCTCTCTCTCTATATATATATATATATATATATATATATATATATATATATATATATATTTATATATAATGTATGTATATATATATATATATATATATATGTACGTATATATATATATATATATATATATATATATATATATATATACACTCAAGAGCCAAAACATTATGACCACCTGTCAATAACGAGTTGGCCTACCTTTGGCGCGCAACACAGCTTCAACCCGCCTTGGCATGGATGCCACAAGTCCTTGGTAGATGGCCGGAGACAGATTGTACCAGATGTTTAAGCAACGGTCACGCAAATCCGAGATATTGCGAATTGGTGGTCTTTGAACTCTGAGCTGCCGTCCCATGACATCCCAAATGTGTTCTATCGGATTGAGATCCGGTGAGTTAGGCGGCCAGAACATTAACTTGAATTCAGCATCATGTTCCTGGAACCACTCCACAATTTTAGCCTTGTGACACGGGGCGTTGTCCTGTTGGAACATTCCATTTCCAGCTGGAAAAACAGAGGCCATGTAAGGGTGCAACTGGTCCGCAATGATGTTCAGATACCCTGTAGCATACATGGTCTGCTCTACCACAACCACCGGTCCCAGAGACTCCCAAGAGAACGTCCCCCAAAGCATAATACCGCCACCACCGGCCTGTGTATGACCTACTGTACATTGAGGGAGCAACAGTTCGTCTGGAAGACGGCGTATCCTGACACGGCCATTGGCGTGATGAATGACAAACCGTGATTCATCTGACCAGGCAACTCTCTCCCAGTGATCCATGGACCAGTCGCGATGTTCCCGGGCCCAGCGCAGGGGCAGTTGGCGATGACGCTTGGTCAGCAAAGGCACACGAGTGGGACGTTTGCTGCGTAGCCCCATATCCAACAGTGTCCGCTGAACAGTGTGCTGCGATACTACAGAGGCTGTTCACACATTTTTTAGACGATGTAAATTGTATTTACAAAACTACATTACATAAAATTCTTGTATTTTAAATGTTCTATTTGACATCCCTTATTCTGAACTATCTTTCGACACCGCAATTTCCAGGATAATAATGCCTTTTGAAGTGTCAGAAGAGGTATTCTTTCCCATTCCTCCTGAACAGCTTTCCAGAGTCCTGTAAGGGTTGTGGGACGACGTTTGGATAATGCAGATTTTAAAAGTCCGAAAGCACAAAAATCCATAGGTGATACATCGGGAGATTTAGTAGGGATATCAGTGAAGGGTATGGCCTTGATACCAGTTTTTTGTTCCATTTCTTTTAGGAGATTTACAGTGGAATTTGATGTGTGACAGCTAGCTTTGTCCTGATGGAGTCTCATAGATTGATGGCACTGTGGGTAAAGCGATGGTATTTCATTCAGAAAAATTGGCGATAAAATATGTTCCTGATAGTATTTGGAGTTAATCTTGACATTTTTTCCACTCTCTTTATTTTTAACTTGCCATTATAATAAAAACCAGCAACAATCATGAATCCCTAAGAAAAACTTTCTTCGATTCTTTGAACCATGTACTTAAATTTTTTTCTTCTCTTTTATGATAATAAATGGCTCTTTTTTTTGTTGCAATCATTTAAATACACCCATGATTCATCTATTGTGACAATTGTTTTCCATTTGTCTTTGGATAAGTGTTTCTCATATAGAATTCTGCAGCGTGTTCTGCGTTCAGCGATATGATTTGGAAGAAGACGATGCACATTGCGTTTCTTAAGATTTAAATCAACGTTTATCATTTTGTTTGCAGTGGACACCGAGCATTTTAAGGATTTTGCAACTGTCCTTTGACTAGGGGATTTTCTTTTAACATTAAACAACGTACCTTTGCAATAGCCGAAGATGTCCGTTTTTTCCTTGGATACTTGTTTGGAATTTTTGTCCCACTTGAGGCTCCAATTTGATGTTTTTTTCCTTTCTTATTGACGATATTACCTATCGATGCTTTAGATATCACAAAACCATGACTCTCACATTGTTTTTTTATAACGGAGTATGCATATTTCTCTTTGGAAAGAGCATAAATGTAGCCTTCGAACCACTGCTTTGTAAACAACGCCATTTTGAATAAAAACAAAACTTTCAAGCCTCAGACAATAATTTTGACTTTTAAAAACATAGTACAATTGCAATTATTTCTTTTGCAGCAAACGATTTTTTATTTCCGCTTACCAAAATCGTCTAAAAAATGTGCGAACAGCCTCTTTATTCTACTTGGCCCTGCATTGTATTGGGCTGTCAGCTGAGCCACTGTCTGGCTCCGATTTTGCTTCACCATGCGAGACAGTCTCCGACGACCATTTTCTTTGATAGTGTGTGGACGTCCAACACCATGTCGTCTACTGCTGGTTTCACCGTCATTCATCCACTTTGCATAAGTACTAACAACTGTAGGTCGCGAACAACCCACGAGTCGTGCAATTTCGGAAATATTTGTTCCGAGCCTTCGAGCTATTATAATCTGCCCTCTATCAAAGTCGCTTAGATCCGCAGCCTTTCCCATCACACACAGAAGTAAGTGAAAGAATGATTCTTCAGACTCTCCAGCAGCAGTTAAATACCACTTCCATCTGATCACGTGCCTTCCACGTCATGCAGGCGAATTCATTGCAAAATGTAGGGGTGGTCATAATGTTTTGGCTCTTGAGTGTATATATAAATATATATATATATATATATATATATATATATATACATTCATGAGCTTTTTCACCGGCAGGAATTCAACACTGGAAGACTTTAGTTGCTATGTCCGACCCTGTCTGCTGCACTGGAAACCAATGAGTGCGCAGGAGGGAACAAATACAAAAGGTGGACTATTTTTCTCGCAGTCATACAACCCTAATGGATAGAACCGTCGTCTGGTACGATTTTGTCCTTTTAATGCACCCCCTGGTTAATATCCTACCTAGAATAGAATCTTAACCAGAAATTCAACTCACCGCTCCTACCTTTACGCCAAATAACCCGAGTCGTGAAGAATATTCCCTAAAAAACTTTCTCCTAATCGATTTTTTAATCTAATTTTAATTCTTTCGCTTATCTTACAAGTTATAACTTTTTTTAAAAATAGAAAAAATTTAAGAAAGCCTTATGAGTGATTTATTGGTTTTTCCCGGGGAAAAGCGCGTTTTTAAAATTTGTTAGCCTAAGATAAGCGACTTTGGATGCTACGCTGCTATTTCTTCTACTTCCTGTAATGGTGTTATAATAATTTTTAAAAACAGATTGTGAATAAATTTTGAGAGAGTCAGCATATATATATATATATATATATATATATATATATATATATATATATATATATATAACAGTTCCGTAACTGACGGACTGACTGACAGATAACGTACTGACCAAACTGCTGGTCCTAAAGGGCTGAAATTTGCATGGCGATTCATCTTATAGTGTAGGGGTGCACTAAGAAAGATTTTTGAAAAACTATTTTTAGATTTTCGAAAATTGAATTTTTAGGCTGTTTTTGTAACATTCTTTAAAGTTTGCATCTTAAATAATAATCTGAGGATTCTAAAATTTAAATCACGAGAAAGATCATAAAAATTACTTTAATGTGAAATCTTTTTCGAATCTTTATCTTCATTTTCTCATTTTTGGCGAACTTTTAAAGATTAATTTTTAGCATTTAATTTGTTAAATGCTGATCACGTTGTTTCTTTTCTTTTTTTGTGATACTTTAACTTAATTTATCGTCACGTGCATAACAGCGAAATAAATTGACAAAAAAAGTATTTAAATAAGATTTAACAACTATATTAATTGAGATGGAAGTTTTTTAAGAATTTAATTCAAATTAGTGTGTTTATAGATTTTAAACATACAAATTAATTGCATACATTGGCCATTGTATTTAATATGAATATTTTCTTCTAAATTAATTTGTCGATAAAAATATCCGTTACGATTTTTTTTATGAATATATTTTTTGTTATTTTTTTGGCATTAATTGCCTACATTGACCGTTGTATTTATTATTATTATTATTATTATATATATGTAATATATCCATTTCATCTCGTTCTTAAAATGCAACCTGAAAAGGAAAACTAGCTCGTATCTCCATGGCTGGAGCTAGACTTAGCCTGAAAGGAATTAAAATTTTGAAGCAGTCGTGTCGAATAGTTTTATTAGAGCGAGAGTAACATCTGTCCATCTCAGACGACAGCTCGGAGCGAAGTGTAATATCACCTTTCAACCTTACGCGCTAGAAGCGAGGTACATGTGGCTGTTGTTTTGAAATGTCAGCGGAATTTGGGGCTGGCGATGCGAACCCATGCCTTTCTCGAGACGTATACACGTGTAGAAATGCAACGTTTGCTGTTTTATGGGAAGTTCTGTTGGTATGGGTTTTTAAAGCGCTAAAGTAATGTTACTGGGGATTGGATTCAGGAAAGGGAATTTAAATGATAGAATGGAGGGCCTAATATTTAATTTATTACATATATATATATATATATATATATATATATATATATATATATATGTGTGTGTGTGTGTGTGTGTGTGTGTGTGTGAATATATACAGTGCGTTTAAAATCTTTAAGGACAGAAAAAATGTTAATTTTTTTGAGAAATTTCAAACCAAATGAAAACAAGTTCACTATAATGTGCATAAAGTTAAAAAGCTAATAAAAAATTCTATGAAATTTATCTGTAAGAATCTTATTACGAAATTAAAATAATTATACATAAAGCACTATATCCGCCTCTGTAAAAACTTTAAGGACAGCAAAATAAAAACAATACAATAATGAAGAAACAAATACTTAATATGTTGTGCACCCATCATTGCTTTTAATGACCACAAATATTCTACACATACACACACACACATATATATATATATAGATATATACATACATACATACATTCATACATATATATATATATATATATATATATATATATATATATATATGTGTGTGTGTGTGTGTGTGAATATATACAGTGCGTTTAAAATCTTTAAGGACAGAAAAAATGTTAATTTTTTTGAGAAATTTCAAACCAAATGAAAACAAGTTCACTATAATGTGCATAAAGTTAAAAAGCTAATAAAAAATTCTATGAAATTTATCTGTAAGAATCTTATTACGAAATTAAAATAATTATACAAAAAGCACTATATCCGCCTCTGTAAAAACTTTAAGGACAGCAAAATAAAAACAATACAATAATGAAGAAACAAATACTTAATATGTTGTGCACCCATCATTGCTTTTAATGACCACAAATATTCTACACATACACACACACACACACACACATATATATATATATAGATATATACATACATACATACATTCATACATATATATATATATTTATATATGTGTGTATATATACAGGGTGTCCATAATTAAAGTCCCACTTTCAAAAGGCTGCAAAAAAAGAACCAGAATAACATATATCAATAGATGACGCTGTAACATTTTGGAACTTTTTTTTATTATGCCAAATCGTTTCCCCCTTCTTTCAGTATATTCAGTTCAAATTTGAAGTCATTCGGATCAGTGGTTCTTTTTTTGCAGCCTTTTGAAAGTGGGACTTTAATTATGGATACCCTGTATGTGTGTGTGTGTATGTATATATATCAATTCCCATTTATTGAATTATTATCTTGTTTAATAGAGCAAAGAAACTACACGTAATACACCTTTTCTTCAACTTTCAGGCAGGGTAAAAATATTTGCGAAACATTCGAGAATTTCTGACGTGTGGCAAATCAGCCGCAGATCTCGGGGTCAAAAGCGTTCTTTTGTGAAATCAGAAACGTTATTTTTCAAATGGACGATAACTTTGAGTATGTAATGATTAATTAATATTTTGAAATATTTTCTGAATGGACTCCCGAATAAATATTATTTCGGTGTCATATATAAAACCAGACTGAAATATTCATAGCACATAAGCAATGACAAACGACTCACGGGTGAGGTAGATCGATACAGAAACCGTAAATTTCGAGCACAGCTGTGTTTGCCGTAATAGTTTCAGCAGTTAAAATATATATAGCTTCAAAAACACACCAAATACAAACAACCTATTTATACCACTTG
>OU015490.1:17376127-17393627 GCA_907164885.2 Dolomedes plantarius
CTCAATCCGATAGAACACATTCGGGATGTCATGGGACGGCAGCTCAGAGTTCAAAGACCACCAATTCGCAATATCTCGGATTTCCGTGACCGTTGCTTAAACAGCTGGTGCAATCTGTCTCCGGCCATCTACCAAGGACTTGTGGCATCCAAGCCAAGACGGGTTGAAGCCGTGTTACGCGCCAAAGGTGGGCCAACTCGTTATTGACAGGTGGTCATAATGTTTTGGCTCATGAGTGTATATATATATATATATGTGTGTACATATGTATACAAACATACACACACACACACACACACACATATATATATATATATATATATATATATATATATATGTGAGAGTGAGTTTGGCAACACAACTGAACTATTACTACAACTTCCACTCCTACTACTGCGGCACGAAGGACTTTAAGCGGATGTGTTGTTCTGCAAGCTCCCGATGTTTAGCTCTTTTGATGCTTCTGTGTTTATTTTTTAATTTCATACTAAGTGTTAGTCCTGTCTTGTAAACATCGTCTAGTTTAATTAAATGTTCAAAATAATTAAGTCTAATGATTCACTTCTAAAGGAAGGAGTACTAACTCCTTCCTACATGGGTGCTCGGCCCTCGGACTCGAAAAATACCCCTAGCATGCTGAACTTAAAAAAAAAAAAAACTTTATTTTCTTTCGATGATACGACTTGATTTCGACTTGATTTCGACTTGATTTCGACTGGATTACTGTTGTCTGTCATTTTGGATTTGGATATCGAAAGCGAAAGCCAAAGTGATGTGCCACGGACTCTGATAATATTCTGATGGGATGACGAGAACCGAAAACCAGAACTGTGAGTATATTCTGATCATATTGTAATTATTTCATGCATACTTTGAAGCTTGTTCAAGAAAATTTTGATGATTAAGGGAATTCTCAACTTATTGATGATTTAAGAAAACTGAAAGATATTTCAACGTTCTTTTGATGCAGGAATTTAATTGATGCTAAATTCACTTTTGATGGTCTTTGACGTTGAATTTATCACTTCTGTTTTCTTGAAGAGAATTCTATTTCGATGAAATTATTTGATGATTTGATGAAAATTTCGACATTTAACTTGAAGAATCTTGTTTCCTTGAACAAACCACAACATAATATGTATTTTGAAAGATCGCGAATTGAATACTTTTGAAGATTATTATATTATTATTTTGATGCATAATTTTGACGAAGCGAATGTTTATTTGATGACAACTTTGCTTATTTGATGCGCTTTGATGTTGAACTTAATTCTGCTGTTTTCTTGCGAGAATATTTTTTATTTTGCAGAATGCTTTGATGCTTTCGATTTCACAATTTTGATACTTTCGATTTCCCAATTTTGATGCTTTTAACATTAGAACTTTAACTATTATTTTGATGCTGCATTTACATCCTCTATTTTCTTCAACAGTGATTATTTTGAAGATTAATTTGATGAATATTTTGCTGAAGTAATATCTAACTTGATACATATCTAAATTTACGTCATCTGTTTTCTTCAACCAGAGAAATTATTTTGAAGAACTTATTATTTGATATTTGATGCTTATTTTAGTTCATAATTTTGTTTTCTTGAACAAACCTGTTTTAAAGATTACTTATTTTGATGCATATTTTGAGAATCAATATTTTATTATTGAATTGGTATTTGAAAAAATTTCGATTTGAAATATTATTTTCTACTTTTGAATTTGAGTAACTACGTATTATAATTAGTGATTTTGGTTTGAATATTTGTATATTTGTGTACTATAATTGTTTGAACCTAGTATATAGTTATGGCTACTCTCAACGATTACCCCAATATTGCAAAATCATTAAAAATTGGTAGTACGAATCAAATAAAGGTTCTACATCGTTTAATTTTTGGTACAGACGGCGACAGACAAAATCGTACCAGATTACGTAAATTTACAGGTTTTAAACAGCCATTCGTGTTGGAAGCAACGAAACAGAAAGTACTTAAAGAGTTTTCACTTAAAGACTTGATTTCTATTTGTAATCTACTTCATTTAGAATTTTCAACTGACCCAGACAAATGTGCCAATACCATTCTTATGAGTCTTACTGATTTATCGTTATTAAAAGCAGAATTTTCTGATCTTTCGGAATGCGAAGTGAATGATGACTCACTTCCGGGTGCACGTTCATCCCAAACTAACAGCGTTATAGAGGAAAATAGATCTCCCTTTTCCCCCACCATTGACGCAAAAGAATCTTCGAATAAGCAAAATACACACATTTCCGTTGGTGAATCAGATCAAAATTCATTGCCTTCAGTTGAAACTGCGAATCTCTCTTTCCAGTTGTTTAGTCTGAAAGACGTTGTTGATTTAATAAAACCTTTCTCGTCTCGTGATAATTACAGTGTTGAGAATTTTATATCTGACGTTGAAGAACTTTTTGTTTATATCAGATAAACAATCCAATTCACCAAATTACTTTTGTTAGAAAATGTTTAACTGGTCCCGCTCAAACTTTAATTAGGTCTATTCGTGGAATTACAAATTGGGAACAATTGAAGCACCATTTATTAGACGAATTTTCGGACAAAATTAACGGTATTCAGTTACATAAATTAATGGAATCTCGACGTATGAAACCGTTTGAAACCCTACAAGAATATTTCTTAGCTATGAGAGATTTGGCACACAAAGGTTCTCTCGATGACTCCTCTCTGTTTGAGTATGTCATAAACGGAATTCCTGATTCAACAAACAATAAAGTTATTCTTTACGGTTGTAAATCCGTCCCTGAATTTAAGGAAAAGTTGAAAATTTATGAACAAATCTTTAACAGATCACAAAATTTCAGACAAAATAATCAGAAAAAAATTGATGCTTCCTACCTCAATGTGAAAGTCGATAATACACGTAGCCCAAATACACAGCCAGTATGTTTTTCCTGTGGCTTGAGAGGTCACAAAAGCAACCAATGTTTGAATAAGTCACATGGTAAACAATGCTACGGATGTAAAAGTTTTGGTCATGTTCATGCTAATTGCCCTAAAAGTTATCGAAATTCTAAACCAAAACCTGATTCTCAAAAACCTATTTCTGATAAAACTGTAAATGCACTTTCTCCTGAAACTTCATCGAAAAATCCCATGCATGTTGACATTCAACTTGCAGGAATTCAATTGACAGCACTCTGTGACACTGGGTCACAGGCAACCCTCATCAATGAGAAAACCTATCGAAGAATTGGTTCGCCACCATTGCAGCCCACCAACATTCCCTTTTCAGGAATTGGCAAAAACCAAGTTCACAGCATCGGATTCTTTCAGGATTCCATCGAAATTCAAACCATTACTTTACCTGCTAAAATACATGTTCTAGAGGATGACTTGATTCCTTTTGATGTGATTATCGGAATCGACTTTTTACAGCAAACCCAATTTACATTTGATAAAGACGGTATTCGTTTATGCAAAACTCCTGAAAATAACACCTTCGTTAATATTGCTAATGTTTCTGATGATCAAGCTTTTCCATTTGATCTTTCACACATTTTGAATTCTGAGACTCGTGAGGAAGTTCAAAATATCGTTACTTCCTACAAACCACATAAAGTTCAAGACACTGAAATTAAGATGACTATTTTATTACAAGATGAAATCCCCGTAAATCAACGTTCTCGACGACTCCCTTTTGCGGAACAGAAAATTGTAGAAAAACAAATTCAAGATCAGGGCCAAATATGCATGTCTGAAAAACCTCTAACATCTACTCAAGATAAGATTTCTAGGGTAGAGAAAATGGATAATCCAATTGATTTTGAACGTGATGATGATGATGATGATGCCAATGATTTAGATTTGTTTCATGATAATGATGATGGAAAATATTTAGATGATGCTGATGCCAGTGATTTAGATTTGCTTCATGATAACGATGATGATAATGCTTTTGATATTGGAACTATCAAAGCAACTCTTGAACCAAAAATATTTGATGCCGATGATGATGCCCTTGAGAATGAATCCGTCAAAAGTGAAAAGGTTGAACCAAAATTTCAAGTTATTGAAGCTCCCAAACCCCCTGAACAAATAGCAGCTTTTCAACAACTTAAAAACATTCTTTCACAAAACCCAGTTCTTCATGTTTTTCAACAGGGATACCCATTAGAACTCCACACTGATGCCAGCTCCTTAGGTTTTGGCGCTGTGCTCTTGCAACAATCCGATGATGGACAGTTTCATCCTATTCATTATTTTAGCCGTAAAACTACAGTTCAACAAGAAAAATATCATAGTTATGAACTGGAAGTTCTTGCCGTTATTGAAGCGCTAAAAAAATTTCGAAACTACTTGTTGGGAACAAAATTTAAAATTATCACCGATTGTGATGCTTTCCAAAAAACGATGCACAAAAAAGACCTACCAGCTAAAATTGCTCGATGGGCATTGATGTTAGAAGACTTTGATTATGAAGTTTGTCATCGACCCGGTAGACAGATGAAACATGTTGATGCTTTAAGTCGTAACCCCATTCTTGTAATTACCTCAAATGATATCACTCAAAAGGTGAAAAATGCCCAAGACCAGGATGAATTTATATCTCAAATTAAATCTATGCTTGAATCTACACCTTCTGATGAATTTTTTGTTAAAAACGGAATTCTTTATAAACTTCATCAGGATGCCGAACTTTTAGTAGTACCACAAATGATGCAGAAAGAAATAGTGCTAAACGCCCATTCACAAGGTCATTTTGCTTCACAAAAAACCGAATTAATTGTTTCTCGTGAATTTTTCATTCCTCAACTTAAGAAATTAGTTCAAGAAATTATTTCGAACTGTATTCCTTGCATTTTGTCCTTGCGAAAATCTGGAAAACAAGAAGGATACCTTCACCCCATTCCAAAAGGTGATGCACCCCTTGAATGTTACCATTGCGACTTTTTAGGACCTTTACCATCGACAAAAAAATGTTATAAGTATCTTTTACAGTAGTTGATGCCTTTTCCAAATTTGTATGGATCTATCCCGTGAAGTCCACCTCTACGAAAGATGCCTTAGACAAATTATCCTTGCAACAAACTACATTTGGCAACCCTTCAAAAATCATTACTGACAAAGGTAGCGCATTCACATCTTCAGAATTTCAAAGTTACTGCCAGGAACAGTCAATTGAACACATTTCAATAGCAACAGGTGTGCCACGTGGCAACGGTCAGGTTGAGCGTGTTCATGGCACAATTATTCCCGTTTTAACTAAGTTAGCTCTAGATGAACCTGACAAATGGTTTAAATATGTCCCAAGATTGCAACGTATCTTAAATAGTACCACCACACGCAGTACAAAATTCACACCTTTTCAACTTTTAATTGGTGTTAAAATGAAACAACAAGAGGATCTGCAGATTAAAAATCTTCTTGACGAGGAACACCACCAAAGAATTCTTGATGACAAAGAAGCGTTACGTATCGAAGCTAAACGAAATATCCTCCGTTTACAGGAAGAAAACATACGACAATATAACAAACGGCGTAAACCGGCTTGTAAATACAAGATCGGTGACAAAGTGGCAATACAACGAACTCAATTTGGAACCGGATTAAAGCTCCGACCAAAGTTCTTCGGACCATATGAGATCACGAACATCAACCCCAACGATCGTTACGAAGTTCGAAAGTTAGGACATCACGATGGTCCAACCATAACATCAACTGCAGCGGACAAAATGAAACAGTGGTGCAGAAACTGAACACCAATACCACTGTGTTGAACACTGCTTGATTTTTTGAAATATTTTTCCTTTTTCTGCTCTTTTTTTTTTTATCTTTTCAGAATTATTGTTGACAACCCAGCCGCGGACGTCTGGAAAGTCAGAACGGCCGTGTGAGAGTGAGTTTGGCAACACAACTGAACTATTACTACAACTTCCACTCCTACTACTGCGGCACGAAGGACTTAAGCGGATGTGTTGTTCTGCAAGCTCCCGATGTTTAGCTCTTTTGATGCTTCTGTGTTTATTTTTTAATTTCATACTAAGTGTTAGTCCTGTCTTGTAAACATCGTCTAGTTTAATTAAATGTTCAAAATAATTAAGTCTAATGATTCACTTCTAAAGGAAGGAGTACTAACTCCTTCCTACATATATATATATATATATATATATATATATATACATATACATATACATACACACACACACACACACATATATATATATATATATATATATATATATATATATATATATATATATATATATACATGTATGTGTGTGTATGTATACATACATATATATACATACAAACATACATATACATTTATACATATACATACGTTGAAGTCTATATATATACACATAACGAATAACGTAATATCTACGTAAAAGATTTACTTTCATAGTTATAGTTCATACGTCGCTGAAACCATAGGTCCCTGAAAGCTTTGTTGTGAATTGCAGCAAGATGAAAGTTTTAGAAAGTATCCACTTATGTTGCCAAAAATTATATATATATATATATATATATATATATATATATATATATATATATATATATATATATATATATATAATACAAGTGGTTATCAAAATAATAAAAACACTTATCACTATTAGTGATGTTTATGAATGTGCTTCGTATTCCCTAAAAAACAAGTCTGGCCACCGGTATTTCATTATATAATATTCTAGGATCATTTTTTTGCCCTATTATCGTAATCTGAAGATGAAAAAGTCAATATTTTCCCACAAAACATAAAATAAAAAAGTCCAACGAACATGATACATGTCTTACTTTTGTCCACCCATTATTCGGCATCCATTGGTATCGCTCTCGACCCCATACCGCCAGCGGTTTCGGAGGAGATAGCGTGACAATTTTTAGACAGCGGCAGCGGGAGCTACTTTTTTTTAGAATAGAGAGGTAGTGTAGGTATTATTCTACTGTCTCGTAGCAGTAATGAAGCTAAGGGCATCGTGCTTTGGGAGGAAACAGCGTAAAATGATAAACCTTGCAGACCTTGCGAAAAGGGCAAATTGTTTGAGTGCGATTAAATTGGAGTATCTGCTACTGCAACCCCCACGTTAATCGGTGTTTTTCGAGCTATGGTATCGAAAGCCATGATAGCATACAGAGTGCACGGAAAAACATCCTCTGCCAAACAGAATAGTGGACGAAGGGGAGAGCCGCGTGAAAGAGACGGACGAGGTATTGAAGCGGATTGTGACTTGAAGAAAGAAAACAACTGCAACCGAAATGGCCGAAGAGCTCAATCGGCATCTGCATGTTCAGGTATCAACCATCAGAGGTAGAAGGGATCTTTACAAACAACGAATTTATGGAAGAGTAGCTATTCCCATACAACTTGAAATAGAAGCCAATACAAAGTATCGTCCACAATGGTGCCACGAGCGCAAATCCTGTTCGAAAAACGGCATTTGGTCCGACGAATCATTGCTCACATTGTTTCTCGCAACAGGACGGGCGTATGTCTGGAGAACACCTACACAAGCGTAAGATTCTGGCTGTTTCATTTCAACTGTCACTCATGGAGGTAGATTTATCAGGGTTTGGAATGACATATCATGGTTTTCTTCAGGCCCCATTGTAACCCTAAAATGGAGATTGAATGGGAAGGACTATGCCGAAATATTATCTCACTAGTCCATCCTGTGGTGCAAACATGGTTTCTTGCAGGAGATGGCGTTCTGCAGGATGATAATCCCCTTATACATACCGGTAAACCTATCAAGTATTGGTTTGAAGAGCACGAAAAAAGAAATCAAATATCTTATCTCACCTTATACAATCCCCCCTACAATATACACCACCGTGAACTGTATAAGTGGATAGAGCTAGGCATCGAAATCCACTACAGCAACTATACAGGAACTTCCATTATTTTTCCCCTAAAGAATGGTATAATATATTCTTAACCACTATTCACGACTTCTATAATCCGATTTCCAGGTGAATCAGGTGGTATTACATGACAAAGGTGATCCTGTGCCGTATTAATAAATGTTTTCATGAAGTTACTTAGTGTTTCCATTATTTTGATAACCACCTGTGTATATATATATATATATATATATATATACATGCATACATATATATATACGTACATATAAGTATATATATACACACAACTGAAAACGTAATATCTACGTAAAATATTTACTAACGTATTTATATTTCATATGTCACTGAAACCATAGTTTGCTGAAAGATTTGTTGCCACTTGTAGCAAGATGGAAGTAATCGTTGCGCAGGCAGTACTCATTTTTGTTGCCAAAAAATAAATAATAAAAAAAACTTGCTTGGCACGAAAGGCAAAAATAAATAAATAAATAAAGGAGCAGAATACATTATAAAAATGTATACTTCCATTACGTTTAATTTTACTGCAGGAGATTTTAACTTTTTGAGAGCAACCTTTTTTTCCGGATCCCCGTCCATTTAGCCGTCCTGCGATACCAGCCTTATTACTCTCTCGCATGCAAATGAAAAAATTAAATTACCATAAAAAGGCATCTCCCTCCTCGGCAGCGTTGCAACAGTTAATTATGGATGTCTCATCATTCAAAAAATATTCATAACGGACGTCGCGAAAAGGATGTTTCAGTCGAGAGGGAATACGTCCTTAATTGATTTTACTTTCTGCAAACGCAATTAAATCAAGTTCTTGTTTTTTTTGGATTCCAGGAGCAGACTTTGAAATCGAAAATTGCCTTTATTGATAGAAATGACGAAGGAGGGTTATTAAATATTGTAAGTAAATAAGGAAATTGTGTTTTCGAGAAATAGAATGGACTGGAAAAGCATAGTTTTAGGGAGATTTATATAGCCGTAGATATTTTACGGTCAATACGTAGGGGATGATATCGTAACATTTTGGTTTTCACCGCACTCAAGCTTCAAGCGGCATTTCCAAGATAACGTTTTGATCGTTTAATTAAAATTCTAAGTAAGTATATTGAAATTTATCGTGAAAAAATGGACATTAATTGTTCAGAAATAACGAAACCGTCAACTGCTGCTATCTACTATCATGACCCTTGCGATGGACTAGACGTCTATGTACACACACATACACATACACACATGCATACATACATACATACATACATACATACATACATACATACATACACACACATACATACATGCACACATACATACATATATGCATACATATATACACATATACATACACACACATACACATACACATACACACATACATATACATACATACACACATACATATATACACACACATACACATATATAGTACATACATGCACACACATACATATATACACACATTCATACTAACATACACACATAATACATACATACACACATATACATACATACACACACATACATACATACACACATTCATACTTACATACAAACACATACATATATACACGCACATACATACATACACACATACATATATACACACACACATATACATACATACACACACATACATATATACACACATTCATACTAACATACACACATACATACATACATACATACACACACATACATATATACACGCACATACATACATACACACATACATATATACACACACACATATACATACATACACACACATACATATATACACACATTCATACTAACATACACACATACATACATACATACATACACACACATACATATATACACACATTCATACTAACATACACACATACATACATACATACATACATACACACATATACATACATACACACATACATACACACATTCATACTTACATACAAACACATACATATAGACACACACACACACATATATATATATACACACATTCATACTAACATACACACACATACATACATACATACATACACACATATTCATACATACACACACATACATATAGACACACACTCACACACACACACATATATATATATATATATATATATATATATATATATATATATATATATATAGATATAGATATATATGCACACATAGGTGAACAACATGCACAGAAGTAAAAGGTTAAAGTTTCAGAACAACAGAATGAATTATTCAAGAGTTTGATTGTTACAAAGTGAGGAAGTTAGTGCAGCGTTGGTCCACCTCTGGCGTGCATGGTAGCTGTTACCCGGCGTGGCATAGACTAATAAAGTTCCCGGTAGATGTCTTGACAACTGCCGGGCTGAATCGGCAACATTCCGGGACAGTTGCAATCGCCTTCCCATCACGTCCCAAATGTGTTCTATGGGGGAGAGATCGGGCGACCCTAGGTGGTCAAGGAAGTCTTTGGCAAGCTTGCAGATAATTCATAGCAACAGGTGCCGTATGCGGCCGGGCAATATCTTGTTGAAAAGTAAGTCAGGGGTTTTGCAAGAGAAACGGCAACAAAATGGATGGCAGAATGTGGTCTCCGTACCGCTGTGCTGTAAGTGCGTCACTGATGACTACCAAAGGGGTCCGACTATCGAAAGAAATGACACCCCAGACCGTAACAGCTTGTTTGTCTGTGTGGCGTAGTAAGGGCAGGACCCACACGCTGCCCTGGGTGTCTCCAGCCAAGTCACCGCTGGTCGTCTGGACATAGTTGGACGGAAATCGTCACTGTAGATTATGGCCTCTTTAAGACGAGGCGGTCAGTTGATTCAACTAGTTGAACGGCTGTCAAGGAGTGTAGCCAGATAACATATGGTGGGGCATCGCCCGAACCCCTTCAAACGCAGTTAACCCGTCCGCGGAGGCGGTTTGCCAGCAGGCACAAGTACCGCTAACGTTATCATCTCCACTAGTTGACTGAACTCAAAAGACTAGTTGAATCAACTCAGTCCAGTTTTCACACTTAGTTGAAGGGTCTTCACACTTAGTTGGGGGCCTAGAATCGTACTAGTTTGCACAGGATTATATAAGTATAACGTCACCGCTAACAACTAGCCTATTAACTTCTTTCTTTAAACACCACGTGACAAGGCGTCCTCACAAAGTTATAAATAGGTGTGCGACCATAAGTCGGAGAGCTTTCCCGATCTGTCGTTGTCCCGAGAGGTTGTTCTGCCGTCCGTCTCAATAAAATGTGAATGCAATACGTTGCTGTGCAATTATTGCTCCCTGCCACTTGTCTATATTTTAATTATGTCTTCGTTGTGATATGGTGGGCCCAATCTTCTTTTAAACCGATCTTTCTGGGGCAGATGCTCATCATGTTACATATATATACACATGAAACTGCACATGAAATTCCTTTACAATCGGGCAACTCCTTGTTGGTGCGTCGATTTTTTGTTATAGAGTGTTTATTATATATATATATATATATATATATATATATATATATATATATATATATATATATATATATATATATATATAAATATATATATATATATATATAAATATATATATATATATATATATAATATATATATATATATATATATATATATATATATATATATATATATATATATATATATAAATATATATATATATAATATATATATATATATATATATATATATATATATATATATATATATATATATATATATATATATACATATATATACACATATATATACACATAAACTTATATACATATATACTTATATACATATATATATATATACATATATATATACATATACATATATATATATATATATATATATATATATATATATATATACATATATATATATATATATATATATATATACATATATATATATATATATATACATATATATATATATATATATACATATATATATATATACATACATATATATATATATACATATATATATATATATATATATATATATATATATATATATAAATATATATATATATATATATATATATGAACACCGCAAAAGTACTAACTTGCGTTTCCGAGACGTAGTTCTTTTCCTACCTTTGTGGAACCTGACAACCGTGAGCTAAGCATCTCTACAATATTAATTGCCAGCCATAGTGACAGTTAACAGAGTGTGGCAGCCAGTATATAAAGACAAAAGCAGATATAAAAATAAAACTTCCTTATTTAAAGTTACAGATAAACTGAAATAAATATTTAAACTTAAACAATAAGAAATACAGCTGTCTTAGACACGCAGTTCAAGAGATATTTCACTCAAAACATGTTCTACATCAGCACGGTTAAAACAGAGAGAGAGAGCGAGAGAAAACAAACAAACTCGCTACACACTCGATATATACGCACACGATATTTGCAAGAAGTATAAAAGCACGCAGCGAGTTGATCCCAACTCGTAATCAATAAACCATGGGGAAAAACAAATTGAAAACCCCACTAACATTTGAGGAATGCAAATGACGTCATACAATAGAACCTCAGAGGAAATGACGTCATTTGCAAACGAATTTCCTAGGTAAACACGGTTGATTACCCTATCACAGTAAAACCTCGTTTATCCGGATCAGATATGTAGACATTCTTTTTATTTAATATTAACATTAGATAATAATTTTTAACTATGATAGCAAGGACGTAACTATAAGTACGCCAAATACTCGGTTTTGTTTGATTCAATGCACAGTTCCTGCATAGATTGCACTATATATATATATATATATATATATATATATATATATATATATATATATATATATATATATATATATATATATATATATATATATATTATTTTAAATAAATACTGTTTGTTGATTTTAAGAAAGCTTTACTACTAGGGTGTCACAGGGCGTCGACATGGATTGACCCAGAAAATTTATTTTTACCATGTTTTTATTAACTTGCTTTCTTGTTTATTTGTGTGTGTGTTTGTCTAGTACAAATCTTGCAATCGATTTTTAACTAACTTCCCGACTAGCTACACATTTAAAACTTTTAGAATAGCTCAGAACACGACGACAATGCATTATTTTGATACTTTTAGCCATCTTTAAGCAGTATTGAATTCATTTTCGCTTAATTTTATTTGTACACTGGTTCGGCCATCTATCGGCCTGGACGGGAACGAAAAGTTAAACGCGAGTTAACTTCCGATTAACTTCATTTTCTTTCAATTTGATGGGATAATTCATCAAAAAAAATTTTTTAAAGTATTTATTAATACATATAATTGTCAAGTTTATATGATTCAACAGAAAATTTAAAAACATGGTAGGGGAAAGTAGGGTAAGATGACGAAGCGGGTAAGATGGCGAACTCGGTATTTCTCCGACGCAATCATAGATAGCAGCACCTATCCAGGCAATTCTCTAGTATTGAGTTATGACTCCCACTACAAGAAATATAAGTCGAGATCGGTTTGTGAGTAGTGGCGACTCAAATATATTTCTTTAATCTGTGTTTGTAAATTTTGGACTTCACAGGGCAAGGAATTACCCGACTACGGTAAGTTATTTTTTCTCCTCCATCTTTCTCTCTCAAAATACAACTCGTAACGTTAAAAATTATGCATGTGATAGTTTATTTACGACAAGCTTGGATACTGAAAAACAAGTTGAAATCGAAAATGGCGTTGTGGGGTAAGATGACGAGGAGCCTAGCTTAGAATTAGTACTGTCCAGATTGCTGTGAACGGATTCAGAGCTACTGGCATTGAGCCTCTAGACAGCAATATTTTCACAGTCGAAGATTTTCACGCTTCATACACCACTGGTGTTGTTGAAAACAACCAATTAGATTATCCTACCATTTGTCAGCAGCATATTTCATCGGCCTTTCCTCCTGAACCTACCATTTCATCAACCGTATTTCCACAGCCATCAACTTCCTCAGCTCTTCCTCCACTTCCGATGGCCAGCAAGAAAACAACCAGGAAAACAAGGAAGAAACTGCCTTCTTACTACATTTCTGGATCTCCTGTAAAACAAGCTCTTGAAAAAAAGAAGAAAGAAAAGCGATTGATGGAACTGAAACGACAGGAAAGATTGAAAAGGAAAGCTGAAACATTAGCGTCAAAGAAAGCTAAATGTTTTCCGAAAACACCTAGAAAAAGAAGGGAAACTAGAATGCGTCAACGGGATTACTGGCCATCTGATGAGTCATCACAAGAAGAAGTTCCATATGTGGAGGACCATGACTATGATACTGAAACATTATTGGAAAAAGACTGCATTATTTGCGGGGAGGAGGGAAAGGACGAATTATGGTATCAGTGCTTTAGGTGCAAATCTTGGGCACATGCTCAATGTTCCGGCTGGGATGAAGCGAAAGACAGACCCTGGAAATGCGATTTTTGTATATGAACTGTATTACCTATGTATTTTCTTAATTTTTGTATCTAATTTTTAACGTTTTGTTTCATTATGGGTAATCTGTCATTGTATTTTTAGTGTTATCTGTGCCTTTTTCACTAAGTACCTAAGTGAAATTGTTTCTCTGCATTTTTGAAAATAAACCTTTATATCGTGATTTATATTGTTGTCGATTCGTCATCTTACCCAACGCCCATAGTCCTCTTACCCCATCTAATGGGTAAGATGTCGAAAATTACTTTCTTGGGGGAAAGGGAATATTTTGCCATCTTCCAAGAGGTGATGAAATCGTTTCAATTTTTTTTTATAAAACATAAAAGGTTGAAAGAAGTCTTTCTGTAAATTTCAGGTTTTTAAACCACTTATTGAATTCAGGAAAAATATTCGAAGCTTAAGTTCGTCATCTTACCCCACCTTCCCCTATATAAAAAGTTCTTTTTATCTTGTAATTATAATATTCTTTTAAAGTCTTGTAAACAATGTTATTTAATTTTGTTACAAAACAGTTTTTTATCGTAATAAGCGGTAAATCTGCTTAGTTAAGGATTTCTTTTGCTTATTACCTGGATTATCAGGATTGCCTATGGTCCCAGTTAGTCCAGATAAATGAGGTTTTACTGTACTAAGGTATTAAAATATCGTATCTGGCAGATAGGATAAAAGATTTTTATCGTATTTAAAATTTTTTTTATCAAAATCAAAACAATGGCGTGGGTGGAATACCTAAATACGGGAAAACTAAATGTCAGTCACTTTTAGATAAAAATCCCAACAATTGGGTAATCAACCGTGTTAGTTGATTACCCATTTGTTGGGATTAGCCAAATTTTGGGATAATTGGGTAATGAACTAACACGGTTGATTACCCAATAGTGTAATTGGGTAATCAACCGTGTTAACTTAGGATATTCGTTTGCAAAGGAAGTTATTACCCCTGAGGATCTATTGTAATGACAATTATAAAATAACAGTTAAAATAAGTAAAAATAAGGATAACAAGATTGTAAAAAGAAAGAATCCAGGATTATGTAGATTTCACCTTACTGTCATAAATCCTTATTTTTTGTTATGAAGAAATAACGTTTATTAGCTGGCAAAAAAAAACCTCAGTATGACGGTATTTCTTCTGAGAGGAATTAATGAGATAGTTTCAAAATTAAAAAAAAAACAGTTTACAGCATCTAAAATAATATTTGTTTTCTCTTAACAGTCATTAATTGTTATCTTCATCGATCGTAAAATCGAACTACGACTTTTTCAAAGTAGAAAACTTTTACGGGTATCATTTCTACATACTTCAGTTAATGAGGCTATTTTTAAAAATTCGGTTGTGAAATCGGAAGAAAAACTGTTCAGCGCGTTATTCAACTGTGCAGAAATTAAAAGCGATGTTTTGCGATCAAAAAATCGTTATTGTAGTAAAACAAAAAATTGCACTTGTTACAGTGAAACGCTGCCCTTCTTTTCTAGCGAATATTTCTGGTAAAATTTGTTCGGTGCGTGCCTGAAACGTTTCAGAAAAATATTGCTCAATTATCTGCTTAAATTTTTGAGTTATTTGTGTGTACAGCGAACCATTGTTTCGAGCATATTTTCGCAAATTGAGAGTCATATCACGAAATGGCATTCATCTTTAATTCCATAGTTTCCTTCAATAGTTTTTCCGCACTGTATTGCAACAATTTAAGGGTGAATAAATATACTTTATGTTGCAAAACCGTTGTTTCAGATTATTTTAGCAAAATGAGAGTCAACACAAAATGGCATTCATTTCTTCCCAAAACGATGCATAATTTTTCTTTACTGCATTGCAGCATTTAAGATGAATAAATATCCTTCACTTTAAAAACCATTGTTGTAAAATGACAGTTCTATCACAAAATGGTATTAATTTTTTCAAAAAAGAGTGAATAGTGTTGCATACTGTAAACCCTTTATGTTAAAAACCATTGTTTCAGATTACTTTCGGAAACTGAGAGTTATATCACAAAATGGCCATAATTTCTTCAAAAAATGAGTGAATAGTTTAGCACACCGTATTGCAGCAATTTAAAGGTGAATAAATATATTTTATGTTAAAAACCATTGTTTCAGATTACTTTCGGAAACTGAGAGTCATATCACAAAATGGCCATCATTTCTTCAAAAAATCAGTGAATAGTTTAGCATACTGTATTGCAGCAATTTAAAGGTGAATAAATACCCTTTATGTTAAAAATCATTGTTTCAGATTACTTTCGGAAACTGAGAGTCATATCACAAAATGGCCATCATTTCTTCAAAATATGAGTGAATAGTGTTTCATACTGTATTGCAGCAATTTAAAGGTGAATAAATATCCTTTATGATAAAAACCATTGTTTCAGATTATTTTCGCAGAATGAGAGTCATATCACAAAATGGCCATCATTTCTTCAAAAAATGAAAGCATAGATTTTCTTAATGGAATTGCATCAGTTTAAAAATTAATAAATATCCTTTATGATAAAAACCATTGTTTCAGATTATTTTCGCAGAATGAGAGTCATATCACAAAATGGCCATCATTTCTTCAAAAAATGAAAGCATAGATTTTCTTAATGGAATTGCATCAGTTTAAAAATTAATAAATATCCTTTATGTTACAGCTTTCTGAAATCCATATACAGTATTGTTGAAAGGTGTTTTTCGTTTTATCCCTTTTTCACCCTTCATACTTAACCAAAATCGATAAATGAGGTACCATTTAAGGAATAAGATATCTGCTTCGTGCGAATTGTTAATTCAGAATTACACATTTCATTGTTTGTTTAAAAATCGATGTATAATCATTATAAACAATTTTTCTTCCACTAGATGGCACGCGCGCTGCATTTTATTATTTTATCATTATCAGTCGCACTGAACTTTTAAATTTAAACACTGTTTGTTTTTATTATCATTTTGTGATTTCATTAATGAATTGCTTTAATGGCAACAACCGCGTAGATGTACATTATTCTTTTTGCATGGGAAAAACCATATACATTATTTCTTGAAGGTGATTTTTTGTGACGATCTCTTTGTTTCCCTTCATACTCAACCAAAATCGATAAATGAGGTACCATTTTAAAGATTATGTTCTCCGCTTCTGAAGAATTGTTAATTCAGAATGACACACTCTATCGTTTGTTTAGAAATTGAAGTGAAAACAGACTTTTGTCCCTAAAGTTCTTACCCCGGATGCGTCGAAACGGCACGGACTAATAGTGTGCACAAAGAGGTTT
>OU015490.1:17401127-17403627 GCA_907164885.2 Dolomedes plantarius
TACCTCCATTTTCTATATTTTAGTGAATTTTTAAAGATTAATTTTTAGAATTTAATTTATTGAATGCTGATCACGGGGTTTCTTTACATTTTGTGATACTTTAAGTTAATTTTGCGTTACGTGCATAACAACGAAATAAATTGACAAAAAAAATATCAAAATACAGTAAAAGATAAAATTTAACCACTAGACTCACTGAGATGGAAGTTTTTTAAGAATTTAATTCAAAATATTATGTTTTGTGGATATTAAACATACAAATTAATTGCATACCTTGGCCATTGTATTTAATTTGAATATTTTCTTATACATTTTTTGTCTATAAAAATATCGGGTACGATTTATATATATATATATATATATATATATATATATATATATATAGAGAGAGAGAGAGGGCATCCCAGTTGTTAGCTCGTTAGAACTCGTGCGAAGGAAGCTCGTGTTGGATCCTCACGAGCGTCACCGAATTTGTTCATTTCTACGCCGGGTAGGAACATTTTAATTACGTAGGCAGATGCGTACATGTGGTAATTGGGAGGGGGAGGGTATGGTCCGTCCAGATGCCGCCTCTGAGTGTGCCCGGCGTTAGCAACAACAACAACAACAACAAGAAATTTCCGAACTAAATGCAACATACACCCTGATGACGTAGCAATCGAAAAGTTACATTATTTTCTGTAATATCGAGCAGATAATAACTAGTATCCTGGCGGCAAAGAGGATTATCTCGAAGCAGAAAACAAATTACGCCGACTACGATAGAAACCATAGATAAAACGTTATTGCGATACGTGCACTGGCGAAATACAACTTGTTTTTCCGACCAAATCCAGGAAAATAAATTCCGAGACTCGTATATACGACCTCTGCTTATCAAATAGCGTGTCTTATGAGGGGAAAATATTTGCATTTAGTCACACTGGGACTTACAAAGGACTTTGGAATGAATGTGGAAGAGAGTCTTTGGTGTACGTATTAAATATATTGCGATACTGACTGTCATTTATATATAAAATTATTATTAAGTTAAATATAATATAAAATATAAAATAGAATTATTAACATAGCAAAGCATAATAATAATTTATATATACATATATATATATATATATATATATATATATATATATATATATATATACATATACATATATATACATATACATATATATATATACATATACATATATATACATATACATATATATATATATATATATACATACATATATATACATATACATATATATATATATATATATACATACATATATATATACATACATATATATATACATACATATATATATACATACATATATACATACATACATACATACATACATACATACATACATACATATATATATATATATATATATATATATATATATATATATATATATATATATATATATATATATATATATATGACATTCGTTGACTTTGCCTGCTATTATGTCGTTTGCAGTCTTCTTGTTTTATAATCCATGGCATCGAGGTAAGGCATTCACTCAAAAATGACTCAGCATCGTCATTTTTGAGTGAATAAGTCATGTCTAATAATTCAACTGAATAAGTAGAATTTATTCAGTTCATTTCCATGTAGACCACCTCTCCAGACTACGCATTTCATTATTCGCCATTTTTTTTAGAGACTCGGAGAAATACGCATCTCACAGTATCGACTTTTATTCCGCGCTCTGACAAAATTCGCGAGCAGCTCCGCGTGCCACCTCTCCCTGCACATGCGCAGAGCCCAAACCAGACATCTTTCAAGGAGAATTATATAAGATTTCCTCTTCGAACGCAAAAACCACAGACGCGCCAGGATTATATAATGAAAAGGGGAATTTCCCTTTCCCAATTCGTGTCTTGAAATACGAACAATTAGAGGCGAATTACGCCACGGATATAATTTAATTCCCAAGCCCCCTTTAAATTTAAGGTAATCATTCTTTTCCCACTTAAGTTCTGATGATATAATGTCATACAATTCAGGAGTTAATCTATATGAAACATATTTACTCAGAATAACTCAACTTCAGTGGCTTTAATAACACTACTCAACAAATTTTAACTTTTTTTTCTGTAACTGGCTTGTAAATGGATGAATTTAACTAATTTTAAGGTTGCTGAATTCAGTGGAATAACCAATTTCTCTCTGTCACGTCACATTTATTGGATACACGGCAGTTACGTAAAGTCAACAGTAAAATATTTGACAAAAATTAAGTTTTTAAAATGAAAAAAAAAAACAAAAAAAAAGAAAATACTAAGCACTAATACGAGAAAGTAACTTGCACAATAACCCATAATGTTCACGTTAACAATGAGATATGACGTTGTTGAAAGGAGTGAGCGATATATATATATATATATAATATATAATTATATATATATATATATAATTATATATATATATATATATATATATATATATATATATATATATATATATATATATATATATATATATTATACAACCCCCAGAATA
>OU015490.1:17411127-17423627 GCA_907164885.2 Dolomedes plantarius
TACATACAGCTGCCACCTGTGGCAGCTAAAACGGCTCGAACTCGGTCAGGCATCGAGCCGAACTGGGCTTGGATGACAGATACGGGCTAGTCATTCCATGCTATTTCAAGTCTATGCCACACGTTCACCAATCGTAGTGGCTGAAGAGCGGTGGCGGCCTAGTTTCTCGGCAACCCATGACCAGAGGTTTTCAATGGGTAAGTGATCTGGAGAACGTACTGGCCAGCGCAACATTCGAACACCCTCTGTATCGAGGTAGGCCAGGACACGACGGGCAAACATGCGGTCTTGCGTTATCTTGTTCACAGAGAACGTCTCCGAGGCCTCGAAGACAGGTCACAGCCACTGACCGTAATCTGAGAAATGTAACGCTGGCTTTTCAGGTTACCGACGACGCGAACAAGAGGTGTTCGTGTCGTGTACCCAATGGCTGCCCAAACAATCACACCAGGTGCAGAGCCCGTATGACGATATCGAATGCAAACAGGCACGTGCCTTCTCCTCGGTGCATCCAGACACGGATACGTCCATCATGATGCGGCACGCAGAACCGGGACTCGTGTGAAATGACGATGTTGTGCCATTCCTGTATCCAGTTTTGTCGTCGGGCGTACCACTGTCTCCGCGCGTCTCTCTACTGCAGTGTCAAGGAGACCGCAATATTGGTCGTCGTGCTAACAGTCCGTGCTTCTCCAGACGTCTTTGCACTGACCGTGTGGATACTTGTCCTGCTGCAAACAAGCCCATTTCCTGACTCAAGGTCCGTGATGTGGCTTTACGATCTTGCAAGGCCGACCTGAAGGCATGTCTGTCCTCTCGACCGTTAGAGGCAGGAGGCCGTTGATATCCTGCATGACGTTCAGTATGACCCTCCTGAACCCATCGATTCCATATTCGCGTGACAGTGTTGGATTCCGACCAATGCGAGTAGCAATATCACGGAATGATAAACCGAACTCTCTATAGGCCACGATCCTGCCGGTATCGAATTCCGGTACGTGCTGGTAGCCGTTTCTCCTTTTTACAAAGTTCTTGTAATGTGCGGCTCTGACGTTATAGAACGCATAAATCACACAGTGGTTCGAGGGCTTTTGAGATTTTTGACACTATAGTGACATTTAGAATCCCATAAACTTCGAACACTTACCAGCACTTCAAACGCCGGAGAAATCCCTTTGAATTCGCCGACAGTATAAAAGAAGGCTCCAATAGTCCACGTGGAAGAGATCTGTTTTTGAGTGCCAGAGAGAGGGAGCTCTCCTGGTCAGAGATGCCTCATAGGCCAGAGCTGTCGTTGAACCCGAAGCCATCCTGACTATCTAACTGTATATATTCTAACTCGCTGTACATAGTTGCTTTAAATGTTGTAGTTGTATGTTTAACGTATCGTATTAAAGTAATTGAAGCGAAAGGCTTGTCGTATAATTGGGATAACACGATATATGCATTCATACATACATACATACACATATAACTGCAAACATACCTACGAGTAATTACAACGGGGAAATTACGTGGACATTGGGCATTTCTTCTGTTCCAAAAGGGCTAAGAGGAATTTCCTCTCAAACTTTCTTTGACATAATCACTCAAAGGTTCCAGAAACACCAGGTGTCCATACGCAGTATAAAAAATTCCTAACATTCGTTTTTTCCTCGAGGTATTTGGCGAGGTTTTCTCACATTTTTCACGGGTCGGTCATTAATTTCGAAAGAGGGAAGCTTCAAAGTTATTTGAGAGAGGAGTCACTTTTCTTCGTGCTCGTCGTTCATCTTCTCAGATCTGAGGCAGTTTCTTTAACCTGTTAAAACAGTTCGTCACGGGATATTCTTATTGAAAATTTTACTTCTGAAATGATATAAAATTATTAAAATAAGTAAATCTCTACACCTTATATATATATATATATATATATATATATATATATATATATATATATATATATATATATATATATATATATATATATATATATACATATATACATATATATATACATATATACATATATATACATATATATATATATATATATACATATATATATACATATATATATACATATATACATATATATATATATACACACATATATATACACATATATATATACATATATATATATATATATATCCTTATATATATCCTTATATATATCCTTATATATATACAGTTGGCTCTCTGTTTCACGACTTTCAAGGGACCGTGAAATATCGTCCTTAAGTAGAGATCGTCCTTAAACAGAATTTGTGAAAAAATAACATTTTTACAGGCTTAGCACTGTCAATATATTTCGTAATATTCTGGCGTGTTTAAAAAAGTTATTATTATTATTATTATTATTATATTATTCATAAAAGTTATTTTAAACTACATTGAAAAAAAGAGTACAAACAATACAATAAATTAGGTTTTAAAAAGGTCAAAAAGTGTTGATTGTTTCATTTTTCGCCTTGTTTACGCTATTCCTTTTTCCAGATTTTCTAGAATGTTAAATGTGTCATTTTTCATATTCTATGTAATATAGTGTCGGAGAACATCTAGAGAAGAAGTTGCATCTGTATAAGACGGTGGCATTGTCTCGTTTACCATATCTTCAACTTCACCTTCTTCGTCTGACACTGTGTTTTCGTTTACTATATCTTCATAAATTTGTTCTACATTTCTGTAATCTGTTGTTAAAACACATTCATCACAATTGTAGAAATCTTGAATTGAAACATCCTCATCTTCATCAAGACTTTTCCATTCTTCAGGGGTAATGTCATTTTCGTTGATTTCTACATCCGTACTTTGCAGTTCCACTACAAGTTCTTTGTGAATTCCAGCAACGCGAAAGCAGTTTTTTATTGTGGATGAAGAAACTTCTTTCCATGCTGCTATCATGCCCTGCTGCTATCATGCTTCTTTCCCTGCTGTTATGATGTGCATTGCTTCCAAGATCGTAAATTTTCTAATTTTCATACAGTCAGCCGCATTGTTTATTAATGGATGCTCTTGATACATTAAATCATTGCAGGACTGCCTTAGAGTTGGCGCTAAGAAAGGAAATGCTTAGATCAGCATAGAACATTCGATATGACGAAATGAATAATTAATGAGCGTCGGTAGCGCGTTAATATAATTTAGGACAAAGAAGATTTTCAGAGCCATGGAGAGATAGCAACGGGTAAAGACGTAGGCGCACAGATTGTAAAAAGGGATGGGGCGTAATTCTTCAAGATTGGAGCTGGGAACGTTTAAGAATTTCAATAAAATTCAGCGTGTTTAAATTAGAGTCGGCTATCAGTTGTTTTCAGCTTGGCTTATTGCCTTTCTTAGAAGAGTTAATTATGATGACGAGTGTCTTCGCCACCGGACCACTGCTGACTGCATGATGATTCCAAAGAGGTCGAAATTACGTTAATAGATCAGGCGTGAGAGTCAAGTCCGACATGTATATATATGGATTTTTATTGACATATATATATATATATATATGTGTGTGTGTGTGATATTGGAAGAAAGCTGTGGCAACACCGAGCGACGAATCAGAAGCTTTCCCGCCTGACGGAGATCTTCGGCGTGCTACGCTGAATACACGACGAGAGAGAGTAAAAGACGCCGCGAGAGAAAGAGGTTATGTAGCAGACGGCTACCAAAAAGACGTAACATAATGATGTTCCTTATATGTTAATTGTAACTGTTTTTGTTCTGTGACTCGTCGATAATAAATCAATGTTAATGTAAGCAGATGTGTTCGATATTCAACGAAGAACAATAATTCACACACACACACACACACATATATATATATATATATATATATACACAGTTGGCTCTCTGTTTAACGACTTTCAAGGGACCATAAAAAATCGTCCTTAAGTAGAGGTCGTTCTTAAACAGAATTTGTGAAAAAATAACATTTTTCTTCACTCTTTACAGGTTTAGGACTGTCAATATATTTCTTAATATACTGGCGTGTTTAAAAAAGTTATTTTTATTATCATTATTATTTTATTCATAATTTATTTTAAATTACATTGAAAAAAGAGTACAAACAATACAATAATTTAGGTTTTAAAAAGGTCAGAAAGTGTTGATTGCTTCATTTTTCGCCTTGTTTTCACTATTCCCTTTTCCAGATTTTCTAGAATGTTAAATGTGTCATTTCGATATTCGATGTAATATAGCGTCGTCGAACATCTAGAGCAGGAGTTGCATCTGTATAAGACGGTGGCATTGTCTCGTTTAACATGTCTTCAACTTCACCTTCTTCGTCTGACACTGTGTTTTCGTTTACTTTATCTTCATAAATGTGTTCTACATTTCTGTAATCTGTTGTTAAAACAAATTCATCACAATTGTAGAAATCTTGAATTGAAACATCCTCATCTTCATCAAGACTTTTCCATTCTTCAGGGATAATGTCATCTTCGTGATTTCTACATCCGTACTTTGCAGTTCCACTACAAGTTCTTTGTGAATTCCAGCAAGGCGAAAGCAGTTTTTATTGTGGATGAAGAAACTTCTTTCCATGCTGATGTTATCATGTGCATTGCTTCCGAGATCGTAAATTTTCTAATTTTCATACTGTCAGCCGCATTGTTTATTAATGGATGCTCTTGATTCATTAAATCATTGCAGGACTGCCTTATCGAACTCTTCTGATCGGCCACATTAAATTTTCCGCCGTTTGGATTTGGATCCCAAACCAAATTTTTGTGCTGCTTCAAGAATTTTCTCTTTGCTTGCTAAAATGCCTTTTGAGAGTAGACTCGGGTAGCTGAAATTGTCTTGCGAATTGGACTTTTGTTATTCCAAAACTTTCTTCCCAGTCTTCAATATTTTCATCTTTTCATGTAGCGTAAGATGCTTTCGCTTTGATGCCATTTTGTTTGTAAGTCACATGACAACAGATTGTAGTGACAATAGAGTGATTCAGCTCCCGCACTAAGAGCTCCATGAAAGAATATTTGATCTTCCAAGATCCCCCCTCGTTTTTCCCACTACAACAAGTCTATCATTGCAACAGTGCAAACAACAAGGAAATTCCGGGTCTGTTATTGAAACCAAACTTGTTTCCCCCCCCCAGAATGTTCCCCTCCTGCAGATAAAATGTTGAAGAAAAAGTTGATCATGTAAAAAAATCGTCGTTAAACAGAAACAACGTCGTCTTTAAATAGAATTTTTTCACTTCGGAGGAGCCGGGACTGGGAAATATCGTCTTTAAATAGAGATCGTCGTTAAGTAGAGCGTCGTTAAACTGAGAGCCAACTGTATTAATCATTATAAATATACCTATTACTGATTTTAATGGTCAAATTACGTGGAGAGAAGACTTTTCTGTCTAAGAACCGTACACTGAATTCTATATCAAACTTCCATTGACGTCATTACTTAAAAGTTTTAGGAACACAAAATTTCCATACACACATTAAAAGCATGTATATATATATATATATATATATACACACAGGGTATCCGAGCTAAAGGTATCCAAGAGTCATGACTTCTTTTACGGAACTGCCCACAGAAATTTTAAAAAAAATATTTAAATAGAAAGAACATCTTACCAAGGTTTAATATCAATCATAGATTTCGATCATAGTATCATAGATATCGATGTGTGAACTTTTTGTAGTACGACAAATTTCTAAATGGTCTTCGAATTCTCTCCAATTGTTTCGTAGCATATAAGGCTATATTAGACATTTTTGCTTGGGTATTCATTAAATCCGTTAGTATAGACAAAAAAATTGTAACTGTGGATGAATTGAAGAAGCGTATGATTCAAGCAATTTGTATAATAACTCCTGATATGCTATGATTGATATTTAAACTTGGTGAGATGTTCTCTGTATTGACGTATTTTTTTAAAAAATTCTAATGGGTAGTTCCGTAAAAATAAGTCATGACTTTTGTATACCTTTAGCCCGGTCACCCTGTATATATATATATATATATATATATATATATATATATATATATATATATATATATATATATATATATATGTGTGTGTGTGTGTGTGTGTGTGTGTATAAGGATAAAACTAAGACTAAAATGTAGGGGGCTTTTGTTCGAGAAAAATGGGAATGGGCAATCAAAATTATTCTCGAAAGTTTCGGCGTAAAAAAGAAGAAGGGTTTTTAGTAGCAAAGATTATCAATAGGGGTCGCCACCTGACGGTAATCTTTTTCAGAAGAGAGATATTTTTCATGCGGAATAAGTTACATAAGGGATTTGTTCTGGAGAATTCTATTGCTGAGTAAGCAAAAAGTTGAGCGGGAAGTTAACAAAGAAAATTTGGTTAGTCGGCACTTAGGTATGAGAGAGGAAAGACGTATGTCTTCTCTATAGATAGAATAGGGTGGATTGCTTAATTGTCGGAGCTCTGGAAAGTGACTAATGGAATAAACGCATATTAATTTATCTTTGTCTTCTCATCTCATTATTCGGACCACGATTGCCTTCCATTGATTAATTATAATTCATGACATTATGAAGCATGTCATATATATATATATATATATATATATATATATATATATATATATACATTGGAGATATGTTACATCTAAATATAGTTACTATAAAAATGTTAATTTTTATATGAAATTTTAGTTTGATCAACTTAACGTCATTAAATATGTAAAAGCAAATCCACAAATCTTAATTTGATTATGTTTATACGGGTTACATGAAAAAGCACAGTTTACATCTTAACATTTATTATAAAAAAGTGATTAATTTGTTTTTATCATAGCCATTTCACTTCTAAAAAGTTTTACTCGTGTTACATATTATAGTGATTTCTTATATTGTGGTTGTGGTCTAGTTAGTCCTCCTCATCAACATTGACACATGCAGAATTGCAGCAGCTGATGCCTCGGCAATCGGTGCAAGCACTTGCACATAACATTCCTTGTCTTCGACAAAAGCATTGTCGGGTAGAACGTTGACTTGTGGTACAACCGCATTTCACAAACTTCATCAAGTTGTCTGGCGCTGGTGTATTTGACATTTTAGTGGGTCAGTTTCGATGCCCAGCCTTTGTTGAATTTGAGGTACACTCTTAAACTGTGAAAAGAATTTGCATCTGACATTGGAGGTTATGATTCTGGTTTTAAATGACTAGTGGAAGTAGTTGCCTTTGCTGTGAGTGTTCGAAGTCTAAGCCCATTCAAAGTTTCTTCGGGACCACCTCGGTAAAGAGATAACATGGCTTTATTACCAGCATTTTCAATTTCATCCTTAGTTTTTCCCAACAATTTGAAAATATCAGCCTACTCTTCAAATATATCACTTTTCATTAGCAATTTTATTGTATCACTTTTCCCAAGACCAAATGGTATTTCTTCCTACTGATCTGCATTGATGGTAAGAAATTTACTTGTGGTCCCTCAAAACCTGCTCGCTTTTAGTGAGCCTCTGATTTGGTAGAGAACGTGTCTCCATAACCATTGAAGACAACAGTGACCTTCCCATATTTCCTAAGAAGATACTTCTCATAGGCAAAAAAAATGCCTTCAAATGTTTGTCCATGGCTCCAAGTTATTTGGGGAAGCAACCCTCCCACATTAACAATAAAACACAAGTTTTCAGGTTTTCTAGTCTAAGAGCCAACTCTTTCACGTACAAATTTTGCAAGCTGAGATTTCCCTGACTCCCTAATTAGTCCACACTTGTCAAATAGAGAAGCAGGATATGTGCAGAACTTGTAGCAAAATACTTAAGTTAAGTCTAAAGCATTGCTTTGTGCATAAAGCAATAGGCGTTGGAACAGTACCTCAGGATCAATAATAAATGTCTCGTCTTTTGATTTAACAAATAGCACTGATTTCATTAGCTTTACTTGTTTATTCCTCTTGAAAGAGAACGTTGAAACTGTTTTGTCTGTCATTTCTTTAACGATTGCATTACCAACCTCCTCTGCTAATTCTGGGTTAACATCATTGCCATAGGTTACACCTGTTACTAAATTACGCAAATTTAAGTTTTCTTCAAAAATATACAAGTGTTCCACATAATCACGAACTTTTTCAGTGTCACCATTATCACGTGAAATTCTTGAACTGGACATGGATACATGTTGATCATGAACTTCTTGCTTTACTCCTGTAAAATTTTGCATACAATTGTTCACATGAGCACACACTGGACGTAATATTACCCACAGAAGCTGCTGCTGTTCGGTCATATCTTTACCGTGGGTCATTCCACCATATCCTTTAATGCTCTTCATTAGAACTTGTTCAATTCCTAAGTCCATTGAAAGGCCTCCCTAAAATCTCTCATTTCTTCTGACATCATGCAAGGCATTAAGAAAGGCAAAATGTACTTCTGGTGCTGTAACTTCAAGCTCCATCATGTTATCTAAATATATGCGAGCAGAGCTGGTGTACAAATTATGACCGCATGTAGCAAAATATGGTAGCATTTCTTTAATAATTTGAAGATGCATCTGCCAATTTCCTGCTCGTACTGCTTTGATAAAGTTTTTTAAAATGTCTGTCATTTTCAGGTATTGTAACCAAAGTTTTGATGTCCTGTATGCCTCAAGTTGTAGTTTGGTTTGTTTGATCTTTTCCGTAAGTTTTTCAATGATACCAAAATCCACATCTCTAAGAGGGACATCTTCATTAAGAAGATTATTTATCAAAGTGTGAGCCACCATTAGGTCATTGTTTTCCTCGACAGTACCTGAGGCTTTCTTTGAAATAAATGTATGCAGAACAGATGAAACAATCAAGTGGCCACAGATTGCTCTTGCAATAGATTTTCCAGCAAGCATATGCTTAACGGCATTTCCTGTGTATACAACCTCTAATATTTCAGCCAGTCTTGTACCAGTCATAACAAATCCAATGCATCCAAGGAAGCTCATTATTGTATGTAGCCCACCTAATCTTAGGACAGTTTTCCGCAAAACATTTGTCTGGTTTATTGCAAATAATACTCAAAACCTTATGGAAAGGCTAATCGAACGTCAGAACAGGTATTTGATTGTATTTTTTAGCATGATCAGCAACAAACAGTAGGGTTGAGAGGATACAAGTTTCATTTGTTGGATCAATGTCTATCACTGGCAGAAATACTACTGATGATACCCCTGGGTGATCACCTTTGTGGAGAAGCTGACGAACCCGTTGCCATGCTGGTACCGTTGGTTTTAAAAGACGTGACATATTCCACAATATGTCCAGATTTTCCGTAGGGTCATGATACTGGATTTCATTGACATGCTTATACTTCAAAAACCTCATTCCACTAGCCTGAGAAGGATAAACTATGATGGGAATTTTCCCCACCTCGTTTAGTTCTTCAAAAGAAACATTACGTTTCTTGATGACCGTAGAAAACTTCCCTGCTGGAACTACACTAGCTATAATACCCATGCCATGGGAAGTTCCATTACCATCTCGAGTAATTATATTGTGGTAAGTGTTATCAGCAGCATATTGAATGAAACGCTGAGGAGATGAGGATTGTGATATATCAGGCATACTTCTACCTCTTTGTGCATCAGCTGAACGTTCAAATTTCTGTACCTCTGCATATGAACTACAAGAGCCCATATGGTTGACAGACTCGACTATGAATTAAGAGCTTGTGGTGTCGTGAAGTTGGATTCCAAGTCCTACCTGTAATGATGTCACTAACCCTCGAGTACGTACAGCTTGCATAATTGCCTGTCCAATAGCAGATATCTTTCTCTTCTTATTCGTATTACTGGTGACGAGGATTGACAGTAACAACCTTAATGTTTCAGGAACATAATTCAAATTGTATTCTAAACTACCTATGTCCTTAAAGGAAGAATAGTTGTCTGGATCAATAGGAATATCTTTAATCTCGTTCCGTATTAATTTGGCTGCAGCTGCAATAAGGTTCCTTTTATCTTGTTCGGTGTCTTCATTGGTTTTTGATTTGTGATAACCCTGCAACACATAAGAAGCTATACTTTTGAAGGTGACAATATCCTTAGTGCCAGCAACTGTGCCAATAAAGATTTCATTCTTAAAACTAAATTTCCTCAAATAGCAATAACAGATTACATTTGTTTAGGAACTATTTTTTCCTAATACAATGTTACTAAAAATACTTGTTATATACTAAAGTTTGCGCAATTGAATTGTTTAAATTTTACTAATTTACATATTTAAGTTACGTGTAATACATTAGGATTTATTGGTTATAAACCTAAAAATGTACGGCGGTCATTTTGAAAAATCCGCCATATTAGGCCTACGCACCTCCAGGGAGTGGTAGACTTTTCACCATAGTTTTTTTTCAGGCATTTTTACATAAGAATCTATTGACAGAAATTATATTACAATTACTTCTAGGTTCACTAACAATTTTACTCGACTAAATGAAGTTAAACGGTCTGCGAACGCCATCTGCTGGTAGCGCAGAGAAGTGTGGGGGAACCGGTACCTAAGCATTTAAAAAAAAATAATAAACCCCATATGATGATAATAAATCATCGTACATAAGAACATAAAATATTGTATCCAATTATACTCTTCTCAAGCCTTCGAAATAACTACAATAATGTTATTAAGCATATGTACGCATTTAAAAAAAAGCAATAAATTACTATAATTATTAATCATTGTGCGTAAAACATTCTTAAACATACACATGACAAGCATTTGAAATAACTACATTTATATTATTATGTGTTCGTGCACGTTTAAAATAAATTAAGTGACTTACGACGGTCATAAATCATGGTATATAAAAGCATACGCCATTTGTTTCTTAATATAAACATGAAAAGCCTTCGAAAGAAATCCAATAATGCTATAACATTGAGTTTTTTAACTTTTAAAAAGGATTATAAGTACATAGAGAATTCTTTACTAGCATTAGGAGGCCTTTTAAACTATTACATAATATTTAACATCAACGTCGTGAAAACTTTAAGTATCGATTACCCCACAACTTGTTTGTTTCTCGTTCATTGGTGGTAATGTCTCGCGCTAACTACCTCTCTGGGTTGAACGAACCATTTATCTATATTATTTTGTACAAGCAAACAAGAGGAAGGGATTTCAATTCCCCCCACCCCCCGCAACCTTCCCCATCAGCGGTCAAGTGTGCGAAATTCTTTTGGGAAATCTGGCTTCATGAAAAATTCTCACTACTCCGATGCAATGGCGACCGTCTATCTATCACTGACGATGAGAACTTTCTCCTTTTTTGCCGCGATTTGCCAGCGTCGCATCATTAATTGTGGATAGGGCAGGTGGTTTTTTCGGGGTCATTTGCGATGTGAATTTTTTTATTATTTTACATATATATACACATATATATACACACACATATATATATATATATATATATATATATATATATACATTTATATATATATATATATATATATATATATATATATATATATATACATATATACATTTATATATATATATACACTGCTGGCCACTGTAAATGCAACACCCTGAAGGAAACATGCAAATAACATGAAATTTACAACATGCATTAGCGGAGGTGAGATATGCAAATGATTAGAATTTCAGCGCAGACGCACATAACGCGCGCCTGTGGCGCCACTTCAAAGCGCTATTTAACGCTTGGAGATTTCAACGATTTCAAGTTCGGCAATTGTGTTTTTCTTGTGTTTTTTTCAAAAAAACGATCAATTATGCCTCGTCGAAAAAAGCGATCATCTTTTGATCAAGAATCCGAGTTCGACAGAGGAAGGATAGTGGCCTACCGAGATTGTGGATTATCTTTCAGGGAAATCGGTAGTCGTGTTGGACGAAACCAAACAACTGTAATGCGGATATGTGATCGTTGGATGCAGGAGGGTACGAAGGACCGGCGTGTTCGATCGCATCCTCCTCAGCGCACCACTTCAAGTGATGACAGACAAATTGTGCGCATGGCAGTAACGGATCGCTCAGTCACATCACGAACCATAGCACAGCACATGCAGTCTGTAACGCATCATCCAGTGTCTGCGCGTACCATTCGAGGCCGTTTACAGCAGAGTAGTCTGTCCGCAAGACGTCCATTGCTTTGTCTACCCTTGACGCAGAACCACAGTCGTCTCCGCCGCCAATGGTGCGATGACAGAAGGATGTGGACGGCAGAATGGAATGAAATTGTCTTTACTGACGAGTCACACTTCTGTCTGCAACACCACGATGGTCGCATTCGAGTCTGGAGACACCGTGAAGAGAGGATGCTGAACAGCTGCGTTATGAACCGCCACACTGGTCTTGCACCGGGTATTATGGTATGGAGCGGTATTGGATATCACTCACGCACACCTCTAGTACGCATTGCCGGTACTTTAAACAGCCAGAGCTACATCTCCGAGGTGTTGGAGCCAGTTGTCTTTCCTTACCTTCAGGGCTTGCCCACAGCCATATTTCAACAGGCTAATGCGCGACCACACGTGGCACGCATTGTCCAACTGTTCTTCGTCAATCGCCAGATTGAATTGCTTCTCTGGCCGCCTCGCTCTCCGGATCTTTCGCCGATAG
>OU015490.1:17431127-17453627 GCA_907164885.2 Dolomedes plantarius
AATGCCGAATTAACCCTCCAAGTTATTAGACAAATTACTTGAATCATACTCTTCTTCAACTCATCCACAGTTTCAATTTTTACCATGTTTTTCTTAACTTGCTTTCTTGTGTATATATATATATATATATATATATGTGTGTGGCATTAATTGCATAATACATTGACCGTTGTATTTAATTTCAATGTACTCTGAAAGGAACCACCGGTATTCTGCTAGTATATATATATATATATATATATATATATATATATATATATATATATATATATATATATATATATATATATATATATATGTATATATATACAGTGCTCGATTTCTAGAAATACAGGTGCCGGAACTGTAACCTTCCGGGGTGTGTGGGGGTATTATTATTGTCTGAAAATAAGAAGTTTTTGGTTATACAAAATCTTGAACATTTTATTTAATTCCAAGTTTCATTTTGCAAAACAGGTACAAAAATGTGTTGTAGTAAAGTAACAAAAGTTATAAAAGTGATTACATAAATGTTATAAAAGCTATCGTAATTTTTACCATGTTTTTATTAACTCGCTTTCTTGTTTGTTTGTTTGTTAGTCCCTTACAAACCTTGCAATCGATTTTTAACCAACTTCCCGACTAGCTAGACATTTGAAACTTTTAGAATAGCTCAGCACACGATGACAATGCATTTTTTTAATACTTTTAGCCATCTTTAAGCATAATTAAATTAATTTTCAGTTATTTTCAGTTAATTTTATTTTGTTGACTGGGGTGGCCATCTATTGGCCGGAACGGGAGCGAAAAGTTAAATGCAAGTTAACTTCCAAATAACTTCATTTTCTTTCAAGTTGATGGGATAATTCATCAAAAATTTTTTTTTAAAGTATTTATTAATATATAGAATTGTCAAGTTTATATGATTCAACAGAAAATTTAAAAACATGGTATATAAAAAGTTCTTTTTATCTTGTAATTATTTGTTTATACACAATTTTTTTTATTTATACACAAACTCCTGATATGCTACGAAACACTTGAGAGAACTGTATTACCGTTTAGACGTTTGTCCTGCTACAACAGGTGCACATCGAAATATATTAATATTAAAACTTGGTGAGACGTGCTTTAAGTAATTTTTAAAAAAAATGTTAATGGGTAGTTCCGTGAAAATAAGCCATAACTTCTGGATACTTTTAGTCCGGACACCCTGTATATAACGAGTGGTTTGGAATATTCTTCCAAAGTGAACAAATTATACTCATGAAAATATTGAATAATTTCTTGAAAATAGGCACTGTAGAGATCGTGGAAGTTCAAACTTGATTCGGTTTGTAAATATAAAACCGGGTACATGAAAAAAAAGTCACAGTTCAAACTTCCCCTTGCCTCTCACTCCTTTGGTGGGAGAAGTCCCGTTGGCCCCTCCGTGAGGTTTGTAAGGGTGGGGGGTAGCACGAAATCCACCATATATAGTCCCTAGGAACGCTGTGTATAAATGGTAGTGGCAACAAGTCAGAAGTCGGACTGCGACTGTTATGTTGTCCAATAGCATGTATTTACACCGTAGCCGCATTCCCTCTAACTCTGCATTGGACATTCGAAAATATTTAGAAACTTCTCAACCCGGCCATCCTTATTCGGTGGTCAACCCCTCCCTAAAAGGGAACATTTTGTTCAGAATCGATTCAAGTGTTCATAGTACCGTGTTATGTAAGGAAACTCTTTCCGACGGCCACCTCGCCAAACGGCCGCTTTTCTTTGGAACCGTGACTGGTCATCTTAGAGAAGTTCCCTGTATATATATATATATATATATATATATATATATATATATATATATACAGTAATACCTCGCTTATCCGGCATTCATTGATCCGGATCTCCAGATAATCCAGATAAGATTTGTAGACATTTTTTTAATCTAATATTCACATTAGATAACCATTTTTAAGTATAATAGCAAGAACGTTACTACAAATACGCCCAATATTCGCTTTTTAATTTGATTCCATGTACAGTTCCTGCATAGATTATACAATAAATTATGGTCATAAAATGACTTTTGTCGAGTTTAAGAAAGCTTTACTAGACTTCCTAGAATTCTTTGTTCAGAAATGAAGTGAAAAGTTATTTTTATATTTTTGAATGTCTTTTAAACAATACTATGTAATTTTGTTACAAAACATAGTTTTTTTATCGCAATAAACAGTAAATCTGCTTAGTTAAGGATTTTGTTTTGTTTTTCTTATTACCCCTATTACCCGGATTATACGGATTTTCGATTGTCCAGATTGCCTATGGTCCAAGTTAGACCGGATAAACGAGGTTTTACTATATATATATATATATATATATATATATATATATATATATATATATACACATACATATATGACAGGCGTTTGGTTTGCTTGCTCTCACCTTTTCTTGAAATTGCAGTCATCCTCCTTAAAATATTAGTGTCGAGTGGAAGGTAGTCTAAATCCAATAAACAAACATAGTTACAACGAAATCAAGTTTAATTTATTTCTTCTTCCAGCAACCACTGATCAAAGTGGACCCAACTAACACACGTCCACCAGCAACGATTAAATCCCGCGTTCTGCTAGATCCCACGGCCAATTCGGCTCGCCAACTCTCTCTGCACATGCGCAGAGCCCAAACTAGACATCTTTCAAGGAGAATTATATAAGATTTCCTCTTCGAACGCTTAAACCCCAGACACGCCAAGATTATATAATGAAAAGTGGAATTTCCCTTTCCCAATTCACGTCTTGAAATACGAACAATTAGAGGCGAATAACGCCACGAATATGATTTAATTCCCAAGCCCCCTTTAATTTACATTGATTATTCCCTTCCCAACTTAAGTTCTGACACATATATATATATATATATATATATATATATATATATATATATATATATATATATATACAGAGAGAGGATCGAGTTTATAATTGTACAATTCCATCCCTGATTGAGAATGATATTTTGAATGACATGTAGTTCGTGTCTCCGCATGGGAAAGAAGTCGTTCTTTATCGTGTCATTTCCAAAATCAATCCTTCCTCTTTACAATTCAAGAAATGGAAATAGAGTATTCAGAATCGACATCGTTTGACAGCCGGTATATTTCTGATCATTTCTACATTTTGCGATTTCCCCCATCGGAGACAATGTTTTGCTTTTGAAAAACAGTAAACCGATACATTTCGTTACATGTTTCTCCTACAGAAATTTGAATGTAAAAGAATCATTAAAAACCCACCGAATAGAAACTCTTCAAATTCTTCAACAACGGAAAGATTTTTTTTTCTTCTTCTTTCCCAACGACTGCAAAAATTTCTAGATAATCCCGAATCAGAACAAAACAAAACAAACGTACCGCGATTTTCTGAATGAAATTCAATTTGCAAAAGAAACGGAAAGAGCTTCGTTACTGCCCGCTCGGAAGCTCTGAAAGCCGGGCGTCGGTAATTGAGACGTTGTTTGCTTTCGAGGTATTTCATAGTCGCCGTTCCTCCGATAGTCCAAATATTGGGGCCGAGTCGAACGTGTTTGCCTGATTAGCATGAACGGCGGCTTCCTTCTTTGTCATGTTAACGAAGCATAGTGCTCCACAAAGAAAAACCATCTTGTGAGTATTCAGTATCGCACCGAGTGGAAAATTTTTTGGAGAAATTCTGTTAAACACATTAAAGTATTTATTTAATATATATATGTATGTATATACTAGCTGAAAACCCGCGCTTCGCTACGGAGTACATTCAAATTAAATACAGCGGTCAATGTATGTAATTCATGCCAACAAAAAAATAAATATATATATTTATAACTAGCGGCCCGTCCCGACTTTGTCCGGGTTGAACAAAATATTATACCAATAAATTTCCAGTTGATAGCCAATAAATTGTAAATCTTTTTTTACCTTAAATATCCAATAAAAAGCGTAGTTCCAAATGTAGTTTTCTTCAATAAACCCTTTAACGTTGCCAGTTTCAAAAATCCTTTTTGTATTTATCAATACCTCCTCTACTTGAATCTTTAAAATATTACAACCTTTTCCTTGCGGGGTGGGATAGCATATATCCGAAGCACATACTCTCGAAAAATACGGTGTGATGTCGGCAGAGATATAGTCTCGAATTCCACTTCGTTGTGACTTTCCTAACGGCTTTGCCCCCAAAGAAAATTTGTGTGACATTCTAGGAACGGAGGGTGAATCTTGCAAAAATTGACTGAATAATAATCTTTTGTCATTCTAGCTAGAGGCTATTTCTTTTCAGGCAAGAGACATCAGAAGGGCGGTTCATCCAATTTCGGCCTTTTGAGAGATGAAAGAGGCACGGGGTGCCGATGAACTACTATTGAAATTCTTCAATAGTAAGAAAGCAATTAACCACTCTTTCCCCTGACCCCCCCATGCTGAATGTCCCACACGTAAAATGGGGATAGGAAGTAGATAACATTTTCCCGTTCTAAAGAGCGATTTCGAAAAACAGACCCCGTAAGCTAAAGGGTGCTGCTATGGTTACTTGACTGCGGTTGACAGAGGAAAAGTTGTAAGGTACATTGTAATATACAAAAGTTGTACGTTACCCTCCACATACAAAATCTTCTCTCTCTCTTTATACATTATTATAGAAGTATAGATACACATTGGTATCTCAAAATTAGAGTAAGAGATGAAATAAAAATCCAAAAATAAAAAAAGGATTTTAAGTAAAGAATGTTTTTTTAATTATTTTAATCACCTAAAATAATATTCAAATTAATATTACGTTACTTAATAATTAAAGTTAATTTCTTAAAAGAAAAAGGCGTGCCGGAGAACAGCTAGGTTCGAACCGCTAACGTCAGAACAGAAACCCACCGCGATAGCACCACGCTAAGGATCGTTGAAGTCTTCGGCACAAAAAGCGGTAGAGGTCAGTAGCGGTAACAATGGAGATTGTTAGGATTAAGCCCCTAACTTTATTTCTACTGATCAGATATACATAATATATAGCCTATGTCCATCTAGAATAATGTACCTTTCAAACAGTAAAAGAATTTTTCAAATAGGTGCAGTGGTTCTGGAGATTACCCTCCACGTACAAAATCGCTCTCTCTTTATATATAAGTACTAGCGGCCCGTCCCGACTTTGTCCGGGTTGAACAAAACATTATACCAATAAATTTCCAGTTGATAGCCAATAAATTGTAAATCTTTTTTACCTTAAATGTCCAATAAAAAGCGTAGTTCCAAATGTAGTTTTCTTCAATAAACCCTTTAACGTTGCCAGTTTCAAAAATCCTTTTTGTATTTATCAATACCTCCTCTACTTGAATCTTAAAAATATTAAACCTTTTCCTTTCGGGGTGGGATAGCATATATCCGAAGCACATACTCTCGAAAAATACGGTGTGATGTCGGCAGAGATATAGTCTCGAATTCCACTTCGTTGTGACTTTCCTAACGTCATTGCCCCCAAAGAACAATTGGGTGACATTCTGGGAACGGAGGGTAAATCTTGCCGAAAAGGACTGAATAATAATCTTTTGTCGTTCTAGCTAGAGGCTATTTCTTTTCAGGCGAGAGACATCAGAAGGGCGGTTCACCCGCGGTTCATCCATTTTCAGCCTTTTCAGAGATGAAAGAGGCATGGAGTGCCCATGAACTACTATTGAAATTCTTCTTCAATAGTAAGAAAGCAATAAGAAAGCAATTAACCACTCTTTTCCCTGACCCCCCACGCTGAATGTCCCCCACGTAAAATGGGGATAGGAAGTAGATAACATTTTCCCGTTGTAAAAAGCGATTTCGAAAAACCGACCCCGTAAGCTAAAGGGTGTTTCTATGGTTACTTGAATGCGGTTGACAAAGGAAAAGATGTAAGGTACATTTTAATGTACAAAAGTTGTACATTACCCTCCATATACAAAATCTGCTCTCTCTCTATATATATTATTATAGAAGTATAGATACACATTGGTATCCCAAAATTAGAATAAGAGATGAAATAAAAATACAAAAATAAAAAAGGATTTTAAGTAAAGAATTTTTTTTTAATTATTTTAAGCACCTAAAATAATATTCAAATTAATATTACGTTATTTATTAATTAAAGTTAATTTTTTAAAAGAAACAGGTATGCTTGAGACCGTAGTTTTATTCAAAAATAAAAAAGGATTTTAAGTAAAGAATGTATTTTTAATTATTTTAAGCACCTAAAATAGTATTCAAATTATTATTAATTAAAGTTAATTTTTTTAAACAGAGAGGTTAAGAGATGAAATAAAAATACAAAAATAAAAAAAGGATTTTAAGTAAAGAATGTTTTTTTTTTAAAATAATATTAAAATTTTTTTCAAATAATATTCCTAAAATAATATTCAAATTAATATTACGTTAGTAAACAATTAAAGTTAATTTTTTAAAAGAAAAAGGCGTGCCGGAGAACGGCTAGGTTCGAACCACTATCGTCAGCAGAGAAGCCCACCGCGATAGCACCACGCTAAGGATCGTTGAAAACTTCGGCACAAAAAGCGGTAGAGGACAGTAGCGGTAACAATGGAGATTGTTAGGATTAAGCCCCTAACTTTATTTCTACTGATCAGATATACATAATATATAGCCTATGTCCATCTGGAATAACGTACCTTTCAAACAGTGAAAGAATTTTTCAAATAGGTGCAGTGGTTCTGGAGATTACCCTCCACGTACAAAATCGCTCTTTCTTTATATATAAGTATAGATGATCAGATATACATAATATATAGTCTATGTCTATCTGGAATAATGTACCTTTCAAACAGTGAAAGAATTTTTCAAGTATGTGCAGTTGTTCTGGAGATTACCCTCCACGTACAAAATCGCTCTCTCTTTATATATAAGTATAGATTTTTTAAAAGAAAAAGGCGTTCCGGAGAACGGCTAGGTTCGAACCACTATCGTCAGAATAGAAGCCCACCGCGATAGCACCACGCTAAGGATCGTTGAAGACTTCATCACTAAAAGCGTTAGAGGACAGTAGCGGTAACAATGGAGATTGTTAGGATTAAGCCCCTAACTTTATTTCTACTGATCAGATATACATAATATATAGCCTATATCCATCTGGAATAATGTACCTTTCAAATAGTGAAAGAATTTTTCAAATAGGTGCAGTGGTTCTGGAGATTACCCTCCACGTACAAAATCGCTCTCTCTTTATATATAAGTATATATGATCAGATATACATAATATATAGCCTATGTCCATCTGAAATAATGTACCTTTCAAACAGTGAAAGAATTTTTCAAATAGGTGCAGTGGTTCTGGAGATTACCCTCCACGTACAAAATCGCTCTCTCTTTATATATAAGTATAGATGATCAGATATACATAATATATAGCCTATGTCCATCTGGAATAATGTACCTTTCAAACAGTGAAAGAATTTTTCAAATAGGTGCAGTGGTTCTGGAGATTACCCTCCACGTACAAAATCGCTCTCTCTTTATATGTAAGTATAGATGATCAGATATACATAATATATAGCCTATGTCCATCTGAAATAATGTACCTTTCAAACAGTGAAAGAATTTTTCAAATAGGTGCAGTGGTTCTGGAGATTACCCTCCACGTACAAAATCGCTCTCTCTTTATATATAAGTATAGATAGATAGCACCACGCTAAGGATCGTTGAAGACTTCGCCACAAAAAGCGGTAGAGGACAGTAGCGGTAACAATGGAGATTGTTAGGATTAAGCCCCTAACTTTATTTCTACTGATTAGATATACATAATATATAGCCTATGTCCATCTGGAATACTGTACCTTTCAAACAGTGAAAGAATTTTTCAAATAGGTGCAGTGGTTCTGAAGATTACCCTCCACGTACAAAATCGCTCTCTCTTTATATATAAGTATAGATAAATGCGATGATCAATGTATACAATTGATGTAAAATATCTATCTATCTATATATATATATATATATATAAAAATCGTAAGGAATGTGCATTTTTTTTGGATAATATCCAATCGTCTGCTGAATTAGAAAGAAAAAAATATTTTTTTGTCTATTTAGTTGTTATGCACGTGACGATAAATTTATTCAAATTATCAGAAAGAGAAATCACGTGATCAACAGTTAATAAATTAAATTCTAAAAATTAATATTTAAAAATTTACCAAAAATCAGAAAATGGAGGTAAAGATTCGAAAAAGATCTCATTTTAAAGGAATTTTTAGGATCTTTCTCGTGATGTAAATTTTATAACCCTCAATGTATTATTTTAAATGCAAACGTAAAAAAAGTTTAAAAAAACAGCTTAAAAATTTTATTTTAAAAAATCTAAGAAGAATTTTTGAAAAATCTTTCTTAGTGCACCCCTACACTATTAGAAGAATCGCCATGCAAAATGTCAGCCCTTTAGGTCCAGCGGTTTGGTCTGTGCGTTGTATGTCAGTCAGTCAGTTAGTCAGTGAATGAATGAGTCAGTTACGGAACTGTTTTATATATATATATATATATATATATATATATATATATATATATATATATATATATATATATATATATATATATATATTTGTATGTATGTATGTATGTATGTATGTATGTGTGTCTATTTATAAGTACAGTGAAACTTCTCTAGTCGGTTCAGTGAAAGTCTGTAGAGGCAATGTCATAGCAGAAACTTTATTTCGACGGCAACCCCTCCAAACTCCTCCTTTTAATCGGAAACTGGACTGGCCGCCATGGGGAAGTTTCGCTGTGTGTATCTATCTATCTATCTCTCTTAATGTTTAATGATCTAGTAATATATATATATATATTGGAAGTAGTCAACATGAGGTTCAGTGGTTAAAAGTTTCTAAATCAAACGACAAAAGAAACGAAAGTCAACAGAATTAATATTAAGAATAACATTTAATGAAAATGGAATGTGCTCTTAGTAAGAAGCACCCTTTCAAAGTGACAAAAATTTACTTAACGCGGGAATCGAAATGTTGAAAATCAATGCGCATGCGCGCTATACAGGAAGTGATCTATTTATAGAAATCTTGTGCTACAATTCACTACAGCAGCTGTTAGTAGAATTTTATTGGGAACAGTTTATGATTAAAAATAAAAAAGAGTTAATATAATCGAAGAAGGAAAAGTCCGGAGATATCAGACTGGAACATATATGTAAGTATATGTATATATATGCACACACACCCAAATATGTATTATACATATACATATCTATACACATGTAGATGTGTAGATAGCACACCACACACAAATGTGTATATATATATATATATATATATATATATATATATATATCCGTAATTTTTTTGTGAAGGTGTTTAATGATCTTTGTGACTTGTCCGTACATACAATCACACTATAACCTCCCCGGCTTATATTCACGAATGTATTCTAGCGAAATTTCTAGTTCAAAGCCAGTGTTTTTCTTTTTATTCATTGTGGATCTTAAGAACTTGCATATTCACTCCTTGGAAACTAGTTCTCTTCAATTTGCATTGTGGATTTTAAATGACTTTCCTTTAGTTCGAAACTGGTGTTTCTTTAATCTTCAGTGTGGATTTTTTGATGCTGCATATTCCCAAAGTCAAATCTAGATTTTCTCTTAATTTTCAGTACGGATTTTAAGAAGCTGCAAATTTTGTATTTCGAAACTAGTTTTTTCTTAATTTTCCTTGTAGATTTTCAGAAGCTGCAAATTTTGTATTTCGAAACTAGTTTTTTCTTAATTTTCCTTGTAGATTTTCAGAAGCTGCAAATTCCCTATTTTGAAAGTAGTTTTTTTCTTAATTTTCATCTTGGATTTTAAGAAACTGAACATTTCCTATTTCGAAACTAGTTTTTTCATATTTTTCTTTTTGGATTTTAAAAAGCTGCAAATTCCCTATTTAGAAAATATTTTTTTCTTAATTTTCCTCTTGGATTTTAAGAAGCTGCAAATTTCCTATTTCGAAACTAGTTTTTTTCCTAATTTTCTTTTTGGATTTATAAAGCTGTAAATTCCCTATTTCGAAACTAGTTTTTTTTCCTAATTTTCTTTTTCGATTTATAAAGCTGTAAATTCCCTATTTCGAAACTAGTTTTTTTCCTAATTTTATTTTTCGATTTATAAAGCTGTAAATTCCCTATTTAGAAACTATTTTTTTTTCCAAATTTTCTTTTTCGATTCATAAAGCTGTAAATTCCCTATTTCGAAACTAGTTTTTTTCCTAATTTTCTGTTTGGATTTTAAGAAGCTGCAAATTCCCTATTGGGAAACTCGATTTTTCCTTAATTTTCATCATGGATTATAAGAGGCTGAACATTTCCTATTCCGAAACATGTTTTTGCTTAATTTTCATTGTGGGTTTTAAGTAGCTGCATATTGTTCAAATCGATACAAGTTTTTCCTTATTTTTCATTCAGCATTTTTATAAGCTGCATGCTGCTGTTTTGGAATCCGGTAACGGTATTTTCACGTCAAGATCGGACGATTAATTTTCCTCGCTGGCTCCCGCTAATCCTTCGATTTCTATTTCTCCACTAATTATACTCTGCATTAATTATGAGTCTGAGGAAATGCTTATTGCATCGGAAAACGAAATTCCCGAAAATCCTAAACAATGGATCTGTTCCTAATTAGTCCGAGGAATTACAGGACGCTGTTACCATGACATTATAAACACACTTGTTGCTGCAGAGTGCTCTTTCTGCTTCGTGCCAGATCAGCGAAGATTGCAAAATTTAATCTAAGCTCTAAGTACTTTAGCCTCAAACTCTAGAAATAAACTTACGGGATGCGCTACTAAATGCACGACAGAATTATGGAGCGGATGGACAGTTGTAAACGTAACTGTAACTGAACTAAAAAGGTTTTTATTTTTTCATTACCCGTTTCAAATACCTAAATTTTTTATATGTTTTATTTATTTATTTATTTATTTGGCATCTGGTATACTTCACGATATTAAATTATTGTATTTTTATTTTACCCTCGTATAGAATTTTGACCGAGGTGTAACAATCGGTAAGCTCATAATCTCCTCCCTTAAAACCACACTGACGGACTTTTCTGCCGACTAATTTAACATGCCCATACCCGGCGGAGACACGACAGCCTTCAGTAGCGCTTTTCGGGATTCGATGCCTCACTGCCCAGTTCCGACGCATTACCCTGTAGTATACCCCCAGGATATTGTTAATTAGGTAAATTGACGTCACTAATTGTAACTATTAACGCTGTTCCGAATTTCTTTGGAATACATTGCTATAGAGTGTATATATAAGTGGACACGAAGGCCCTGTAACTGAAGAGTGGGCCAGAAGACCCTAGGACTGTGAACATTTTGCAAATGAATGTTGCCACGACGTTACTTTCATATTAAATGTAGTCATCAATATATATATATATATACAGTCGAACCTCCATATATCGAACTTCCACATATCGAAATTTTCTATATATCGAACTCTTAGCAAATCTCCAGGTTCATTACATAGAAAAACTGTTTCTATGTATCGAAAAAATCTCTCTATATCGAAATTTTTTGTCAAGACAAATTGGGAGATTTTATTCCACTTTAGAATAAAATCTCCCGATTTCTGGCGTTTGAAACAATACGTCGTGGACTTCGACTTGCTGAAAATGTCCCTGATGAAGTTTTTAGTAGACTGAATAAATACGAACATTTCTTTGAACTTTCCGCAACACTGGCTGTTCAGCAAGATATTCGTAGTTTTTTTTTAAAAGAATGTAACTGTGATCACTGTAACCACTGTCTGGATTATTGTTCTTTTTGAAGATATGTAGTACTCAATAAATCTTTCATATTAATTCATTTTTTAGTTATTAACTTTCATTTAATGGGATTCGCATATAAATTAGAAATGGAATTTCGTATACGGAAATTAGCTTTAATTTTTTTTAGGAGAATTATGATAAAACTAAGCACAATTCTATATATCGAAATTTCTGTATATCGAATTTTTTACCGGCAATTTGCTACTTCGATATATGGAGGTTCGACTGTATATATATATATATATATATATATATATATATATATATATATATATATATATATATATATATATAAAACAATTCCAAAACTGACTGACTCCCTGACTATCATACAACGCACAGACCAAACCGCAGGACCTAAAGGGCTGACATTTTGCATGGCGATTCTTCTTATAGTGTAGGGGTGCACTAAGAAAGATTTTTGAAAAATTCTTCTTAGATTTTTTTAAATTAAATTTTTAAGCTGTTTTTGTAACTGTTTTTTAAAGTTTGCATTTAAAATAATAATTTGATGGTTATAAAATTTATATTATGAGAAATATCATAAAAATTCCTTTAAAATGAAATCTTTTTCGAATATTTACCTTCCTTTTCTGATTTTTGGTGAATTTTTAAAGATTCATTTTTAGAATTTAATTAATTAAATTCTGATCACGTGATTTATTTTTCTATAAATTTATCGTCACGTGCAAAACAACTAAATAGACAAAAACATTTTTTTTCTTGCTAATGCGGCAGACGATGGGACATTATCCAAAAAAATATTGTCTTACAGTAAAAGATATGTTCCTCAAAATGTACTATATTAACTGTACTATATTCTTTAGTACGTCCTATTAGATTTAATTTCAATATTTTCTTCTACATTATTTTGTCTAAAAAAATATCTCCTACGATTATTTTTTATAAATATTTATTTATTTATTTATTTTGCAACAATTGCATACATTGATTGTTGTATTTATTATATATATATATATATATATATATATATATATATATATATATATACATATATATATATATATATATATATATATTTGGCATTAATTGCATACATTGACAGTTGTATTTAATTTGAATGTACTCCGTAGCGAAGTGCGGGTTTTCAGGTAGTATATATATAAAACAGTTCCGTAACTGACTGACTCACTGACATACAACGCACAGACCAAACCACTGGACCTAAAGGGCTGACATTTTGCATGCCGATTCTTCTTACAGTGTAGGGGTGCACTAAGAAAGATTTTTGAAAAATTCTTGTTAGATTTTTTTAAATTGAATTTTTAAGCTGTTTTTGTAACATTCTTCAAACTTTGCCTTTAAAATAATACTCCGTGGGTTATAAAATTTGTGTCACGAGAAAGACCATAAAAGAAGCCTCCTGGCCGAAGAATCCTCCGGCAACCTTGAATATAATTCATAGCACCACCGCAGCCGGCCATTATCTTGTTGAAATGTAAGTCCGGTGGCGTGAGAGGAACGGTAACAAAACGGGTGGCAGAATGTTGTCTACGTGCCGCCGTGCTGTAAGTATGTCACGAATGACCACCAAAGGGGTCCGGCTACCAAAGTAAATGGCACCCCAGACCATAACGCCCAGTTGTGGGCCTGTATGGCTTGCTATACTAAGTGCAGGACACACACGCTGCCCTGCTCGTCTCAAGACACGTGTTCGGTGCTCGTCAGGACACAGTTGAAAAAGGGACTCGTCAGTAAAGACTATACAGTGAGTCAGTGAGTTCCAAGTTGATCGATTTTAGTACTACTGTAATTGGACTTTTACACACACACACACACGCACATATATATATATATATATATATATATATATATATATATATATATATATATATATATATATATATATATATATATATGTCATATATATGTCATATATATATATATATATATGACAGACGTTTGGTTTGCCTGTTCTCACATTAATTTGCAGTCATCATCTTAATACTGGTGGCGAGTGGTAAGTAGTCTAAATCAAGTAAACAGACATAGTTCCAACGAAATCAAGTTTAATTTATTTCTTTTTCCAGCAACCACTGATCGAAGTAGCGCATATTTGAGCGCTCGCCATTTTCAAATTGTGGACCCAGCTGACACACGTCCACCAGCAACGATTAAATCCCGCGTTCTGCTAGATCCCACGGCCAAATTCCGCCCGCCAACTCTCTCTGCACATGCGCAGAGCCCAAACTAGACATCTTTCAGGGAGAATTATATAAGATTTCCTCTTCGAACGCTTAAACCACAGACGCGCCAAGATTATATAATGAAAAGGGGAATTTCCTTTTCCCAATTCGCGTCTTGAAATACGAACAATTAGAGGCGAATTACGCCACGAATATAATTTAGTTCCCAAGCCCCAACTTCAAACACTTCGAATTCACACCAGAAGGAAAAAGGCCTGGGTCATAACATAGTCTTTACTTCCGACGCAGCTTCGTGGAACATCAATTGGATTTGGACGAACACATCGCGCGGCTAGCGCAAATTGACAGCAACGAAAACTTTTACATGTTTACTACATGGGATCAGGCACACAAAAGGCTACAGAGACGCTAAATCTCTCGCCCGAGTACGGGTACATTAAACTTATAATTGGTCTAAACTCATAACCTGACTTAAATGCCATATGGGGTGATCGCTTCGTCATAGTTCTCGAATATTCTTTCGTTATATCATTCTGTCCTCGCGTGGCTTTAGCGGAATAGATAATAGATTATTTAATAGATTATTTAATAGATTATTTAATAGAATAGATAATAGATTATTTTTAATAGATTTTAGTACTACTGTAATCGGGCTTTTACACACACACGTACACACACACACACACACACACATATATATATATATATATATATATATATATATATATATATATATATATATATGACAGGTGTTTGGTTTGTATGTTCTCACATTAATTTTCATTCATCATCTTAATACTGGTGGCGAGTGGTAAATAGTCTAAATCAAGTAAACAAACATAGTTACAACGATTACAACTATTACGACATAGTTACAACTATTAGTTAAATTATCTATTAAATATTCTATTAAATAATCTATTATCTATTCCGTCTTATAGCGGAATAGATAATAGGTTATTTAATAGATTATTTAATAGATAATTTAACTAATAGATTATTTAATAGATAGTTTAACTAATAGATTATTTCGGTTCAAATTGAGGGGTAATTCTTTATTTCAAAAGGGTGAAAGAATTAGGATTAACGTTTTTTAACGATAATGGAAAGGTTTGAAATTTATTTCATATATATATATACACACCCTAGAGTACTATACTACAATGGGCTTTACTAGGAATAGTTTTGTTTAATGAATGTGAGACTTGCGATGATTGCTTGGGGAACAAATGATAAGCCTAATCTTCAGTTCAAGGGGGCCGTACTCCTATTTATTGTTCATACCCAAAAATACCTCGCGGCACCCTAAAATACCTGCACACACTGGCTGGGAATTACTGTGTTATATGATCATGAAACCCCTGCAGCAAATTTTAAGCCGTTCCCTATTTTTTTTTCCTCCTACCGCTTGAAAGTAAAACGGGGCAATTAAAATGACTCCCGTAAGCTTTAATAATACGTTTCCCTGTTACGAATGTTCATTTTCTTCGAACATTCGCGGAATACCGGGAATAAAATAACTGTAGTGCGCTTCTTGAGAGGTTCTCTAGGGAAGTAATTAATAGGGTCGTTTGTTCGGCGGCGAGAGCACGCTCGAGATATTTATTCGAAATTAGAATATTCCGCGACTCTTAAATGTCGCTCTCTTATGGGAAAAAAGTGTTTCGGTAGGTGCTATTCACAGGATCACATTTTGTCTAAGTTGACGCGTCTCGGGGAAAAAACACGTAACCTTGGTACCTGCAACCGCGTCCATATATCTGTAAACCAGTAATTCTCAACCTTTATATGTCTAGTCTCCGCCCCCCTTTTCAGATAAACTTTAGATCCTGTCGCCTAACAAAGTCAGTAAAACTAGTATAAACGTACACACAGAGACACGTACACACACACACACACACACACATATATATATATATATATATATATATATATATATATATATATATATATATATATATATATATATATATATATATATATATATATATATATATATATATATATTTATATTTATATTTATATTATATTTATATATATATTTATATTTATATATATATTTATATTTATATATATATATATATATATATATATATATATATATATATATATATATATATATATATATATATAAGAATAAGATGAAAGAGAAAACCAGTAATAGCACTAAAGCTACTTGCAGCCAGGAACCAACAACATGTAAAGAAAAGTATGAATAAGGTTTTTGACAGCATTTTTTCATCAGCGGTGTCAATACTGTTGCTTACAATGTTAACTAAACTTTTAACTTAACATATTATTAATACCACAGCCACAGTGCATAGAAAGAATTACAAGAGAATCACTAACATCATAGGAGATATGTAATAATTGATAATAAAGACACTTAACAGAATAATTTAACTAGCAGTTAAGCTAGCAGAAAGTTGAAAAACTACTTACTTAATTATACTGCGCATATATATATAAATATATATATATATATATATATATATATATATATATATATATATATATATATATATATATATATATATATATATATATATATATATATATATATAATGCTAGTCCACCTATACGGTGCTCCCAGAAAAGTGGACAGCAAACCCGTGATGCCATATGACCGTAAGGATAATGTCCAAGTAACCGTCTGCCGCATTGGAGAAGAAAAAGATGTATGTATGTATGTATGTATACTCAGTGTAAACTCGATCGTTCCCCGAATCGTCTTTTCCCGTGTGTGTCGTTTACTTCACCCAGTCCCGACGATCATATTTCTTTGTTATGTTCCTGCATCCAGAGTTTTGTCGCAAGGATCGTTCAGTACAATAGATCCCTTTAAGGGAATGGTGGACATTAAAATTTACTTTTTTTTACTTTTCATCATAGAGATACGAAATTTTGTGCATATATACATTCCACTATAAATAAATAGAATACCTTAAAAGAAATTTCCAATCTCATTATAATTTTAAGATTTTTTAAAACATTTGAAATTTATAAACAAAATTTTAAAATGCTCTTTGCTACTTAATTTTTGAGATATTTCCTCGATTTTGCATTTTAATCTCTTCAAACCGTATAACAAACAAATCTGGGTGTCAATTATTTAATCCCTCGATTAGTTAATTTTTGAGAGATTTTTTCCTGAATTCCATCCCGATTTTCATCAAAATTTTGCCTTTTGAAAAGTTAAAAATCAAATTTAATTATCTGAACCCATTAACCGCTGGTGTTGCGTTGATGCAACGGTCAAAATAAATGCGAATAAAAATTTAGCTATCAAATGAATTTTATGTTAGCAGTAGTTTTTGAGTAGGGTTAATAATCGAATTGAAAAATATTTGCCTTCAACTGTTCTTTTAATTAATTAACGAGTTCCGAACTTAGACAGATAGTTAAGCATTTTTGAACGAGAACTTTCTCCTGGTCTTTTTCACAGAAGAAATATAGGGAGACAAACGTGAGCTTTAGAGGTGATCTATTTTTAGCTAACGTCAAAGTTTATCAGAACATTCCATCAATCGGTTGATTTTGTTTGGGTGGGAGAGGAAGAAAAAACAGGTGTTGCGTTGGCGCAACGTTAGCGGGAAAAGGGTATTCACATGTGTCGCTCGACTCCGTAGAACTTTTCCCCGTTCTGTGGTTATAGAAATGCCTAAAACTAGATCTTTACTTTTAAAGAAGTTCTTCAAAGAATTTTCGACGAAGATTCAGATAATGATGACGAGAATTAAACTGATATTGTTGTTATTCTACCAGAGACAGCAGAGGCTAGTGATGAAGAAGGAAATGATAATATTTTGAATAGTGACAATGATGATTTACCATGCGATACTGCTGTCGAAATTGAAGTGTGAGTAAAAAAGAAGTTTTTGCCTCCTAAAAGCAGTACAACTTTTTCGAAAAAAATTAAAAAATCAAAAACTGAAAATTTGAAACGGATAAAGAAGGGACCATTGAATATGTCTCAGCCGAAAAATGAAGAAAAAATCAAATCGGAACTATGAAAAGTATAATACAAGATAAAACTAGTGCAGAGATTTTTGTTCTTCTCTTTGGCTCAGAGGTTTATTCCCTTCTCGTCGAATAGACAAACATGTGCCCAACAAAAGAATCACCCCCATTTTTTAGCATCTGAAGCCTACATGAGACGGTTCATTGGAATATTGTTGCCGACGGGATATTATTCTTTACCTCGGGAAGAAATTTACTGATCTCTTGATAAGGACATTCAGCATGCAAAAGCCATTACATGGAGAACGTGGACATTTTATTGTCAAGTCCGAAGACAGCAGAATACTGCGTAGTAAACAATGCCATATCCAGACAATTTATCCATGCAACGTTTGTCCCGTTACTCTACATCGTGATTGTAGTGAAGCTTTTCGTGATAGAAACTGTTTTCTGGATATAATAAGTAATTTTGTAAAGGAAAAATAAGTTAAATCTTTATAATAAATAAATTACCTGTAAAGTGATCATTATCTTTCTAAAGTGTAACAAAGTTAAAAAAAAAATTCCCAGTGCTCAAATCAAAGAAAACCCTGCAGTTGAACTCACTTAATGTCAATACTCTTATTCCGCTGACGTTGCGCGAACGCAACACTCGATTTTTCGAAAGTTAAGACCAGTTTTGTTATTTTACCCATAAATTAATGTTGTATATGTTCAAATGAATAGCCAATATTATTTGCATAAAAAAAAATTCACCCCTTATAGTTTTGGCGGTTAATGGGTTAATGAAGTCGAAATGTAAAATGCATACCCAGTTTTTTTGTAAACAGCATCAGGATTCTTCCTTATCAATTTCATGAATTTTGAAGAAAAATTAAGCAGCATGGAGCATTTAAAAATCCAAAAATCAAGGAAAATCTGTTTTGAGAAAAACAGATTTAACATTTATTACTACACTTACCCATTATAAATTACTTTGTAGAAGCTTCATAAATGATTTTTTACTTGAAAAAACTGATTTTGTTACTAATAATCTACTGAAATATATATATTTTTTACAATAACACAATCAGTATTACAATGACGAGATTTGCTCAAATAAAGGTCCACCGTTCCCTTAAAAACGGTAGTGTAGAAGTGAAAATGGTATAATTTCCCCACGGTGTGTGCACAATAAAGAATGTATTATAAAGGATGCAGAGGCAGGGGTAAATACAGGATTGTAAACCAATAAAAAATAGAAGAATAGCTGTCGGTGTGGCCAGTGATAGCGATCTGAAGTCTAAATTTTACAAGTTGGATGGTCGTTATTTTATGGCCCACAGTAAAAACATCAGATGAGAAGGATCAAAGTTGTTTTGCAAAATAAAAGTATGTTGGGGGAGGTACTACATAGACTATGGACAGAGGCGACAGAGGCGGTATAATAAAGAACCAATTAGGGGTAGGAACCACTGAAAGAAAAACAGCCCACTGCCCAATGAAAGTGAGGGGCGTGCCAGAATGCCCCCCCCCCCTGTAAACGGACAACAGCTCCGCTAAGGACGGAAGGAATCGGAAAAGAAGGAGACGGATTTTAGATTGGGTTCCTGAGAGTTAGATGTAGGAGACTCTCGTCTGCCCCATAGCCTTGGAGAAGTGCGAATATCCCGCCAAGGTGTTCCTACACTGGAGATGATACTGGGTCCCGGTCGCCGATGCTACGATCATCGCTGCATACATCCGTTATAGTAAGTGCCTCCCCGATAGACTCTAAAAATCATATTTGATTCTATAGTTTGCCACTGCTTCTGGGTACCATATGTCTAAATTGTTAATATGAAACGGATTGTAATATTAATAGCTCTGACAAGTTAATTGAAATTTGGGTTATCAAATAAATGTATGTTTAAGGTCAATGCGTTGTATTCCTAGTTTGTTCCAACCCATGCATGCATCCATTGGTTCTAGGCAATTATCTCCTACAGGTAGATCGAGGCTCCACTGTACGTATATATAAACACAACAAAAAATAAATAAAAGAAAATAAAAACCTTTGCGTATCAGAATAATAAATAAAAGCCAAGTGTTTTAAGGACCTCCGTGACCCTGCTATGCATTTTTCGTCACTTTCCCGCGAGTCATAATTTCTCCGCTGAAAAAGCTGAATAAAGCTCCTCTGTGAAATTTCGTTAAGCCTTTGTTTGAAATCACGAGAATAGCCCATTCCCTTCCTTAATGTACGAAAAATGGTTTCCATTGGTCTTTTCTTAGTTATAGGATTTATCAGTTGACAGAAACTGCTCTAGAAATCCCATTTCAGCAACAACAACAACAGGATAATCTCTCGTATAAACCCTCTCCGATAAGTGCACAAACATCCGCGCCTCATCAAGAGGTCTGTGTCTTCCACCTCATTAAGGGAATTAAATTTATTTGAGAAACGGCCAGTGAGAGCACCTCGGAAGGAGATGAGTTTGTTTTCTTAACGGTCTCGAGGGCGCAATTAGGGAATTCGTTTGTTCAACGGTTTGGCGTGGAAGGGGCACTTCTCCAAAAGGGATCGAGTCATCTCTCCTGTAATTGCTTCCACTCAGAATTAAAATATGCTTCATTTTTCCTTTAACTACTGTCTGGATTTCCTTGTGCTAAATTTATATCATTCTAAAGTTTCATCTTGGATCTACATAAACATCTGTCGATACCACTGACTATGTCTGCTCAAATTATTATTCAACGGGCGAGGAATAAATATAAGGGACTCAATATTGTATTTTTTTTTACGAAAATATCGTACAAATATGGATTTTTTATTCATTAAGGGTCTTGGGAGAGATTGGACTCAATTGGAGAGACAATTATTGATAGACGCGGAATTCAAACTGAACTTGAGAGAGGAAAATTAGACGAAAAACTCAAACTGAATTAGAGTGAAAATTGGTGGATGTGAAATTTGAACTGAAGTAGAGAGATAAAAAATAGACAGATAATTCTAACTAAATAAAGAGAGACAATTTATATACATACATACATATATCATATATATATATATATATATATATACTAGCATTATTGCCCGGCGTTGCCCGGGTAGATATATACATATAAAAATTTTCATGCATTCCATCACAAAAATATTCGGCTTCACCCCCCGAAAAATAAACACTTCGCCCTCCTCCCCCCCACGTCACCCCCAGACCAACTCTCCAACCACCCCTCAGAACAAACCTCTTTTCCCCCGCGTATCGAATTAGACTGGAGGTGGTAAAGGTGTTGTATCCACATTTAAGAAATGCGCTTAGGGGCACAAAAATCATCAAAAAATTAATTTAAAAAAACTACTTGAGCCCCAAATTTCGTTTTTCCTGATTTAAGTTTCTCGGGTCCTAAACATTAACTGAGCCGAATTTGGTCCCGGTGGGTGAAACAGTCCATGATTCTATAGCGGACAAACAAACAGACAAGCTCTTTTATATATATATATATATATATATATATATATATATATACACACACACATATATATATATGAGGCTAAAAATATGGGGGGCGATCGCGCCACCTTAAAACGAGATATTAGTTATTGAAATATAGGATTTAACAATTAAAAAATCTGGGAGTTCAAATAAGCGGCGTAATGTATTGCAGTGAAAATATAATTAATGGGTCGGCTTGATTCAATTTCGAACAACCACAGAGGATTTTAAGTAGACGTAGCCTTGAAGTTGGCGCTAAGAAAAGAAATGCTTAGATCAGCATAGAACATTCGATATGACGAAATGAATAATTAATGAGCGTCGATATCGCGTTAATAAAATTTAGAACAAATATTTTCAGAGCCATGGAGAGATAGTAACGGGTAAAGACGTACGCCGTGAGGCGCACAGATTGTAAAAAGGGATTGGGAGTAATTCTTCAAGATTGGAGCTGGGAACGTTTAAGAATTTCAATAAAGTTCAGTGTGTTTAAATTAGAGTCGGTTATCAGTTGTGTTCAGCTTGGCTTATTGCCTTTCTTAAAAGAGTTAATTATGATGACGAATGTCTTTGCCACCGGACCACTGCTGACTGCATGATGATTCCAAAGAGGTCGAAATTACGTTAATAGATCGAGCGTGAGAGTCAAGTCCGACATGTATATATATATATATGGATTTTTTATTGCCATATATATATTATATATATATATATATATATAACATGGAAATAATACATTTGTTTTTGTTTTCGCGATATTGATTCTTATAAACGGTTGATTTTTATAACCACTGATCACTATAAGCGGTGGTTACTGTATATATATATTTATATATATATACAGTTGGCTCTCTGTTTAACGACTTTCAAGGGACCGTGAAATATCGTCCTTAAGTAGAGGTCGTCCTTACACAGAATTTGTGAAAAAATAACATTTTTCTTCACTCTTTACAGGCTTAGGACTGTCAATATATTTCTTAATATACTGGCGTGTTTAAAAAAGTTATTTTTATTATCATTATTATTTTATTCATAATTTATTTTAAATTACATTGAAAAAAGAGTAAAAACAATACAATAAATTAGGTTTTAAAAAGGTCAAAAAGTGTTGATTGCTTCATTTTTCGCCTTGTTTTCGATATT
>OU015490.1:17456127-17461127 GCA_907164885.2 Dolomedes plantarius
TACACATCTCAGAATTCAGGAATTTCAGCCTTTCATCATTGCAGCACTAAAATCTGAAAAGTAAAAATGTCAAATTGTCTAATGTTTGCTAACCAAAATTAATTTAAAACTAAACACGTATTAAATAACATAGAAAAAAACATGTGAAATCTTATACACATGAATAAAATGAAAACCCAATAAAAAAATATATAAAATTATAATAAACTCCTCAGAATTCAGCTAGATTTAGCCTTTTATCATTTGGGCATAAAAAGAAGCTGAAATTACAGGTTTAGCTGAAATTTCCAATAGAACCATGATATGACTCTAGCGTTGCCTCTTAAAAAATGAAGTGTTTGATTGAGGGCTGCAAACCATTCAACTCTTCTCCATAATAAACTCCTATAAACATCCTCTACATATTAAATTCCTTTTCTCTCCATAATAAACTCCTCAGAATTTTGGTAGATTCAGCCTTTCATCATAGTACCACTAAAACCTGAAACATCCTCTCCAGAAATATAAATTTATTAATTACAATAATTAAACTCACGCAAATGTATGAATTACATAAGTTTTTTAACCAACATTTGAATAATTCGTAAATGAAAAAGCATATGAAAATACAGATAATAAGAACTTCCGGAATCGAAATTAATGACCCTTAATTTTTAATTAATAAAAAACCAACATAATATGAATAAAAACGATAGTTGTTTAAAAGCATATGAAAATAAAGCTATTATAAAGATAATAATAAAAAAAGCATATGAAAATAATGCTCGCGTGTGAAGTTAACTTTATGATATAAAGAAAGTAATAATAATATAAACCGCGTGCATAAAATATTTAGCTTTTCAAGCGAAATAAATTAATTTTTAGAAAAAAAACTACTTTTAATCGAGAAATTAAATACATTGCACAAAATTTTGATTTTACCAACTTTCTACCCTACAATTTACACCCTACTTCTTTGAAGTTGGGTCTTGAAACATCCTCTTTGAAAAATTTACACCCTACTTCTGTTAAATAGGGTGTAAATATAAAGTTTTAACAGCGAATTGAATGCCAGTTAAAAATTATTGTTGTTTAAAATCATATGAAAATTACGCTATTATAAAGATAAAAAAAGCATAGGAAAATAATGCGTGCGCATGAAGTTAACGTTACGATATAAAGATAGTAATAATAATATATATATATAAAACAGTTCCGTAACTAACTGACTGACTGACTGATTGACTGACTGACATACAACGTACAGACCAAACCGCGGGAAATAAAAGGGCTGAAATTTTGCATGGCGATTCTTCTTATAGTGTAGGAGTGCACTAAGAAAAATTTTTGAAAAGTTCTTAGATTTTTTTAAAATTAAATTTTTGAGTTGTTTTAGTAACTTTTTTTAAGTTTGCATTTAAAATATTAATAATTTGAGGGTTATAAAATTTATATCACGAAAAAGATCATAAAAATTCCTTTAATATGAAATCTTTTTCGAATCTTTACCTCCCTTTTATGATTTTTGGTGAATTTTTAAGGATTTATTTTTAGAATTTAACCTTTTACATGCCACACTATGATCAAGGAATAAAGTACAATATTTTGCTGCGTAACTTTGCTCGATAACTTCCAGGAAGTCAGTCCAACAGGTGTACTCCACTCATTCCTTTATTATATAATTTTATAATGTAAGGTTAAGGAAAATCAACTTTTATTTTAGCTCGGACATATCTTTTTGCTCTTCCTAATGGTTAGTGAGTGATAAAATTTGATGTAATAGTTACAATAAAACTATCCTTCCAATGGCACATATAAACTTCTCCATCGCATCGGTAATCAAACTATCCACGTTGAAATTTCGATATTTCTTTTGCTGTTTTAAGAGAACATTGTCCCGTTCTGGAATCTCACACTGTGCCAATTGCCTTAAAGCTTTTGTTAGATAAATCTGTCAGCAGACTGTACGATGTAAAAAAAGTTATCGAAAAATATTTTGCGTTTCTCTGGATTGTCAATAAAAGATAATTGTTCGGAGACGACTTTTGATCCAAGTGGCAAATTTTCATTTTTCGAACTTTTTCCACCGTAGATAGACATAGCATAAGGATAACCATTTGCTCAGCAGATCATCCAAACTTTGAAACCAAAGCGAATTGGCTTTCCACGTATGAACACCTTAGCCGAACGACGTCCATGACACGGAACCATGGATTCATCAATACTCATATTTTCATGAAAAAATCCAAATTGACGAAAATTTTTTCAAACCTCTTTATAAAAGGGAGAAATTTTCCCTAATTTATCGCCTGGTTCCAATTTGCTATTATCAACAATGTGGAAATACTTTTTTAACATCCGAAATTTATTTCTGAGCATTGTATTGTTAACAATTAGGATATGCAAATCTTCCTGAGAGCTCCAATATGTATTTTCATCAGGTACTGAGTGGTAGCCACTAAACAACAGTAATCCAAGAAACTGCCGAATGTCATTTGCGTCGACGCCTAAAGAGTCTCCTTTTTGTAGGGCATACAGCTTTGTAAGTTCGGCTGAATTTTCTAAGTAATCAGACGGCAGAATCACTGATTGACGGCAGAATCACTGATCACGTGTGATATCACTGCTTTTGTATATCGTTACATGCCAATGTTCCTTTTTTGGAACATTGCATTTTACGCAGTCTTGAGGAAATATTTCTTGTTATTATTTTAATTTATTTTATTAACTCGTTAAACTTGTCCTTTGCAAGTACGATGGGGAAATTTTTGGGTGGATTTGAATTTTTAGGAATTTTATAGAATTTTTTTTCTTACGTACTGTAAAAATTGTGAAAAAAGCTGATTTTTAGAAATTTTTCTACGCTAAAATATCCATATTTGAAAAAAAAAAGTCAAAAAATCATTCATGCCTTCTATAATATACGGTAATTTTTTCAAACTGACAGATATCACAGTTTATTTTTAAAAAAATATTAAACATGGTGTTCCAAAAAAGAAACATTGGCATGTAAAAGGTTAATTTATTAAACGCTGATCACGTGATTTCTTTTTCTGTTACTTTAAATAAATTTATCTTCACATAACAACGAAATAGGCAAAAAAATACTTTTTTTCTTGCTAATGCAGCAGACGATTGGACATTATTTAAAAAAATATTAAAATAATGTAAAAGATATGTTCCTCAAATTGTACTACATTAACTGTACTATATTCTTTAGTATGTCCTATGAGATTTAATTTGAATATTTTCTTCTACATTATTTTGTCTATAAAAATATCCCTTACGATTTATTAATATATTTTTTTGTTTTTTTACATCCATCGTATACATTGATCGCCGTATTTATTATATATATATATATATATATATATATATATATATATATTGGCATTAATTGCATACAGTGACATTGTATTTAATTTGAATGTACCGTTCGTTTAGGAACACGTTTAGGAGGTGTTGGTTTATAGAATACTAAAAGTTTAAAATAGTGGCGCCATCTATTGCATATCTGTGAATCGAAAATCGCGTCCTTCAAAAATTGTTAGTTATCCTAATTGTTAGCAATACAATGCCCAGAAATAAATTATTGATGAATGTTTGTTAATCAAAATCAATTTTAAAACTAAACACAGTATAAATAACATAGAAAAGATTTAGCCTTTATCAGTGGACCAAAAAATCCTGGAAAGTAAAACATAATATATAAAATTATAATAAACCTACCAAAATCCATTAAAAAACTAAACACAGTATAAATAACATAGAAAAAAAAGCATACGAAATGTTATACACATTAATAATATGAAAACCAATTAAAAATATATAAATGTATAATAAACTCCTCAGATTTCAGCTATATTCGGTCTTTCATCATAAATTAGCTGAAAAAAAAATTTAAAAAATAATAAAATAAAATAAAAATAATAATTTATAAAATAATAAAATAAAATAAAGATAATAATTTAAAAATTAATAAAATAAAAGCCTTCATAAAAAAGCCTTCATAAAAAAGCTGAAAATACTATCTCGTACTCGAACCCGAGTCTTACGGGGTACCAAATGAAGCGTTTTAACGACTACGCCACGATTATACACAAAGTTCGTGAGTAAAGTAAAAAATATACGCAATGAGTTTTTTGGAAAATTGCTATGGGTTGGTAATTATACATACATTTATGGAGTAAGAGGAGTTTTAAGTGAGAAATAAGTTAGCAGGATAGAAGCATAGTCTTTAACTCTTCAATAGACATAAAGACATAAGCTAGGGGGATTGCCGTAGCGATTAAAAAAGATCGTGACACTTAGCGTGGTTGATTCGAATTTTCCATCGCGTGTGAGAGTGTCAATATGCCGTAGGATCCGATTTATTTTAGAGTATAAAATCTCACTTGAAAGATTATTATTTTCATTTATTATTCTGGTTTAATATATAACTTGAAACTTTTTGATTTTATTTATTTTTATCTTTTCGCTCGCTGTTTGCCCGCTAACCCTAACGTGGACGCCATATTCAGAGGGGTGATTCCACAAAGTGTAACAGCTTACAAATTGTTGGTTTTTTATTAATTAAAAATCAACGGTAATTAATTTCGATTTTTGAAGTTCTTCAGACCCTCGGCTGTTTTTAAAGACGTCTGTATGTAAAATTTCACGATCGTTGCTCCTAAACTGTGAATTTCTATACAATTACAGAGATACAAACATTCATTTTTATATATTAGATATATATATATATATATATATATATATATATATATATATATATATATATATATATATATATATATATATATATATATATATATATATATATATATACATACATATATATATACATATATATACATATATATATATACACACACACATATATATATATATATATATATGACAGGCGTTGGCTTTCGCCTGCTAATGTGTCGTTTGCAGTCTTCTTGTTTTATAGTCCATGGCATCGAGGGAAGGCATACACTCAAAAAGTACTCAGCATCGTCTAAATTAAGTAGAGTTTATTC
>OU015490.1:17462890-17498177 GCA_907164885.2 Dolomedes plantarius
AAACCCGCGCTTCGCTACGGAGTACATTCAAATTAAATATAACGGTCAATGTATGCAATTAATGCCAAGAAAAAATAAATATATATATTTATAATAAATGCGACGTTCAATGTATACAATTGATGTAAAATATATATATATATATATATATATATATATATATATATATATATATATATATATATATATATATATATTATAAAAAAATCGTAAGGGATATTTATTCTTTTTGGATAATATCCAATCGTCTGCCGCATTAGAAAGAAAAAAAATATTTTTTTTTGTCTATTTAGTTGGTATGCACGTGACGATAAATTTATTTAAAGTACCAGAAAAAGGAATCACGTGATCGGCATTTAATAAATTAAATTCTAAAAATTAATCTTTAAAAATTCACCAAAATTCAGAAAATTGAGGTAAAGGTTCGAAAAAGATTTCATTTTAAAGGAATTTTTAGGATCTTTCTTGTGATATGAATTTTATATCCCTTAAATTATTATTTTAAAAGCAAACTTTAAAAAGTTACAAAAACAATTTAAAAATTTAAGTTAAAAAAATCTAAGGAGAATTTTTTTAAAAAATCTTTCTTAGTGCACCCCTACACCATAAGAAGAATCGCCAAGCAAAATTTCAGCCCTTTAGGTCCAGCGGTTTGGTCTGTGCTTTTATGTCTGTGAGTCAGTTACGGAACTGTTTTATATTGTATATATATATATATATATATATTTAGAGCTTTCAGAAAATCTAGATAGAGTGCTTATTTTGTAAATAAGAAATACTCAAAATTGATGAAACTTTGTGGGAGCTGGTTCCTATGGAATAAAGTCAGCACCATTTACACCAATTAACAATAATAACAACTATAAATTTAGAGCTCTCCGAACATCTAGACAGAAATATCCTGCTCTGATTAACAAATGTCGCAACTAATGAAACTTTTGTTGGAGCTGCTGGTTTTGGTAATAAAGTGAGGACTATATATATCAATGAACAATATTAGTAACAATAAATTTAGAGAATAATATCATTAGCAATAAATTTAGAGCTCTTATAACATCTAGAGAGAGAGAGCTCCTGCTGTAATTACGAAATGCTTGACTTTCAAGAAATTTTTTCGGGAGCTGGTGTTTTTGGAAATAAAGTCAGCACCATTTACACCGATTAACTATATTAATAACAATAAATATAGAGCTCTCAAAACATCTAGACAGAAATTCCCTGCTCTGATTAACAAATGCTCGCAACTGATGAAACTTTTGTTGGAGCTGCTGGTTTTGGAAATAAAGTCTGGACTATTTATATCAATTAACAATATTAGTAACAATAAATTTAGTTTTCAGACTAACTAAAAATATCATTAGCAATAAATTTAGACCTTTTATAACATCTTGACAGAGGGCTCCTGCTGTAATTAAGAAATGCTCGACTTTCAAGAAATTTTTTCGGGAGCTCACGTTTTTGGAAATAAATTCAGTACTATTTACACCAATTAACAATATCACTAAGAATAAATTTAGAGCTTTCAAGAAATCTAGAAAGAGCGCTAATAATGTAAATAAGAAATACTCGGAACTTTTGCGATAAAAATTTTGTGAGAACTCGTATTTATGATAATGAAGTCAGCATCCATTACTCCAGTTAACAATATCCTTAGCAATAAATTTAGAGATTTACATAACATCTAGATAGAGAGTTTATGCTGTTATTAAGAAGTTTTCAAAGCTGAGGAAATAATTGCTGGGGCTGGTTATTTTAGAAATAAAGTCTGCTACTTACACCAATTAACAATATTAATAACAATTAATTTTGAGCTCTCAGAACATCTAGACAGAGAGCTCGTGATGTAATTAAGAAGTGCTTGAAACTTATGAAATTCTTGTGGGAGCTGGTTTATTGGGCAATAAAGTCAGAACCATTTACTCCAATTAACAATATTATAAGCAATAAGTTTAGAACTTTCCCAATATCTAGATAAACATTTCTTTTATAAGTAATAAATGCTAGAAACTGATGAAATTTTGGGGGCAGCTGGAGTTTATGGAAATAAAACCAGCCCTACTTACGCCAAATAACACTATTATTAACGATAAATTTAGAGCTTTCGTAAAATCTACACTCTCAATAAATTTGCGCAATAGCATAATCCTATTTTAAAACAAAACAAGAACAATATTTTCTCACAGATCGTCTAGAGAATAGTTTGAAAGCGTAATTAGCAATATCATAAACAGTAAATTTAGAACTTTCCCAATATCTAGATAGAGATTTTATTTTATAAGTAAGAAATGCTAGAAACTGATGAAAGTTTTGGGGCAGCTGGAGTTTTTAGAAATAAAACCAGCCATACTTACGCCAAATAACACTATTATTAACGATAAATTTAGAGCTTCCGTAAAATCTACACTCTCAATAAATTTGCACAACAACATAATCCTATTTTAAAACAAAACAAGAACAATATTTTCTCTCAGATCGTCTAGAGAATAGTTTGAAAACGTAAAATAATATATGTACTAAATGTAAAGATCAAATTAATACTTCAAAGTACATTTGGATCGATTTTCAACTCTTTACCGCTGATTTCCACTCATCTAAACGAAAATGGAATCTTTATATATGGATAGAGGGAGGAATTCCAAATAATTTTCGTTTCAATAATTGGGCGTTCCGCACTCATCCATTAATTAGTTTGCCCATGTGGTATCGGCAGTCCCACATCGCCTCACAGAACAGTCGTTAATTACAGAACTTCGTTTTCGAATATTGATAAAACTCAGCATTTTCAAAATGAGTGATGCATCTCGGAACACGATTTTGCAGTACATTTCGTTTCTAATGGATATCCGATGTCTGTTGATTTTCCATTTTTCTATATCTGTATAACTGTTTATGTAATAGTGTGTGAGCGTGTATATGGCGTGTATTACACACATGCACACACACGCACACATACTATAAGTACAAAAGTATTTGGACACTGTATGTTTTTCCGAAAACGGGCCTTATTATTCTATTTAGTAACTGGCAGGCCCTACTTTTGCTTGTATTACAGCGGCAACCCATTGAGGCACAATTTCAACAAGTTTTCTGTAAGTCCGGGCAAGAATAGCTAGCCATGCCTCTTTCAAGGCATTGAGAAGCGATTGCTTTGAAGATGGGCGTGGGGGGCGCTGTCGTAACCGTCGCTCCAATCCTTCCCACAAGTGCTCGAACGTATTGAGGTAGGTTCTATGAGAAGGACCTACCTCCTGGACTGGATTCTCAGAAAACCAGTCCAGCACACGTTTTGCAGTATGACATGGATCACGTTCCTGTTGGAAGAATCAATCACCATCCCCGTAGTATTGCCATGGTGTACAGAAAGCAATGGGTGTCGTATTGCCTGTCTGGAATTTATTTTACTGGGCGTGATTCGTAGTTTAATTCGGTTAGTACAAGTACAATTGACAACTCGGACCCCCACTCGTTAGAGTATCGTCCATTGAAACCTGAAGACCGGCCGCTACGTAGCAATACCTGAATACGCAGACGAAGGTTAATTTCCGCGGTTCAGTGCTTTCCATTGCTGTGGGTCTCGAAGATGCCGGACAAACGGTACAGATCCGTCATCCACGCATGGCACCCAAAGCCCCTTATAGTACAAATTATTATTATTATTTTTTTAGAAAGATGGCATTTGGGTGCGTTGTGTGAAGATTTATTTTATTGAATACAACCCAAAGCTCTAGACATTATTGGCAAACGAACAGGTCAAATAACTTTGCTTCAAAAAAACTAGGAGATAACTTTTCTTAAAATAAACTTGAAAAACAAAGATGACTGACTCAAATTTTATATTAAAAAAAAAAACTAATTTATTTACAACATTATCTATTTACAACTTAACTCAAAACAAAATCAAAAAATCTTAGTACACAGTCTACTAATTTTACTAATCTTTTAGCATTTCTCCTCACATTATGTTCAATCACATGTATTTCATTAAAACCTACACCTTTTAGATTCAGGGAGCGTAAATTTATTTATTTTACCTATGGCACAGAACTTCTATCCCTCAAAAGCTACATTCTAAAACTAACATTGATCCCGCACAAAATCATTCAAATTTTCGATGTTGGGTCTGAACAAGACAAAATGATTAACACTCACTCAATTGGATGCTAACCGCACTGGAACACGGGTGTCGAAGCTACCATCGGGCATGGGGTCTCCTTTCTTCTTTCTCGGGTAGCAGGCATTCAACATCTTTCGGCTGTCGTGGGCATCTTTTCGAATGCTTCTTCCGCTCTTTTCAAAAGAGGGGGGTATTTGTCAGGAGGTCCTCACACACTCTTTATCGAAAACTCTTTTCATCTCTAGGACGACCCAATCGGAACTCCAACGTGAAGGTGCAATTCTCTCCACCTCTACTCTCAAATCATTTATTGGTGAAGGCAGCAACCAGATTTTCATCATCAGCAAAACAAATTCTAGTATCAGTATCAGGAGGCTATTATACCGGGACACATCAACCGGATTTCTACTCCGCTAAACGACATATTTCTTCGGGAAACTCCCGGGCAAGCTCAACTGTTCCTCGACAGTTAAAATAACAACACTTCATCACCTGCGATTCTAAGCACCGGGGAAAGGGAACCCGGGCACGCATGCAGAGTGAATCGTCGAAAAAACTCTAAGTCTTCTATTTATTTTATTTTTTCACATCGTTTTCCACGCCTTCTTATAACTCCAAATCCATTCAGGTAAGCTTTCAAAAATCCACCACTTAGCTTCAATTTTCATTTCTTTGATTGGATAACCTCTCAAAACGTGCACGCCTTTCATTGCGTCATATCCAGACCACCAAAAGTCCACTCCCCGTGTTCTGCGATTGACCCCACACTTTGACTATCATATATTTGTTCACAAAGATGCTTTGTAATTTAATGTCAACCTCGGTGCCAAACACTATCTGTATCTGCGATCTTCAGACCCCCAACCACGCTCAGCCGCTTTTAAATTGGCTAAGTCACAAAGACGGCGGTCCCGTCCTATAATCAAAGGCGGCATCCTAACCTTCTTACGAAATGTAATGGAAATAGCCTTCGATCAATTTAGCTCTCTTAAAAATTAAATTCATTTTTTCTTTTAAATCGAAGTCGCTTCATTACAATGGGCCGAGTCCTAATCAGGAAAAATAACCTCACACTAAGATGGACTCTCCTCCTAACTTCACTGTTGGAACAACACAGTTTGAATGAAACTGCTCCCCGGGTTGTCGCCACACCCAAATACGTTCATCAGACTGAAAGAGTGAATACCGGGATTCATCACTCGAAAGAACAGCTTTCCATTCTTCAATGGTCCAGGAAGGACGGACGGCACACCACGCCAAACGACGCCTCTTATTAACAGATGTAATCAACAGATTGTATGCAGCTGTTTGACCATGATAACCGATCATGCGCAGCTTTCTGAGGATAGTTTTACATCTAACGGAGTTCCCAGATGCGTTTCCAACTTCTACAGCGATCGCAGGGGCAGGAGAGGTGCGCGACTTCTTGACATTGCTTACCAAGCATCTTCTGTCCCGTTCTGCCAGTTTATGCGGTCTTCCGGGACAATTTTTTTTCTGTTGTTGCTCCGTCTTCCTCCCATCGCTTGATTGCATACGTCACACTCGATTTGGATGCAATAGCTCACACAGTAAGGTGACACAAATGGCATCCTGCGATAAGCCCGCGTTGGGACAAGGTAAGCTGAGGTCCACCAGGCATAGCTCCTCTAGAGAGTGAATGTATAGTTAGAGGAAAATAAGCTGCTTTATATTTTACCTATGCGCTTCCTAGTATACCGTTCGACGAACACATTATTTGCATATTTGCCGATTTTCTGCAGTGTCCAAATAATTTTGTCCACACACACACACACACACACACACACACACACACACACACACACACACATATATATATATATATATATATATATATATATATTTACACACACACATATATATACATATATATATATATATATATATAATGAAACTTCTGTATGGCGGCCAGTTATGGTTCCGAACAAAAGTGGTCGTTTTGACGGGTGGCTGTTGAAAAGAGGTTTCTTCCATAACATTGGCTCCATAGAGCCTTTAACTGTTTCTGAACAAAATGGGGCCATTTAGAGGCGTGGCAGGCGGGAGAAGTTTATATATGTGTGTGTATATATTTATGTGTGTGTGTGTAAATAAATATTATGTGATTATATAGCTAGATATACGTATGTAATTGTATCTATGCGTATGAGTATATATATATAAAAGAGCTTGTCTGTTTGTTTGTCCGCTATAGAATCATAGACTGTTTCACCCACCGGGACCAAATTCGGCACAGTTAATGTTTTGGACCCGAGAAACTTAAATCAGGAAAAACGAAATTTGGGGCTCAATTAGTTTTTAAAAAATAATTTTTTAATGTTTCTTGTGCCCGTAGAGGTGCGTGTACCCCCTGTGGATACCCCTCAACCAGCTGCGTTAAGAGGGGTGGTTTGAGGATGACGGTGGGGGGGATCAAATTCCAATGCGCTAGAGAAAGAGGGTTGGGAATGACCTTTGGCTCTGGCTCCCCAGATAAACACAACTTTCCTGGCTCTGCTATGTGTTGCAGTAATGGGAATGTACAATTGCCTACAATTCAAGAACCACCCGAGCCTTTGAGAACATTACTCACAGGAAATACATCTAATTCAAAACATTTCTTACAAAACATACAAGCTTAAGGAAAAAGGCTTCATGGGGAATCAAGCCTTACTTTGATTAAATAAAGGGGATAACGCATCTTGCACTTTACCTCTTGGGTGAAGTGGAAAAAAGTGCGTTTTTAAGGGAAAAATAAATAATAAAGGCAAATGTAAATTATAAAACTTATTTCTTATTAAACAGTGGATCAAAAAAATCTAATTAAATCTAATTGAACAGTATCTAACAAATATAATTTAACAGTAAACTTATTCAATCCAAACGAGCGAATTACGCAACACGGTGTTATTAATTATCAATAAAATCAGACGAAGGTCCGCAGGCTCAAAGTTTCTTTCTTTCTTATTGTTTTTATATCATTTCAGTAGAAACGCGCTAAGCGCATTCTGTCTGGCCAGATGAACATGAGGAGCGGCAGTGCAGCCCAGTATTTTTTTGATGGAATGCATGAAATATTTTATATCTATATATCTACCCGGGCAACCCCCGGCAATAATGCTAGTATATATATATATATATATATATATATATATATATATGCATTGATGTATTTATGTGTATGTATTTTTGTGTATACATACGTATATATGTGTACGTGCATATATATATATATATATATATATATATATATATATATATATATATATATATATATATAGAGAGAGAGAGAGAGAGAGAGAGAGAGACAGATAATGTTATGTATTTGCATATGTTAGTCCTTTTTGTTCGTAAGAGCAACAGGTTACGAATTCTGATGGGACTTGAATGGGTAATTCATTTCGACATGCTTAAATTTCCATAATACATAAAAGCGTTGATTCCAAATTTATAAGTCTTCTGACTAGTTACCAGATTTAACCATTTTACATACCTAAACACTGTCTGCGCCGAAATATCACGAACGCTAATTTTTGCAGAAGCTGTTTTTGAAAAGTGAGACAAAATTCGTTATTGCCCGTCTCTGCTTTCCGACCCTCGGAGTTAGTTTGACAATTAAGTCGTCCCCGAGTTTTAAATCTGATAATGCACTCTGCAGTACTGAAACGTTGGCAAGTTTCTGTTTCTCTCTGACAGGTTTCGGGTTTCTGCTGCAAGTTTTAATTATATTTAGAGACCTGTCAAACGCCGAAAATATATCTACGCTGCCGAGATTTAATTATAGATGACTTCCAGCGCTGAAGGTCACATAAGCTCTGCGAGCTAAGAGCGTTTTAATCAGATCCTTTTAAAATTAATACCTTTGTCAAACACGGAACTCTGTTGCAAATAAACTATAGCACTAATAGCCTGGGAACTGAATCTAGAGCGAATATTTTGTTCCATATCTTTGAAGTGGAATTTCGTCGTTTTAGAAATGCACGCTAGTATAATTTGGTTCTTATGCGCTGAGAGATTTATTTTCCGAATTCGCTACTTATGTTTGTCTGAATCTCAAGTAATAATCAAAGAAACTTATTTAAGGTATCTGCATAGTTATAAAATTTATTAGGGTATCTGTAAGGTGTCTGTAAGGTACTTTCTTGATTTCATAAATGAACGTTTTTGACTCCGGCGTCTTCGGCAGATTTGCCGTACGTCATAAATACTCAAATGTTACGCAAATGTTTTTCCCCTTGCCTAAAAGATAGTAAATGGAAAGTGTATTAGGTCTAGTTTCTTTCCTGAAAATAATGAAACATGATAATACCTCAATAATTTTTTCTTTTCGCCAACCGAAAGAGTTTTGAAAAATTAGCTAACATAGACCCATCATAATAATCACCTTACCAAAGGAAATGATATATATATATATATATATATATATATATATATATATATATATATATATATATATATATATATATATATATATATATATGTGTGTGTGTGTGTGTGTGAGTGATAATAACTGCCCACCATTATCTATCTAATGCGTATTTACAACTATCCTTGTTTCCTCTCAATAAAGTACAGTCCCTTTCTTCTAATTGCGACCTAGGAATTAACGAGCTAACCATCCAAATTACCCCTTAGTGCACGCGCGTTAAAGATATTTGTAAACACGAATCAGCTCCACGTGATGTTTTCACCACGTTGCGCTTTTCGAAACATCAGGCGACACTTATGTAATCAAATCAGATTCCCAATTCCAGCCAATAAAAAGATTTCCCCGCATTCAGTACCCCTGCACTGTATAACCTTCTATAAAAGTTTACGGCGTGTTTTTTACTGTATATCTATGTCTTGTCCTGTTTACGCGCTGCTCCACTGCTGTCCGATATAACGATGTAAAATCTGCGTTCTGAATGCGCCCCGGCAGGGACCGATGGCGTTGCTATTGTGTGTGTCCAGTTGTCAAGATACGTGTGTTTTGCTGAATAGTATTTGACTGCAGAATAATCCGGAATAAAATAATATGCGCCGCATCTCTGTTCTGAGCGTCCCTTCAATGTATCTCCTCTCTGTGGTTTTTTCCTCCCCTATGTGCCGATTACAACATGCCTGACTTAGTGTTCCTCAAGTCTCTTCCCGCCACTCTGCCTCGAATAAAAAAGTGTTAAATCGCGCCCGCGAATCTTGGGTGTGTCATCTCCTCCACTACGTGATGTGCAGAGCATTACATATATATATATATATATATATATATATATATATATATATATATATATATATATATATATATATATATATATATATATCATATATATCAGTTACCGAACTATATATATATATATATATATATATATATATATATATATATATATATATATATATATATATATATATATATATATATATATATATATATATATATATATATATATATATATATATATAACAGTTCGGTAACTGACTGACATACAACGCACAGACCAAACCGCTGGACCTAAAGGGCTGACATTTTGCATGGCGATTCTTCTTATGGTGTAGAGGTGCAATAAGAAAATTTTTGAAAAATTCTTCTTAGCTTTTTTAAAATTAAATTTTTAAGCTGTTTCGGTAACTTTTTTTTAGTTTGCATTTAAAATAATAATTTGAGGGTTATAAAATTTATATCACCAGAAAGATCCTGTAAATTCCTTTAAAATGAGATCTTTTTCGAATCTTTACCTCCATTTTCTGATTTTTGGTGAATTTTTAAAGATTAACTTTTACAATTTTTTTGGTATTTTTCTGGTATTTATTTTTCTGGTACTTTAAATTAATTTATCGTCCCGTACATAACTAAATAGACAAAAAATATTTCTTGCTAATGCGGCAGACGATTGGACATTATCCAAAAAAATATTAAAATGCAATAAAAGATATTATGTTCCTAAAACTGTACTATATTCTTTAGTATGTAGTATTACATTTAATTTGAATATTTTCTTCTACATTATTTTGTCTATAAAAATATCCCTTACGATTTTTTTTATAAATATATTCTTTTGTTTTTTTGTACATCAATTTTATACATTGATCGTCGTATTATTATAAATATATATAAATATATATATATATATATATATATATATATATATATATATATATATATATATATATATATATATATATATATATATATATATATAACATATATATATATATATATATAATATATATATATATATATATATATATATGTTTGTTATGAAATTTTTGAAAACTTCATGTTTAATATTCGTATCCCAAGATTTTAAAAACAGATTAGAAACGATTTTTCCAGTTTATGAAATGTGTCTTTTTCAAATAATATTTATCGTGTTTTTTAATATTTTAAGGACAGTATGCAGATAGCTGACATAGAAAATAATATTTCGAAAAAATGTATACCCATAAATTCTAAAATTGTCTTCTAAATTTCAAAGCTGTTCTCACTTGAAGGGAAGCCTTGCTCGAGAAGCCTGGGCCTGGCCCCTCTCGCAGGTCTTTTCCCGAAGGGGGGGAGCATTGTAATGATAACGTCCCACTATTATCACTTGTCGCGTCTTCTCAATTCTCCTCAATAAAGCACAGCCCCTATTCCAAATTGTGACCTAGTAATAAACGAATTAATTAACTATTCTATTCCCTTCACTGCACACAAGCAACATTAAAGTTATTTTTAGACAGGAATCAGCGTCACGCGTCTATCTCGTCTAACTCGCTTGTTCTAAAAGTCTTCGTGGAATGGGCGACGTTGAGTCATACCTTCACGTGGTCAAGTCAGACGTTTGCCGGTAGTCGGAATCATGTGTAAAAATAACTTTAATGTTTCGCGCTTGCAGTGAAGGGAATAGTTCGTTAATTAATTTATTTATAGGTCAAAATTTGGAATAGGGGCTGTGCTTCATTGAAGAGAATTTAGAATACGCGACAAGTAATAATGGTGGGACGTTATCCTTACACACACACACACACACATATATATATATATATATATATATATATATATGTATATATATATATATGTATATATATATATATATATATATATGTATATATATATAGATATATATATATATATATATATATATATATATATATATATATATATATATATATATATATATATATAAACTTTCCTGTCTACGTGAAGGCGTCTTGGGGGGTGTATTAGAAGAACACACTTGAGTCATCAATCAACTATAATTTTTAAAACTCAACAATATTGTTTATTAATGTAGACAGCAATTACGATATGCCGGAGAGTCTAAGTTACTGTCTCCAGTACAATATAATAATAATCACGGGAGCGCAATGCTTCGCTTCCCTTCAACAGATCAAAAGATCGGGTAGCCTTCTCGCTCCCGACAGATACAACACAACGCAGGCCTTGACTCGCCCCGTTGGAAAATACAATCTCTCTCGTGCCTATCGTACGGAGTCCAAAAAACAACCTCCCTCAACGAGGTCTCTCTCTCTTCTCCCTCCGTGCACAGGGCATTTTTCACACCCCGCTTCGAATCGCCTCGAAGCCGGGGTCATTCAACCATCGACTGGCCCCTCAATAATGTCGCAGGAAGAAGGGTTCGGCGCGTCTCTGCACGCCTAGCAACAGAGGATATTACTAGGGCATAAGAAGATATTTTGCATAGATTCTACATATATACACTGAAGTGCCACTGAATTAGGGATACCTACCTAGTAACGAGTTGGGCCTCCTCTGCCCTTGATAACGGCTGCCACACGACGAGGCATAGATTCAACAAGTTTCTGGAAACGTTCCATGGGAATGGCTTGCCAAATATTGGCTAAAGCTGTCCATAATTCAGTAAGGTTCTGTGGTGCTGTGTGATGGCCTTTCACGCCTTGTTCCAAAACATCCCAAAGATGCTCAATAGGATTTAAGTCTGGGCTTCTAGGTGGCCAATTCATGACAGAGAAGGCAGAGGAATGCTCATCCAACCAGCCAGTAGACAACCGACACTTGTGACAGGTACAGTTGTCTTGCTGGAAAACTCCATTACGTGCGGATAACAGAACAGCATAAACGGATGGAGGTGATCACCCAGCAACTCTACGTACCGAATTGCATTGAGGGAGGTTGGTACGCGCACCAAAGATACCAAACTGTGCCACGAAAAAACACCCCAGACCATGATTGAGCCACCATTCCCTTGTACAGTTCCAGCCAGACATGCAGGATCCATGGCTTCATGAGCTTCCTGACACCATATTCTCAGCCTCCCGTCGGCGTTAAGTAGTCGGAATCGAGACTCATCACTCCATGCTACTCGTTTCCAGTCCTCTACACTCCAGTCTCTGTGCTCTCTTGCCCAGGAAAGACGTGCAGCCCGATGGCGAGTATAGAGCAATGGTACTCTCGTAGGTCGACGGCACCCGAAACCCATACGGTGAAGCGAGCGTTGCACAGTCCGTGTTTAATGACTGTAAGACTGGCACAGTCATTAAACTGGGTGGTAATTTGAGCTAATGTTTGGCTTCGCTGGCTACGTACAATACGCCTGAGCCGTCTCTCACCACGCACTGTCAAGGCTAATTGTCCTTTGCAGTTTGCCCGATCGCTAGTTTTTTTTCCACCATCCATGTATTCTTGGTATGCTCTTGACACTGTCGACCTTGAAAATCCTAGCTGTCTGACGATTTCGGAAATTGAATGGCCCATGCGTTGCGCACCTACGATTTGTCCGCGATCGAAGGCGTCTAAATCAGGCAGTTTACCCATACTGGCAATTCCAACAACTAATTCAGAACAACCACAGTACGCGCTATATATGCAGTTACCACAGCGCCGTCACATACATGCGCTACACAATTTGCATAGGCTTTGCTATCCCTCATTTAGTGGCACTTCAGTGTATATATATATGTAGAAATCTATGTATAAATATACTGGAACATTATTTATTGTTGTTTTCTTTTACCATTATTTTTAATTTTATGAATGACAAAAGGCGACAAATTTATTCGATAAATATCAGTTATATAGAATAAAAATTATATTCTGTGCATGTTTTAGTTAAACATTTTATTCGCCAAAACCCTAAAAGAAAATCTCTCTTCAAAAATATTTCAAAAGTGAAAAAAATAATTAAAAAAATTGATGTTATTTTTACGTTTAAATGCAAATAATTATAATAATAATTAGCCTCAAATCTAATAAAATTATATAATTCTTTTGCCCTTCAAATCCATAACTTTTTTCTAAGTTATCATTAAAAAGGACTTAGTTGTGAGACATTTACATTTCACTGATTTATTTGCACAATTTTCTTGCTATTCAAACTTGTCATTAATCATTTTCGAGACGATTTTTTCATGTTGGACTAATCGCAAGCCGTCGGGTTGGGGTGCCCTCTATTTTTACATTTATCATGTATGACGTCACAGTGTGGGCTAACTTTATGATAACTTAATTGACGATTTCAGTCTACTGTGGTAATCGGTTGTTCTGGAATCGATATGCCTTCTTTCTGACTCTAAGAGGAACATACAACCTCTTGAAATTCTAGATATAAATAAGAATCGCTACTGATTTAATATTTAATATTTCTTAACAGCAAACTCTTGGTTAATTACAACCGGTTAATACAGATCTTATGACCACTTACGACTTAGTTAATATTGTCCAACATCAGTCCGAGCGACAATACGATGGATCATCTCTATGAACGATACGGAAGGGCGAGTATAGTCCAACTCTTTGATATATATATATATATATATATATATATATATATATACAGTAAAATCTCGATCGGTCGTTCTCCGAATCATCGTTTTCCTGTATGTTTCGTTTATTTCACCCAGTCCCAACGATAATATTGCTTTGTTATGTTCCCACATCTATCGTTTTGCCACATTTATCGTTCAGTTCAGTTGGTCCCTTGAAAAACGATAGATCAAGATTCCACTGTATATATATATATATATACATATATATATATATATATATATATATATATATATATATATATATATATATATATATATATATATATATTTGTATACATATATATATGTATATATATAATATATATATAATATACACACACACACACACACATATATATATATATATATAATAAATTTTTTTCAGAAACTTATTCCTAAATTGATATATGGATATAATCAAAATTGGATCTTAAAATTCTTCCTAATTGGATCTTTGTGGATGCACATTTTATTGTCCGGTTTGGGGCGATAAAACTTTGCGTTAAGGCTGCTGTGCACTAACCCTATTGGATTCTTTTACCTCCATGTAAACCTATGGAGAAAATGCGTATACTATTAACAGCTCCATCCATGCCGATCATCCAATTACAATGGTATTTTCAGAGAGCTCGAACTTTTCTACAGCTCGCAACAGGATTCATTTTATAAATTGCGCCCACCAAAAGAATTTCTCATCATTTAAAACACACTATACTAGTAATATTTTACTGGAATGATTTAAATTTTAAAATATTATTTGCCTTTCTTTAAAACAAAACGTGCCCCGAGGTGTCAAATATCTCTCCCTATTGCAGAGTAGAATTTTTTGAAAACAAATCTTCCCATCTAAGTAAGCAATCCTTGGCTGCATTTTCTCCATAGGTTAACACTTTATACATATTGATTTTTATACATATATATGTACATATATATATATATATATATATATATATATATATATATATATATATATATATATATATATATATATATATATATATATATATATATATATAAATAATAAAAATTTTTCAGAAACTTAACACTGAAGTGGAAGAATCCAATACGGTTAGTACACAGCAGACTTAAGGTTTCAATCACTGCATACCAAAGATGCTGCTTTGCATCTCAGATTATGAATCTGACACCTCAACTTTTCAACATTGCCTTTCATGATGTACATACTCCAGTCCCTACGTCACTTGGCGTCGGAAGGCGCGAAGTCACTGTGATACATAATATTCTCCCTTCTTTTTTTTCCGATGCATTTTCCTTTTTCTCATAAAGGCATGAATAGAGGAGAAAGGCTATCGGGAATCGTGTAACATCTGTAGCGCTCTGATCGATGCGGCAGCGAACGAGAGATGTTCGAACGACCCTCGGCCCCGACCTGTGCCGCAAAAAAAGGTTCTATTCAATACGAAAGGAATGTCAGTGAGTGTCATTTACTAGGACCCGTTTCGGCGCGATGTTATGTTTATTTTATTGCCAACATGTGTCGCCCGCGCGTCATGCTATCGAACATGTTTGGATAGGACTTTCGACTTACGTTAGCAGCTTTTATTGACTTCAATGGTCGGTATTTGAGGAAAGAGAATCAATGCAGGCACAAATACAAGCTACCAGGTAAAACTATCTTAAATTTCTGGTTAAGTACTGGTAAAAAAACTTAGTTCCGCAACTGACTGACTGACAGATAACGCACAGATCAAACCGCTGTACCTAAAGGGGTGAAATTTTGCATAGCGATTCTTCTTATAGTGTAGGGGTGCACTCAGAGGGATTTTTGAAAAATTCTTCTTAGATTTTTTTAAATTAAATTTTTAAGCTGTTTTTATAATATTCTTTAAAGTTTTCATTTAAAATAATAATCCGAGGATTATAAAATTTACATCACGAGAAAGATCCTAAAAATTCCTTTAAAATGAAATCTTTTTCGAATCTTTGCCTCCATTTTCTGATTTTTGAGGAATTTTTAAATATTAATTTTTATAATTTAATTTATTAAATGCTGATCACGTGGTTTCTTTTCTTTTTGTGATACTTTAAATTAATTTTGCATCATGTGCATAACAACGAAGTAAATTGACAATTTGTTTTTTCTCTCTAATGCGGCAGACGATTGGACATTATCCAAAAAAATATTAAAATACACTAAAAGAAATATTCTTCACACTGTACTATTCTAACTGTACTATATTCTTTAGTATAATCTATTAGATTATTTTCTTCTACTTTAATTTGTCTATAAAAATATCCGTTACGATTTTTTATAAATATATATTTTTTTATTTTTTTTGCATTAATTGCGTAGTATTTATTATAAATATTTTTTTTGGCATTAACTGCATACTTTGACCGATGTATTTAATTTGAATGTACTCCGTAGCAAAGCACGGGTATTCAGCGAGTATACACACACACACACACACACACACACATATAGATATATATATATATTTATGTATATATGTATATACGACATGTTTAGTAATGTCAGATCCTTTAATATCTTTTTCCTTTCAAAATATTTCCGTTTAAAATAAGACTGATGTATTTTCTTTTAATAAACAATTAATTAAAACTTTTATATCTTTTTTTTTATTTTAAGGCCACAATGGACCATCAGATTGTCAAAAATATGTCCCCAAAATGATTTTTTTGCTCTTTCAGAAAATGATTCTGCAACTCATCACCTTTAAATTTTAAACAAAAAGTATGTTGATCCGATCGTTATTAACCTATTCATAAGAATTTTTTCAAACGCAAACAATGGAAATGTTACGTCAAATTAAATCATTAAATGCTATTTTCCCAAAACAAGTTTTCATGTCGTTTCGGTAAGTTCAAAATGTTCCATGCGTCATAATTTTTCTTGAATTTTCATAAAATTTCATAAAATGATTATTTATATATGTTAGAATGAAACTTACTAATAAATTCATGATGCTATTTTAAAACAAGTTAAAATATTTACAGTGAAAAAATAAATTTTGATAAAATTTTGCATGAAATGACCTATTTTTATCGATTTTTTTTTCAAATTTTTATAAATATGACTGTAAATCAAATATTACTAGTAACTTTTGTTATAACTATATAAAGCTAGCTTAAGAAAGAAAATTAGATATCTGAGACAAAAATTGATGCCCATGGAGCATTTTTAAATACAAGGTGTCCGTAATTAAAGTCCCACATTCAAAAGGTTGCAAAAAAAGAACCACTGGTCAGAATGACTTCAAATTTGAACTGAATATACTGAAAGAAAAGGGAAACGATTTGGCATAATTATAAAAAGTTCCAAAATGTTACAGCGCCATCTATTGATACATTTTGGAACTTTTTTTTATTATGCGAAATCGTTTCCCCCTTCTTCCAGTATATTCAATTCAAATTTGAAGTCATTCTGACCAGCGGTTCTTTTTTTGCAGCCTTTTGAAAGTGGGACTTTAATTATGGACACCCAGTAGAGTAATTAACAAACTGATTTTAATTAACATCTTAATTAATTGCATTCTGATTTTTTCTAAAATTTAGAATTTTCATCTCTAAACAACACTGTATAAGTATACAAAACTTCATAGCAATTGATTGATAAATAAAAAAAAAAGTTTTTCATGGTCCATTGTCGCCTTAATAAACAATTAATGAAACCGTCTTGCCTTAAAGACACAGAAGAGGAGAAAGATTAAGTCAATTTCATGTTGTTAAACCGACCAATAACGTTCTTTTCCAATAGATCAATAGAAATGACTTCTCATCATCATGAGGCATTACTCGTAATGATAATAACGTAGAATCAACGAATGCTTATTCTCGAATTAGAAATTCCACGAAGGCTGAAAAGGATCATTAAAAATCCCAATTCCCATATCCCCCAATATTGAAATAATCTCCGACTTCGCATCTATGGATGCCTGTCAATTAGCACCCACTAACACCAAGGGACCAAACACATCGCCGGCCATGAATTATCTTTTCTAATGCGACCATTAACGGATTTACCGCATTAATGCGTGCGGGATATAGAGTGCACCTTGAGAGCTCCCTGGGGTCGGCTCGACATCAGCCAGAACGCGGGAATCGATGGAAATAGAACAACTCCCTTATTTCTTTATTAAATCCTTATAAATAGACATGTTACGTATCCCGCGGGTCGTTCTTTCTCCAGATGTAATTCAATTCCGAATGCGAGTCTTTTCCCCCGGACAGGAGTCGACTCCGGGATAATGAATCACCTTCGTGCATTCTCCATCCTGAAATGCGATCATTAGTGCAGATTATTTTGCATTGTGGGAGAGAATGCAATAAGCGTGTTGGATCGATCACCCCCAGGGTAAACTTTCTTTAACTCTGAGTGTCCGTTCCTGTTCCTCCGTTTCTTTTGGTGGCGCCAAATACAAAACGTTTCGTAAAGGATTATTGTATATAATTTCGGATATTATAGCAGGGGGTATATATATATATATATATATATATATATATATATATATATATATATATATATATATATATATATTGCAAACGTATTGCAACGTATAGCAGGGTATTATATATATATATATTTTAGCAGGGTAAATTCGGATAATTTCGGATATTATAGGAGGGTTTATATATATATATATATATATATATATATATTGCAAACGTATTGCAACGTGTAGCATGGTTATATATATATATATATATATATATATATATATATATATATATATATATATATATATATATTGCAAACGTATTGCAACGTGTAGCAGGGTTATATATATATATATATATATACACTCATGGACAAAAAAATTAGCGCACCAAGAAGGAGTCGTCAAAATGAAACGAAATTTTACATACGTAATGACTACTTTGATATAAGCAAATGATAAGAAAATCACAGAAAAAGGATAATTTATTTCAGAGAAAAAGGCAAAATAACGGAGGAGTTAATACTCCGTTGGACCCCCTCTAGCGCGAATGCACGATGCGATACGATCGGGCATTGAGTCATACAAGTTCTCTATGATGTCTTGAGACATTTCGTTCCATATTTGCTGTAACCTTGCCTCTAGTTCGTTCAAACTCGTGGGATGCCAAACTCGTCGTCCCAAATGATCCCAGATATGCTCGATTGGAGACAAATCTGGGGATCGGGCAGGCCAAGGAAGGGTAGTAACAGTGCGTAGACAGTCTTGTGACACCCTTGCCGTATGAGGCCGAGCATTGTCTTGTTGAAAAATGGCTCCTGGGAGCCGTTGCATGAGTGGCAACACATGTGGTTGCAGGATTTCATGAACATACCGCTGGGCTGTCATGGTGCCACGGAACAATACTAGGGGTGACCGTGTATTGTAGGCAATGGCACCCCATACCATCACACCAGCTGTGGGAGCGATGTGTCGCTGTACAGCAAAGGCAGGATTGAAGCGTTCACCACGGACTCTGCACACACGAACACGATTATCATCACTGCCGAGATTGAATCTGGATTCGTCGCTAAAGACGACCAGGTTCCATTCCGCTGCAGTCCAGTTTCCTCGTGCGCGGCAAAACTCCAAACGGAGGCGTCGATGGGTGGGCGTCAAGGGCAGCACACGTAATGGGCGCCGCGATACCAATTGTCCTTCAGCCAGGTGCCTTCGTATGGTTCGAGAAGACACAGAGGCCCCTAGTGAAGGTGCTACCTGTGCCTGGATGGCGGCCGATGAAGCATTTGGAAGTACGCGTGCATTTCTTACGATGTGGCGGTCTTCTCGACGACTGGTCTGTCGAGGGCGTCCTGAGCCTGGTCTTCGTGTACATGACATCTCTCGGGTCCACTGGTCCCAACACCTCCTCACAACACAATCAGAGCGGCATGATTGACGAGCTACTCACCTAGCTGACCACCCAGCTTCCATTATCCCGACGATTCTCCCCCTCTCAAACTGCGACAACTGCTTATATTGTCTTCGAACACGGTGTAATGGCATGTCTATCTCAGCTCTTCCTTTGTAAATGATTCAGCACACTCAAACAAGCTTTGGTTACCTGTTTTATACTCCACAGAGTACGATGTTGAACGCCCTCTACCGGCTATACGTAATGCGCAATCATGCTGCATTTCTAATCATTTGCATATCTCTCCGACATGTACCTTCATTGCAAGTTTCGTTACGATCCCGCAATTATTTCTTGGTTCGCTAATTTTTTTGTTCATGAGTGTATATATATATATATATATATATATATATATATATATATATTGCAAACGTATTGCAAGATTTGCACTGCACAAACACACGAACAAACAAGAAAGCGAGTTAATAAAAACATGGTAATAATGACGAACCATTTTAAAGATCAAATTTTCCGCTTCTGACGAATTGTTAATATAGAATGACACATTGTATTGTTTGTTTAAAAGTCGAAGTTAAAAATTCACTTTTGGTCCTAGATATCTTTCCCTGAATGCATCGATACGGCATGGTTAAATAATGTGCTCAGATGTGGTATTCACGTTACAAAGAGACTTTGTAACGTAATTATCCCAATTTCCACGAGTTTGTGTCATACTTAAACTTTCAATATTGTCTACAAATATGTTTTGACATGTTCCTCTGTTTTGTGTGAAGCTTCACCTCAAATATTGTGGACAAAGGCGTTTTGTATAACCCTTACGCACCATTGTTATTTGACAAATAAACAATGGCTACGAATGAAACGGTTCTTTTTTCATCCTACTACAAACCAACAACCTCGCTATAAAAGTAATCGCATTTTATTCGTATGCGAAATTTTCGCCCTCTATATATTATTTCTAGATGATGATTTTATCAGATGATCCACTTTTCTCCCTTCATACTCAACCAAATTCGATAAATGAGGTACCATTTTAAAGATTAAAATCTCCGCTTCGTGCAAATTGTTTGAACATCTTATTGTTTAACTAGCTGAAAACTCGTACTTCGCTACGAAGTACATTCAAATTAAATACAACTGTCAATGTATGCCATTAATACCAATATATATATATATATATAATAAATACGACGATCAATGTATACAATTGATGTAAAAAAAACAAAAAAATATATTTATAAAAAAATTGTAAGGGATAATTTTATAGACAAAATAATATAGAAGAAAATATTTAAATTAAATGTAATAGGACATACTAAAGAATATTGTACAGTTAATGTAGTACAGTTTGAGAAACATAATATCTTTTATTGTATTTTAATATTTTTTTGGATAATGTCCAATCGTCTGCCACATTAGCAAGAAAAAAAATATTTTTTTGTCTATTTAGTTGTTATGCACGTGACGATAAAATTATTGAAAGTGCCAGAAAAAGAAATCGCGTGATCAGGGTTTAATCGATTAAATTCTTAAAAATGAATCTTTCAAAATGCACCAAAAATCAGGAAATGGAGGTAAAGGTTCGAAAAAGATTTCATTTTAAAAGACGTTTTAGGATCTTTCTCGTGATATAAACTTTATAACCCTCATAAGTATTATTTTAAATGCAAACTTAAAAAAAGTTACAAAACACCTTGAAAATTTAATTTTAAAAAAATCTAAGAATTTTTCAAAAATCTTTCTGAGTGCACCCCTACACCATAAGAAGAATCGCCATACAAAATGTTAGCCCTTTAGGTCCAGCGATTTGGTCTGTGCGTTGTATGTCAGTCAGTCAGTTACGGAACTGTTATATATATATATACAAACAAAGAATTTCCTGGCGTTGCCCAGGATAATAAAAATTAATGGAGTTAACCCGAGCTCTAGATTCATATGTACAAACAACCGAATTATCAATTTATTCGTCTTCCTTTCATTTTAAAGCAAGAATCTTATGGGTATTCGTTTCCTACTTTGAGATATGAAGGTATATGTGAAAAACACGTTTAGCCCCCCCACCCCCCACCCTTGGGGCCGAATTTTGAAAAATCCTGAAATCGATTTTATGTAATCAAGTTCCTTACTATCAAAGCAAGAATCTTATGGATATCTGTTTTATTTCTTTGAGATATGAGGGAATATGGGAAAAACACGTTTTGCCCTCTCCCCTCCATGAGGGCCGAATTTTGAAAAATCCTGAAATTGATTTTTAGGTATTCGTGTTCTTTTCATTTTAAAGCAAGAATCTTATGGATATCTGTTTTCTTCTTCGAGATATGAAGGAATATGTGATAAAACACGCAAAAATACGTTTAGTCTCCCTCCCCCCCCCCTTGTGGGCCGAATTTTGAAAAATCCTGGAATCGGTTTTTAAGTATTCATGTTTCTTACATTTTAAAGCAAGAATCTTATGGATATCAATTTTCTTCTTTGAGATATGAAGGAATATGTTAAAAACACGTTTTGCACACCAGGGCGCGTCTCTCCCAAGGCCAACAAAAAAGCCAGAGGGCAGCAGGAACCGCTCAGGTCGGCTGACTGTGAGCCATTGCTGATAAGAACAGAAATGTTGGAACAGAATAGTCGGGGAATTTGGAATGAGTTGCCGAAAATAGGGTACTCTAGGGTCTAAAGAATTAAGGAACACAAACGACGAACAAATAATGGGAGTGGCTCAATAACCAGGCTAAACAGGAGAGAACAAAAATACGTGACCGTGCATCTCAAATGTTCTGCTCATTGTTTAATTAGAGCATCATTGTAGCTAAATCCAGACATTTATATTTCAGGTTCAGTTATTATGAAAAAACGATCGATCCGATAAATTAATATAAAGCTGTGATATTCTGAACGAATACTGCGGGAAAACGATGCATCGAGGAACGATTCATGCGGTCTGTTTTTGCTTGTTTTCTATGGAATTTATTCGGGACTGGGTGAAATAAACGATTCATACGGGAAAACGATCGTTTGGGGAACGATCGATCGAGATTCCACTGTATATATATAACAGTTCCGTAACTGACTGACTGACCTCTTTGCGTGCCCGTGACAAAGAGTTAAAGTCGATAAATTATATGGAAAGACTGAAATGCTAAAGTACAATAAGCATTGAGCTGCATAAGTTAGAACGACATTTGTTATTCCGAAAGTGAAGTTAAATTTGCTTGATTTCGGGCAACGGGGGGCCACTAGTACTATATAATTGAAGAATTGGTGAAGCGAAATAAACTTTCAATGATTACGCTCCAAAGAGGCTGCTTTATAGCCCAGTTTATGTGTGCTTATTTACAACATTGCCTTCCATTATGCCTTCCATATCAATCCCCTACGTCATTCGTCCTCGGAAGGCCGCGCGGCGCTAAGCCACGGTACAAAACGCATATTCTCCCTTTCTTTTTCCTCGCTCCCGTGCATTTTTCCTTTTCTCATAAATGCATGAATAGAGGAGAGAGAGTGTCGTAAATCTGTAGCACTCTGATCAATGCGGCAGTAAAAGAGAGACGTTTGAATAACTCAGACCTGTGCCGTAAAAAGATTATTTTCAGTACGGAAGGAATGTCGGGTAGTATCATTTACGAGGGAACGTTGCAACGAAGGGTGATGTATATATCTCTGTCAAAGAGTGTCGGGCTTGCGCCATGTTAGTTAACACGTTAGGAGGGGTCTTTCGGCTTTTTGTTGGCCTCTTTTGTTGACTTTTTAAGTATAAATATGTCAAGAGTTATATATACGGATATATACAGTATATATATCTACTAGCTGAAAACCCGCACTTCGCTACGGAATACATTCAAATTAAATACAACAGTCAATGTATGCAATTAATTCCAATATATATATATATATATATATATATATATATATATATATATATATTTATTTATTTATTTATAATAAATACAACGATCAATGTATACAATTGATGTTAAAAAACACGAAAAAATATATTTATAAAAAAATCGTAAGGGATATTTTTATAGACAAAATAATGTAAAAGAAAACATTCAAATTAAATCTAATACGACATACTAAAGAATATAGTACAGTTAATAGAGTACAGTTTGAGGAAAATATCTTTTACTGTATTTTAATATTTTTTTGGATAATGTCCAATCGTCTGCCGCATCAGCAAGGAAAAAAATTTTTTTTTTGTCTATTTCGTAGTTATGCCTTTGACGATAAATTTATTTAAAGTACCAGAAAAAGAAATCACGTGATCAGCAATCACGTGATTTTGCAATTATTCATACGACTGTAAAGCAAAAACATTTTAAAGTTTCCCTTCTGTAAAAAATACACAATATACACTGGTGGACAAATAACCATGTTTAAAAAAATTGGAGGTGGGATTTCGTGTCAAGTGGTATAAATAGGTAAAGAAAGCATGTGACATGATATAACGTAAGAATTTTTGCGAAAAGAACTACAGAAAGCGTTGAAATAGGTTGTTTCAGCTAAAGGTTAGAGAGTATCTGCTACTTCTACCCAACCTTTGGGTACGTATATCTTGAAGTGGCACTCTAAATAATTTCATTCAAACACAGCTCTTACATAACAACAATGTTTATTTAAATACTTACATATGTCAATTTGCTTTTCAACATAAAGCAGGTGTACTACTAGTACGAGGTATATATAGCATTCATGCAAGGTAAATACAATTCAATATATTCACGTGTATAACTACTCGTTCAAGAAAAATACACTTTGCAATACAGATACTTTGAAAGTCAACCAGCAGTGCTGCTACGCAAAGTTTGGACCTAACAAGAACTCATGTAGGTTTGAAGCAACCTAGTTATTCCTCAAGCGGTTGCTCGCAAAACTCAACTATTATTAAACCAGCCTAGCTCCAGCTCGATACTCCGTTTCGACAGCACTACTCCTCCTTTCACTTCATCTCGCTTCCTTTGGCTTCCCTCTTTTAATCGAGCTGCTTGGTATTCATACTAACCGCGTATGCCGCAGTTAGCATATCTTAAGCGGCTTCTTTAACTTTATTCACTTAAAAGTTCGATTATTGTGAATCAAACCTTATGTAAACCTTACAAGGTACATATTGACCTGGAAACAGAACAATACGAATAATGCAGATTACTAACGACAGACGATCCGGATAGACATGTCAGTAAGGGATATGTCCCCCATGCAGTTCAATGCAACTTACCACACGTCGTGGCATGCTTTGAATGACGTGATCCATGCGGTTTTGAGGCTAATTGTCCCACTCCTCTTTCCCAGCACGGATGAGGGACGGCTTGTTTGCCGGGGCATATGGGCGAGCAGCGAGACGTCGCCCCAAGGCATCCCATGCATTTTCTATTGAATTAAGATCAGGCGAACATGCTGGCCACATGATACGATGAATATCCCCCCTCTCCAGACAGTCCTGAACAGCTTTGGTACGTTGTCATCCATGAACAGAAAGTTATCGTCGACAGCAGCGCAGAAAAGGCGGACATGAGGCAGCAGAACTTCAGCAATGTAACGTGCAGCGGTCATGGTCCCTGTTTCAAGCACATATAGTGGTGTGCGGTCATTTGACCATGATGCCTGCCCATACCATGATGCTACAAGTACCATACCGGTCCCTTTCCTGGATATTGTATGGACGATGAGCACTGCCAACTTCACGCCATATCAGTTGCCGTCTACTATCATATGAAAGACTTAACCGGCTCTCATTTGGAAGAGGACATTGGCACCAGTCATCCTCGGTTCAATTTCGATGCAGACGGCAGCATTGCAAACGGGCGCTACGATGAACTCTCGCAAGAGGGACTAACACAACAAGTCTTTGGGCGTAAAGCCCTGTCTTTCGCAAACGCCTTGCGACAGATTTCCGGGATATCTCAGTACCTGTGGCTGCATAGAACTCACTTGCCATTTGACCAGCTGTACCGCGCCGGTTCCTTTTTGCCGTTTAGAACGATGTATGGATCGTGTTCGGCCGTCTTGCTGCCGGCGAGGACGACCTCCTAGAGTGCGCCTGATGCACTGACCACTTGTTTGACGAGCTGCCCAAAGCCTGGAAACAGCGCTGCGGGCGATGTCGAATTCCCTAGCAACATCTGTAATTTGTCGACCTTCCTCCAGCGTTACCAATTATCCGTCCGCGTGAAAAATATTCTAAAAGATGCCTGCTAGACATGGCCTCTCTTTCCAAAACGCTAAGTTCTTCCGACCTGCTCAAATGGAACACTCACTGGCTGCAAGCGCCGAATGCCTGCCAACCGTTCTGTACGCCGTCACGTGACCAACACGCGCGGTGATCAAAAATTTGCATCGCCACTTGATTCGCGCATATATATACACACATATATATATATATATATATATATATATATATATATATATATATATAATATATAAAAATGAATGTTTGTATCTCTGTAATTGTATAGAAATCCACAGTTTAGGAGCAACGATCGTGAAATTTTACATACAGGCGTCTTTAAAAACAGCCGAGGGTCTGAAGAACTTCAAAAATCGAAATTAATTACCGTTGATTTTTAATTAATAAAAAACCAACAATTTGTAAGCTGTTACACTTTGTGGAATCACCCCTCTGAATATGGCGTCCACGTTAGGATTAGCTGGCAAACAGCGAGCGAGAAGATAAAAATAAATAAAATCAAAAAGTTTCAAGTTATATATTAAACCAGAAAAATAAATGAAAATAATAATCTTTCAAGTCAGATTTTATACTCTAAAATAAATCGGATCCAACGGCATATTGACACTATCACACGCGATGGAAAATTCCAATCAACCACGCTAAGTGTCACAAGATCTTTTTTAACCGCTACTGCAACCCCCCTAGCTTATGTCTTTGTGTCTATTGAAGAGTTAAAGACTAAGCTTCTATCCTGCTAACTTATTTCTCATTTAAAACTCCTCTTACTCCATAAATGTATGTATATTCACCAACCCGTAGCAACTTTCCAAAAAACTCATTGCATATATTTTTTACTTTACTCAACAGTGTTGTGTATAATCATGGCGCGTTCGTTAAAACTGTTCATTTGGTACACCGTAAGACTCGGGTTCGAGTCTGGGATCGTGCAAATTTTGCTAAACCTGTATTTTCAGCTTTTTATGAAGGCTTTTTTATTTTAGCTTTTATTTTGTTTTTTTTTAAATTATTATCTTTATTTTATTTTATTATTTTTTAAATTATTATTTTTATTTTATTTTATTATTTTTAAATTTTTTTTTCTGCTTTTTTATGATGAAAGACCGAATATAGCTGAAATCTGAGGAGTTTATTATACATTTATATATTTTTGATTGGTTTTCATATTATTAATGTGTATAACATTTCGTATGCTTTTTTTTCCTATGTTATTTATACTGTGTTTAGTTTTTTAATGGATTTTGGTAGGTTTATTATAAATTTATATATTTTATGTTTCACTTTCCAGGATTTTTTGCTCCAATGATAAAGGCTAAATCTTTTCTATGTTATTTATACTGTGTTTAGTTTTAAAATTGATTTTGGTTAACAAACATTCATCAATAATTTATTTCTGGGCATTGTATTGCTAACAATTAGGATAACGAACAATTTTTGACGGATGCGATTCTCGATTCATACATGTTCAATAGATGGCGCCACTATTTTAAACTTTTAGTATTCCATAAACCAACACTTCCTAAACGTTCGTTTAGGAAGTATTCCTAAACGAACGGTACATTCAAATTAAATATAATGTCAGTGTATGCAATTAATGCCAATATATATATATATATATATATATATATATATATATATATATATATATAATAAATACGACGATCAATGTATACGATTGATGTAAAAAATTTAAAAAATATATTAATAAAAAATCGTAAGGGATATTTTTATAGACAAAATAATGTAGAAGAAAATATTCAAATTAAATCTCATAGGACATACTAAAGAATATAGTACAGTTAATGTAGTCTATATATATAAAACAGTTCCGTAACTGACTCATTCATTCACTGACTGATTGACATACAACGCACAGACCAAACCGCTGGACCTAAAGGGCTGAAATTTTGCATGGCGATTCTTCTAATAGTGTAGGGGTGCACTAAGAAAGATTTTTCAAAAATTATTCTTAGATTTTTTTAAATTAAATTTTTAAGCTGTTTTTTAAACTTTTTTTACGTTTGCATTTAAAATAATACATTGAGGGTTATAAAATTTATATCACGAGAAAGATCATAAAAATTCCTTCAAAATGAAATTTTTTTCGAATTTTTACCTCCATTTCCTGATTTTTAGTGAATTTTTAAAGATTAATTTTTAAAATTTAATTTATTAAATGCTGATCACGTGATTTCTTTTTCTGGTACTTTCAATAAATTTATCGTCACGTGCATAACAACTAAATAGACAAAAAAATATGTTTTTCTTGCCAATGCGGCAGACGATCGGACATTATTTTGTCTATAAAAATATCCCTTACGATTTTTTTATAAATATATATTTTTTTCTACATCAATTGTATATATTGATCGTCGTATTTATTATAAATATATATATTTATTTATTTTGGCATTAATTGCATCCATTGACCGTTGTATTTAATTTGAATGTACTCCGTAGCGAAGTACGTGTTTTCAGCTAGTATATATATATATATATATATATATATATATATATATATATCAGAGGGAGTAACTGAGCAGGTAGCCTGAAATCCTTGTTTTTTTAGTATAGAATCTGCTTCTAAAAATAGATATAATATAAAAATAAAAATAAAAACTGTCCAATCGAATCAAAATATTTTAGTGGAAAAAATTCAGGCAGTCTTTGCTTGTTTTTTGTCTCTCTATAAAAGCAAATTTATGCACTGTGTCCAAAACGCTATATCCCCAAAGAATTAAATTATCATATTACAAATACATTATTGGAGAGCTTCCGTACAGTAAACAGCTCCTCTGGCGGTTTGCAAGGGTTCCGATAAAACTAGATGATCTTTTTTTACCTCTTCATCCATATTTTCCCTATTTTTGTAACCTCTGTCACTTCCCCGAGAATATCCTGATTACTTGGGAAAAAAATCATTATCTGTATTTACTTACACTTCTATGGAGACTCGAGAATTTTTTGTTACGTCATCCTATCGTAGCCCTTTTTTTTGACGGAGATAAGTGGCAGACTTGAAACATTTGGATCTCCAGCAGAGCTTTTTTTGCCTTAAGATTTCCAGAGCTTTTCGTTTATTTCCCATCTGTTTCGTTCGATGCTAATCCAACTTTTTCTGAACAGTTACAAACTGTAATTGCATTTATTCAATTCTAGGCTCCGTCAATAAGTTGACATGCTTGTTAGCGCTAACGGGCTTCAGTTTTTTCTTTGAGAGTCCTGCCTATCTGCCTTTCTCAAGTTCTCCAAAACTTCCGGTAAATAAAGTAATATAAAATTGTATCGGGCGACGTTTAAGAGACGAAGAAAAAAATAATGAATGGAATCAATAACATTTTGGTGTGCATTTAAAATCTCGAAAAGTGTTTACTTTCTTTTTTTATAGTCTTTTAAGGGGATGGTGGACCTTTCAAAACGATTTTTGAAATTTTTACCACAGAGATATGAAATTTTGTATATATATTCATTAAAGTATAACAATATTAAACACCTTATAAAATTTTATAAATATTTTAAAAAAATATTTTATAATTAAAAAATTTAAATTAAATTACCCTTCTTTAAAATGCTCCTTGCGACTCAATTTTAAACTTTTCCCCTTAATTTTGCATCTATATTGCTTATAAATACTTTCTGAACAAAGTTATGTATTTTTTTGTACTTTCGTTGATTAGTTAATTTTTAGAAAATATTTTTATGCTTGTACTCTGAATTTTCGCGAAATTTTTGTACTTTTCTACACTAAAGTTAAACTTTTATAACCTAAATGACCTCGAATCCTTAAATGGATACATAACTTTATTTTGATGTATTACAGGAATCTTTATCAATAAATTTCATAAAATTTCGTCAAAAATTATGACGCGAGGAGCATTTTAAAGACTTGCAAATCTGGAAATTTCTCATTTTGAGAAAAAGTCATTTAAAAGATAATTTTTTATCTACCTTTAATAATTACTACTCTAAAGCCACCGATTTTTCATTTTTCTTTTCACTACACATTTTAAATGCATTTCATTCCAATATTTACATGTTTTTAAAATATTAATACACCCCCCAAACAAATTCCAATTTTTGCTCGTTTTTTGGTAATTTGAAAGTCCACCATCCCCTTAAATGGAACTTAGGTGCTACTGCTTATTCCAAAAAATTGCCAAAAAAAAAAAAAAAACACGTAATATAGAAATGCCATGGCAGCATTTAACAGAGAAAGACCACCAAACAAGTTATATGACCATGGTGTTGTGTAACAGAGGATGAAGAGAAAACATGTAATATAACAATGCCATGGTGACTTTTAATTGAGGATGTAAAGGAAATATGCAATATAACAATGGCATAGCGACATTTAACTGAGGATGAAGAGAAAATATGTAATGTTACAATGCCATGGTGATGTGTAACTGAGGATGAAGAGAAAACATGCAATATAACAATGCCATGGTGACTTTTTATTGAGGATGTAGAGGAATTATACAATATAACAATGATATAGCGACATTTAACTGAGGATGAATAGAAAATATGCAATATTACAATGCCATTGGTCATGTGCAACTGAGGATGAAGAGAAAGCATGTAATATAACAATGTCATAGTGACTTATAATTGGGGATGTAAGGGAATATGTAATATAACAATGCCATGGCGACATTTAACTGAGGAGGAAGAGAAAATATGTAACATAACAGTGCCATAGTGATGTGTAAATAAGGATGAAGAGAAAGCATGTAATATAACAATGTCATAGTGACTTTTAATTGGGGATGCAGAGGGAATATGCAATATAACAATGCCATGACGACATTTAACTGAGGATGAAGAGAAAATATGCAATATTACAATTCCATGGTGATGTGTAACTGAGGATGAAGAGAAAACATGTAATACAACAATGCCATGGTGACTTTTAACTGACGATGAAGAAAAATATGTAATATAACAATGTCATGGCGACATTTAACTGAGAATGTAGAGAACATATGTAATAAAACAATGCTATGGTGAAGTGTAACTGAGGATGAAAAGAAAACAAGTCAGAATAATGCCCTGTTTAACAGAGGAAAAAAATAATGGCATTAGTTGTAGTTACCTCGTTGCACCGGGACCTAACCACAGCGCACACAGAGTATTGGAATATTCAATTTTGGTACCCGACAAACTTACAGAGTCTATTGAGTACTAGAAGGCAATCCTATTCTATTGACAAACAGTAGAGTTGAGCTGATTGTTCGATATACAGGCAATTCCACGGGGTAAGCCCAGGTGGTTTCTTTGGATTTGTGGGGGATGGATAGAAGACGATTCCACTCAAGATCGATAGGGAGAAAGAATATTAGGCTACGTGTATTCAGCTATATTATTTAAGGAGATAGAAGAAATAAACAGAGACAACTTATAAATACAATGTGTCCGTAAAATTTTTGTTTAATTGTCTGATTTTTGTTTAATTATCTTCCTATATATGTAAAGGTCCCCGTAGAATGATTCAACGAACACATAGAGCTTAGTTTTTAGGTCAAAACATAGAAGACAATATGTCAAACACTATTGCAAATATCATTGAAATACCGGGGGGGGGCAAAAAGTCCATATAAAATTTAAAAATTCATAAAAACCGGAAAAATAACCAAAATAAAAAAAAAGTTTGCAGGGTTAGCATCGCTAGGTCATGGGATTTTTTTTTTTTTTTGAGACAGGAAAAAAAAACAACTCAAAAAACAGCCGATTTGTGGCGCTGACCTACACAAGTCAAGGAAAAGATACGCAAATAACGAAAAGAATGCTTCTAAATCGTTTATTACAGCAGCAGGTGTTCCACGTGACCCCCATCACAGGGGATAAGGCATTGCAGGCTAGTCACAAATCCAGCAACAGCAGAGTGCAGCAGGTCGGGATGTATACATGACATCTCTCGGCGGATCGCGGAACAACGGTGAACTGGTTGTGGATTAGGAGACAACATTCTTATAACCGTCTCTTTTGCATATTTCCACAGCATTTGCTCGTATCAGCGCCACCTGTCGGCTATTTTTTTAGTTTTTTTCCTGCCTTAAAAAAAATCCCGTGACCTAACTCTGCAAACCTTTTTTTAAGTTTTGGTTATTTTTCCGGTTTTTCCAAATTTTTAAAGTTTGTACGGACTTTTTGCCCACCCGGTATATTGAAAACTTTTTAAATGATTCTCTTTCTCGTTCACAAAAGTAACTGAAAAATGAGTTATCTGGAAACTGCATTACAAGGTTCTACTTTCGGTCTTTTAACATCACTTTCGGTTTATTCAATGGGCCATGAATTCTCGTCCAATGATCGTACGAATCAAAGAAAGGTAGTTTTAGTATCCTAAAAGATTGGTTTTTGAAATAGAGCAATAAAAATATTTCGATTTTGCACCGATTTCAACGTAGACAGATATCATAAAAAGAAAAACTTGGGAGACTAACCCGAAGTCGCCAGTAATGGGTTAAAGGCTTAGTGATGAACGAAGTTCGGCCATCTTAGAGGTTGTAATACAATAGGTCACGATCATTCAGAACGATCAAGACCTATAAAGAACCCTTTGTGATGAGTTGCATTGATTCACAGTCGAGAGAGATGGAGATCAGATTGTAAACTGGAATGTGTCTGATTTTCATACCCTAACGGTATTTTATTGGACGTCATGACCAATAAATTACTTCAGGAACGATATTCCAATGTATGCGATATCAAATCAATAGAATGGATACCTTTCAGGACAGAATAAGGAGGAGATTCAGTGTATAAAATAATTTAATTTGCTTTATTGAGTAACTCTTAGATAAGATTGTTAGTTAAAAAAGAAAGACTAACAGACGACACGTCGTCCATTAGAGCTGAAATTAAGGCGATAAAGAGAACCACTGAGGATGCGGAAAGCAATGGAATGGATGCAATTTCGACAAATTCGGATTCGGAGAGTGATTTACATAATAAAAGGAAAATGATAGAAGATATCGAGAAATCTCTTAGCGAAGAAAACATGACGGTTTCATTTCATTGGGTAAAACCCAACATTAGGAGTCATTATATATACACACACACACACACACACATATATATATATATATATATATATATATATATATATATATATATATATGACAGTAAAGCCCCGATTATCCGCGGAATTGGGTGGCAAGTGCACCGCGGATAACTCGAAAATGTCTAAAAATGAGATGCAAACACGAAAAAAAAATTTCCACATAAAAACTATGTTTTATTGTACAAAAAACATAATAAAATTTTTAAAATGCATACATATGTACAGTACAGCAGAAACATTTGCTTTACGTCTAAATCACTAAAATAAAGAACGGCAAACAAGAAACAATACATACATACAGTATGTACAAAAAGTGTTCAGTTACATCTTTTTAAAAAGATCAGTCACTCGTTTTTGCTTCTTGCTTTGAAAACACCTTTTCTGTATTCTAAATTGTACTTTCCTTAACATGATTTTTTCTGCCAGATGTGCATCGTCGTCTTGTTCCTTTAAATATTGAAGCAATCCGTCTACGTGCTGCAAAGCAGTTTCGGTTGTCCTCAGCTCGTCTTCACTTAAATTTTGTTCTTCATTCTCGTTCACTCCCATTGCTTTGTTCGTTATCTCTAGGTCAGTCAGTCGTTCAAACCCCGAATCACTTGCATCGCATTCCAGCCACTCTTCTGTGTTCTCTTCGTCAACATTCTGACCTCCTGGAACGGATGTCACTAGGTCAACAAGTGTAGCGGTCGGCATGATTTCATTCTCTTCTTCACAAATGTTTTGGTTGACATTTGTTTAGATACTCGGAAAGAGTTTTCTCCATGATTTAACAAGGGTTGAGGGTTTGATGTAATCCCATGCAGACCAATATCGTAAATGCTATCGAAAATTGTATACTTCCGCCAAAATTCTTTGAGATCGCAGCCTTCCTCGATTTTTCACAGTAAAAACTTTGTCCTGTATGCTCTCTTCATGGTTGCAATGACTCCCTGATCCATAGGTTGTATCAGCGCAATAACATTTGGGGGCAAAAACTTTGCGAATATTTGCCCGTCAGATTTAAGCACACTTGCAGATGAATGTGAAGGCGCGTTGTCAATTAACAAAACAGCCTTCTTTGGCAAATGAAGGCTCTTTCCATGCTGATGTTATCATGTGCATTGCTTCCAAGATTGAAAATTTTCTAATTTTTATACTGTCAGCCGAATTGTTTATTAATTTCCTAATTAAAGACTTTCTGTAGTATGCTTTCACACTGCGAATGATACCCAGGTCTAATGGCTACAACTTACTAGTGCAATTAGCTGGTAAGAAATGGATAGTCAAATTTGTAAGTCCAGGGATATTTGGAGTATGTGCAGTGCATCGGTCGATTAAAAGTAAAACTTTTCACTTTTCTCGATGCATTTTTGCATCAAATTTTCTAATCCAGTCAATAAAAATTTGTGATGTTATCCACGCTTTATTGTTATTGCGGTACTCACAAGTTTTCCTGGTGATATTCTTAAAACACCTTGGTTGCTTTGATTTGCCTATAACTAGTGGTGGAAATTTCTCAGATCCATCCGAATTAGTGCACAGTAAAACGGTCAATCGTTCCTTACTGTGTTTTCCACCAAAACACTTTTCGCCCATATACGTTAAGGTTTTATTAGGCACCATATTGTAGAATAGGCCCGTCTCATCTGCATTGAATATGTTCTTCTCATCATATCCATCTAATTTCCCCCTTAGCACTATTTTCCATTCATCCAATATTTTTTCATCTACGGAGCCACTTTCACCAAATATGCTTTTAAATACAAGCCCGTATCTTTCTTTGAACTTTGTTAGCCAACCAGCCGAAGCCTGAAAATTTTGCATTCCAAACTTTTCTGCCAGAACAATAGCATTTTCTTTAAATATCACTCCGGAAATTGGAATGTTAGCTGCTCTTGCTTGATGAAACCATTGCAGGACTGCCTTCTCAAACTCTTCTGATCGGCCACATTGAATTTTCTGCCGTTTGGATTTGGATCTCAAACCAAATTTTTGTGCTTCTTCAAGAATTTTCTCTTTGATTGCTAAAATGCCTTTGAGAGTAGACTCGGGTAGCTGAAATTGTCTTGCGAATTGGACTTTTGTTATTCCAACACTTTCTTCCCAATTTTCAATAATTTTCCCTTTTTCGTGTAGCGTAAGATGCTTTCGCTTTGATGCCATTTTGCTCTGCTCACCTCGTATTCGTACTGGAATGAGCTCCTACACCCAACCATGAATTGAGGCGGTGAAAAGCAAAGTGATGTAAGTCAGTAAGTAAAGTGGTGTAAGTCAAAAGCGTTTTACTGCAAAAACTACAAAAATTCCATTATAAATTGAACAAATTATTATTCATAATAATTACTATAACATTGCAAACAATAATTATTTG
>OU015490.1:17498677-17501177 GCA_907164885.2 Dolomedes plantarius
AAGCTAAGGGCATCGTGCTTTTGGGGGGAACAGCGTAAAATGTCAAACCTTGCAGACCTTGCGAAAAGGGCAAATTGTTGGATCGCGTTTAAATTGGATATCTGTTACTGTAAACCCCCACCCCCCCAGGCTAATGGGTGTTTTTCGAGCTATGGTATCGAAAGTCATGATAGCACACAGAGTGCACGGAAAAACATCCTCTGCCAAACAGAATAGTGGACGAAAGGGAGAGCTGAGTGAAAGAGACGGACGAGGTATCGAAGTGGATTGTGACACGAAGGAAGGAAACAACTGCAACCGAAATGACCGAAGAGCTGAGTTTGCATCTGTATGTTCAGGTATCAACCATCAGAGGTAGAAGGGAACTTCACAAACAAAGCATATAAGGAAGGGTAGCTATTTCCAAACCACTTGTAATATATGCCAATACAAAATATCGTCCACAACGGTGCAACGAAGGCAAATCCTGGTCGAGTAATATGTCGAAAAACGGCATTTGGTCCAATGAATCATTGTTCACATTGTTCCTCGCAACAAGATGTGCGTATGTCTGGAGAACACCTACACAAGCGTAAGATTCTGGCTGTCTCATTTCAACTGTCAATTATGGAGGTAGATCTATCAGGGTTTGGGATGGCATCTCATGGTTTTCTTCAGTCCCTAGGGTAACCCTAAATGGGAGATTGAATGAGAAGGACTATGTCGAAATTTTAGCTCACTAGTCCATCCTATGGTGCAAATATTGTTTCTTGAAGGAAATGGCGTTCTCCGGTATGATAATTCCCCATTACATACAGCTAAATCTATCAAGTATTGGTTTGAAGAGTGTGAAAAAGAATTCAAATATATTATCTTGCCCTGTACAATCCCCCCGACTATAAATCATCCAAACACTGTGATCTGTATAAGCGGATAGATAAAGGTATCGATATCCACCACAGCATCTCTACAGGATATTTCATGATTGTTTCCCGAAGAATGGTATAATATATTCTTAACCACTATTTATGACTTGTATAATCCAACTCCAACGGGAATCAGGTGGTATTACATGCCAAAGTTGATCCTGCCCCGTATTAATAAAGGTTTTCGTGATGTTCCTTGCTGTGTCCATTATTTTAAGAACCACCTGTGTATATATATATATATATATATATATATATATATATATATATATATATATATATATACATACATATACACATATATATATATATACACACACACACACACACACACACACACACACACACATATATATATATATATATATATATATATATATATATATATATATATATATATATATATATATATATATATATATATATATATATACATACACACACACACACACACACATATATATATATATATATAAATTATTATTATTATTATTATTATAAGGCATTGTAGATTGAGATTTAAGCAAGAAACATCCAACTGTGCACCGTGAATGGCTGAATAGTCCCGCTAACTATTGAAGCAACAACTTAACGCAGAACTATTCATCCCCGGTGCCCGGTGTCCTATCTGGTCGTGCCAAAAAGTATTGCGGCGGGTTACTCTCCGTTGAAGCGGACGGAACCGATAATCGCCATGGCAACCGGACGTCGAGAGACAATCCTTCCCGCTCTCGGAGGCACGTCGAAGCGGAAGGGTAATAGAGCCGAGAGTCGTTTGGACGGTGTCGAGGTGGGATGGAGAAAAATAAAGGCGGGAAGAAAAAACAATGGAAGTTGTCGAAAGCCATTGGACATTCCAAATCAACTGGAGATAGTCTACTGAGACTGATATATCTCACAGAATCTTATCGAAGGGCGCGATAAATCTATCTATCTATACTAATTTTTAAGCTGTTTTTTGTAACACTTTTTAAGTTTGCATTCAAAATAATAATTTGAGAGTTATGAATATTATATCACGAGAAAGATCATAAAAACTGCTTTAAAATGAAATCTTTTTCTAATCTTTACCTCTCTTTTCTGATTTTTGGTGAATTTTTAAAGATTAATTTTTAGAATTTGATTTATTAAATGCCGATCACGTGATTTCTTTTTCTGATACTTTAAATAAATTTATCGTCACGTGCATAACAACTAAATAGACAAAAACATTTTTTTCTTACTAATGAGGCAGACGATTAGACATTATCAAAACAAATTTTAAAATACAATAAAAGATATTGTGTTCCTCAAACTGTACTATATTAACTGTACTATATTCTTTAGTATGTCCTATTAGATTTAATTTGAATATTTTCTTTTACATTATTTTGTCTATAAAAATGTCTCTTACGAATTTTTATAAATATATTCTTTTGTTTTTTTACCTCAATTGTATACTACATTGATCGTAGTATTTATTATACATATATATTTATTTTTTTTGTCATTAACTGCATACATTGACCGTTGTATTTAATTTGAATGTACTCCGTAGCGAAGTGCGGGTTTTCAGCTAGTATATATATATATATATATGTGTATAAATAAATAAA
>OU015490.1:17503677-17521177 GCA_907164885.2 Dolomedes plantarius
TGTGGGACAGGATAGCCGTGCGGTGATTTAAATAACTATTATAATCTATACAAGCATTTAATGAACACGTATTTACAAAAGAAATTATTTACAAGGCTTTTGACGTCGTTAAATATAACATAATATAGGCTAATGGACATTATATAGAAGCCGTCTACTGCTATCAGACAAAACGCGCCACCGTTCATCTTCCTCTACTCGCTGACTGGGGTTGACAGATCTCTTCTTCTTTAGTTGATCTGGAACGGCGGAAAAAGGATTATAGTGTCCTCTACTAGCGAATACAGGTACTACAGACCGATGGAGGCTCAGGAACTCATATATATATATATATATATATATATATATATATATATATATATATATATATATATATATATATATATATATATATACTAGCTGAAAACACGTACTTCGCTACGGAGTACAAATTAAATACAACGGTCAATGTATGCAATTAATGCCAAATATATATATATATATATATATATATATATATATATATATACTAGCTGAAAACACGTACTTCGCTACGGAGTACAAATTAAATACAACGGTCAATGTATGCAATTAATGCCAAATATATATATATATATATATATATATATATATATATATATATATATATAAAATAAATACGATGATCAATGTGTACAATTGATGTAAAAAAAAGCAAAAAGATATATTTATAAAAAAATCGTAAGGGATATTTTTATAGACAAAATAATGTAGAAGAAAATATTCAAATTAAATTTAATAGGAAATATTCAAGAATATAGTACAGTTAATATAGTACAATTTGAGGAACACAATATCTTATACTGTATTTTAATTTTTTTTTTTGGATAATGTCCAATCGTCTGCCGCATTAGCAAGAAAATTCTTTTTTCTGTCTATTTAGTTGCTATGCACGTGACGATAAATTTATTTATTGTACCAGAAAAAGAAATCACGTGATCGACATTTAATAAATTAAATTCTAAAAGTCAATCTTTAAAAATTCACCAAAAATCACAAAATGGAGGTAAAGATTCGAAAAAGATCTCATTTTAAAGAAAATTTTATGATCTTTCTCGCGATATAAATTTTATAACCCTCAAAATTATTGATTTAAATGCAAAGTCAAAAAAAGTTACAAAAACAGCTTAAAAATTTAATTTTAAAAATCTAAGAAGAATTTTTCAAAAATCTTTCTTAGTGCACTCCTACACTATAAGAAGAATCACAAAGCAAAATGTCAACCCTTTAGGTCCAGTTGTTTGGTCTGTGCTTTGTATGCCAGTGAGGGAGTGAGTGAGTCAGTGAGTCAGTCAGTAACGGAACTGTTTTATATATATAGATATATTTGTATGTGTGTATATGTATAAAAACAATTATGCATACAAATATATTGTCTTCGACATATAGTTATTTCATGATGACGACTAATCTTCTTATTTTTTTGTGTGTTCAAATTAAACCACTTCGGGTATCAGCAAATTGGGTATTCAATACCAAACAAGATACAGATTGTCGATGGAGTCGATATATAAACGGACTGTACAACGGGTGACAGTAGTGCTGGTGTCTTTAGACGTCTACAAGGTCCTTAAACGTGTCTACCGCCGTAAACCGCAACAGTCCAAACCCGCTATATAAAAACTATAATCTAGGACAACCCCTCCCCCCTCCCCCCACACACAGATATGTTTTTCCTCTGGTTTAATCCAGCATAAGTTATTATACGAACCCATAAAAAAAATTTATCTGGCGATACTTTACACCCCAGATCGAACGATGCTCGGAGGCTCATATTAATTCCACTTCTTTCAAAAAAGAATGTTCCAGGAGCAATTCATTTGTAGGGCCGGGGTCTGGCTTCCTTCACTTCTTTTTTGAGAAACTTCGAAAGGGACATCAATCAGAATAAATTTGACTTATTGCACGTACGGCTCTGGAGACGCGCCGGAATATGGTTTCACGCTCGAATGAACGCCTGGTAAACGATCGAATACAAAAGGCGTGATGCCGGTGTTCGACATCGATATTTCTTTTGCATTTTTGTGAGGGAAAAGGATAGTTACAGTTTCTCTGTAAGAAATTTTCCTTCGACTCTCTTTTTTACTTTTGCATTTCACGATAGCCAACGGAGTGACAGAGGGCGGTCTGCTTCAATGCTATGATTAGTAGATCTGCGAAAGTATGACGGAGGGTGGTCTGCGTCAATTCATCGATTAGTAGATGACGTAAAGAGTGACGGAAGGTGGTCTGCTTTAAATCTATGATTAGTAGATGGCCCAGAGGGTAACAGATGTTGGCGTGTGTCAAATCTATGATTAGTAGATGACACAGAGTGTAAAAGATGTTGGTATGCATCAATTCATTAATTAGTGGATGACGCAAATTGTGACGGATGGTGGTTTGTTTCAATCCTGGGATTAGTACATGACCCAGAGAGTAAAAGATGTCTGCTTCAAATCTATGATTAATAGGTGACCCAAAGTGTGACGGAGGGTGGTCTGCATCAATCATCGATGAGTAGAAGATGCTAAGGGTTATGGATGGTGGTCTGATTCAATGCAGTGATTAGTAGATGACCCAAAGATTGATGCAAGTTGGTCTGCATCAATTCATTGATTAGTAGATGACGCAAAAGGTAACAGATGGTGGCCTGCCTCAAGTTAATGAATAGTTAACGACCCAAATGAATCTCAAATGAATGATTAGTAAATGATGGTGGCCCGCTTTTATTCTATGATTAGTAGATGAACCATAGAGTAAAAGATGATGTTCTGCATCAGTTAATTTATTAGTAGATGACACAAAGGGAGATGAATAGTGGTATGGTTCAATGCAATAATTAGTAGATGACCCAAAGTTTCATGCAGGCCCAACCATAAATTTCACTAGTATTCTCTTTATAGTTATACGTTTCTTTTCGTACGTAAAACGAGTTGGCGATTTTGAAATTCGTGCAAAGCAGTGGGCGACTCTTCACTTTCCCCGATATTTTTATTGGTCCAAACATAAATGTCATTAATATTCTCTTCATGGTTATACGTCTCTTTTCGTTCGTATAACGATATTTTTATTGGTCTAAACATAAATTTCATTGATAATTTCTTCATAGTTATACGCCTCTTTTCGTACGTATAACGATATTTTTATTGGTCCAAACATAAATTTCTTTGATAATTTCTTCATAGTTATACGCCTATTTTCGCACGTATAACGATATTTATATTGGTCCAAACATTAAAGTTCATTAATATTCTCTTCAAGGTTATACGTCTCTTTTCGTACGTATAACGAGTTGGCGATTTTGAAAATCACGCAAAGCCGTGGGCGACTCTTCACTTTCCCTGATATTTTTATTGGTCCAAACATAAATTTCATTAATATTCTCTTTATAGTTATACGTCTCTTTTCATAAGTATAACGATATTTTTATTGGTCCAAACATAAATTTCATTGATAATTTCTTCATAGTTATACGCCTATTTTCGTACGTATAACGATATTTTTATTGGTCCAAACATAAATTTCATTGACATTTTCTTCCCCGTTATACGTCTCTTTTCATACGTATAACGATATTTTTATTGGTTCAAACAAAAATATCCTTGATATTCTTCATGGTTATATGTCTCTTTTTGTACGTGTAACGATACTTTTATTGGTCCAAACATAAATATCATTGATATTCTCTTCATAGCTATATTTCTCTTTTGATACGTATAACGAATTTTTATTTGCCCAACTTAAATTTTATCGATACTTAATTCACAGTTATGCTTTTCTTTCCTCTAACTCCGAAATGACGGGCCATCCCGTCTTAGTACTTTAATATATTTTAAAATTTTTATTATAAAAACTCCTTTTCGACGTTATGAATACTAAACGGGCCCCCGTTTATTGACATTATTTCCGCTTCCTAACTGACGACGCCAGCTATTAAGTTCTACTGCAGCGCTATAAAAGGATAAAATATCTCTCTCAGAAGATTGCTTGGAACTTTAAAAGCCGGCAGGTGTCGATACAAGTACGATGTTTAATCAAACCTGACGCCCTGCAACCGGGGAATTGGGTAAAATATCGTCGGATTCGAAGGCGTTCTACCAGATCATATTTTAGAGGACCAAAAGAGAAGATCGAAAAAGATGTGACGTCATAATATATATCAATTCTATTCGAAGGACTTTTAGGAACATTCTGGAAAGAGCCCATTTGTTAAGGCTGCTATGTACTAAGAAAAAAAAATCGTATTTCCCTTTTCCTCTTCTTGCAGACTCTTGTGGTGGGAGGAGTCCAGTTGACAGTTCGAGAATTCCACCCCCCTTAGGATTGACATTTTGAGGGATTGTAATGGCTCTCTCTCTATAGGGGGGTTAAGCGCTGCCCCCAAATTTTTTATTTAAAAATTTTTTTGTCAACTCTTTACAGGTACATAAATGCCGATAATCAAATAAAATTGGTATTGTCAGATAGCCCGAACTTTTCTGCAAATCGCTACAGGATTCATTTTTTAAAATTTCGTCCACCGAAGGAATTTATGAGCGTTTAAAACACACTATACCAGATTTTTCCCCGAATAATTTAAATTTTAAAATATTAATTGCCTTTTTTAAAAAAAAACGAAAAATGTACACACATGTAAAATTTCTTTCTCTATGGAGGAGTACAATTTAAAAAAAAAAATCTTTGAATCCAAGTCGGCAATCCGTGGACACATTTTCTCCATAGGTTGACATTGAGGTGAGCGAATCCAATGGGGTTAGTACATAGCAGCCTTAAGATCCGTCGATTAATCTTTGAAGTTTCTTTTTTTCTGTTGGTCGGATTTCGTAACCATAAATTATAATGTAATAAAAATGTATGTCTGATGTAACGAGTTTGCAAGAAAATCAGTACTGAGCTTGCAAGATATGCTGATGTACTGCAAGATGTACTGAGTTTGAAAGAAAATCAGTAAGTATTTTACTTCTTCATAAAGTTTTTTACCTTTTTGAAAATGACAAAAAAAGAGATTAGGCGTCACTTTTTTAAGATATTGGAAACAAGAAGTATCGCGTTTTATTTCGCAACGATACTATTCAATTGTCTTACCTTCAGCAGGCTATGAGTAGTGAAGAACTTAAACCAGACCTTAGGTTGGTAGTGATTTCAATCTTTCCAAACAGCAGAGAGAGATCCATTCGAAATCGTTAGATCCCCCCCCCATGATATTTGCATTGCAGGCTGGCAAATATGACTTAAAACATACCTAATACGTTTGTTGCCAAACTGTTCCGAGAAAGAGTCATTTTCCGGCTACTTGTACCAGAATAGGAAAAATACCAAAAAATTATACGATATTATTATTGATCGTATTACGATATTAAAACCACGAATTATTGAAACCACGTGATCGGCATTCAATAGATTACAAAATCAGAAAATGGACGTAAATATCCGAAAAAGATTTCATTTTAAGGGAAATTTTACGATCTTTCTCGTGATGTCAATATTAGAACCCTCAAAATATTATTTTATATGCAAAGTTTAAAAAAAAAGTTACAAAAAGAGCTTAAAAATTCAATTTAAAAAACCTTAGAAGTATTTTTGAAAAAATCTCTCTTAGTGCACCCCTACACTATAAGAAGAATCGCCATGCAAAATGTCAGCACTTTTGGTCCAGCGGTTTGGTCTGTGCGTTGTATGTATGCCAGTCAGTCAGTCAGTTTTATATATATATAGACTACACTCCGCACCGGAGGCAATGTGAAAAAGGCCCGACACAGACCCCACTCTCCCCCAGATGCACCCCTTCCAACTCAATTTTAGGGGACAGAATAGACCAACACTCAACTCGGGAATTGAATAGCGCCTCAGCTCGTTACATTATCTTGCTGTCTACTCACGTGTCGACGCCGATGCGTTAGCAGTTGGAGAGAGAAAGAATCCAGAAGAAAAGCGAAAGCCCCCTTTCTGGCACCTTCTCCCCCCCCCCCTTTCTGCAAAGGCGTCGTCAGGAGAGCGACCTCAAATCAGACGAATTTGATTGCTTTCGCGGCACCAAGACAGGATAAATGAATAAATACACTTATTGAACGGAAGCCACTTTCTCAGTCTCCGAACATGCGGTGGGTGTACCGAAAGTTCTATCCGACCCCGTAAAGATTCGAATGGGTCGTGAACGTGCTACAGAGATTTTGTTGCGAAAATTAGAGGCGGAGGATTGCTAAACATTTGCAGGGGAAGTGAGAGCAAAGTGTAATATGTCCGCGAACAACGGAAAAATAAATAAGCTCTTTATTTTTTCTCTCTCTCTTAGGAAATGGGGTATCTCGTATTGGAGGTTATTTATCTTTTGTCCCGATTCAGACTGTTAAAGCAGCTGGACAGGTCTAAAAGTCGTGGTTTCAATCTTCGGGACGCTATTTGCATATGACAGAGGATAGAAACCAATCGCAGAACGCCGCTCGCCAGATATTCAGCTTAGAAAACCGATAAAAAGCTCTCTGATCGTGTTTATGTTAGCCATTCGCAGAGCTGTTTTTTTTGTATAACGCGTCCATTTTTTTTGATACACGTACCGTTCCAACACTCTTTAGGGTTTTCGCATGCGCTCAGCATTTTGCGACGGGAAAAAGGGGGCGTTGCCTTTTGAAAATTTCGAGTTTCTATAGATATAACCGTAACCGTGAGCGTAACTGTGTTGCCGTTCTCAGAATCCCTAGCCCATACATCTGAATAACTATATCTGAAATCTCATCTCGATAGGTTGAACGGAACGGCCGCTAGAGGTCCATATATCGTTTTTGCAGGCCGTTCGCAGAGCTGTTTTGTGTGCGTGCATAACGCGTCCGTTTTTTGTAATACACGTACCGTTCCAACGCTCTTTTGGGATTTCGCATGCGCTGAGCATTTTGCGATGGGAAAAAATGGGTGTCGACTTTCGAAAATTTCGAGTTCCTGTACCTATAACCGTAACCGTGAGCGCCACTTGGTTGCCGTTCACAGAATCCCGATCTCATACCTCTGAATAACTATATCTGAAATCTCATCTCGATCGGTTGAACGGAACCGCCGCTAGAGGTCCATATATCGGCAAAGTTTCTTTATGACCACCCGGTATTTATATATATATATATAACATTAAAAACCCCATACCATTTTAAAATCTAACATTATTCTAAATTCCCTTGGGCGTACGAGCTAATTTTCGCTTTTGATTCTAAGTTCCGATAACCTCGAGAGAAAATATTAAATGGCTTCCTTTTTCAAATAGGCGCGGCGTCCCCAATATTTTAGATAAGCTCTGCGCAGATTATATAAAACCACATGTGACTTATCGACAACAGCAAATCCCTAATCGCTATCCTGATCACATGACAAAGTTTATATAAACCACATGGACGGAAACCTGTACGCTTTTTTGATTTTGTAACTGTCTTGGAAAGACGTATTCTCCGTCTAATAAAATTTAATGCCGTAACTTGCCGCGTCGTTTATTCGAGCCACGACTACTCTTCATTCCCAGTGATGTGCTGGACGCCCATTCTTTCCTTGGGTTGTCCAGTATGTTACAAAGAGTCGGCAGGATTCGAACCTGCGCGGGAACATCCCACTGGATTTTCCAAGGCATTTCGGCGTTTTCGTTTAAGCGTCACCGCGTGTGAAATTTTCGCTTTCGCTGGGTGCATTAGTGCGCATTTCTGCCTTACGATGGTGAATCAGCTCCATGTGCGACCTTCGATTGAAAGCCAGCGTGAACAGCCCCATTTCGGTGCTAGTGTGATTGTCAATAAGTGCTTCGGCTTGCTGTGAGATTCATCCTGGATCAGTTTCAACGGGTGGGCGTCCAAGTCCGGTGTTTCTTCAAAAATTGTGTATTTTCCTTTTCAGAAATCTTGTGCCGGAATGTGTATACTTACGATTTGTGTTCCCCATTGCTTCGTGTGATCACCATTTAAATTCTTCGCGAGTGTCATCATGTAAAAAATGCGTAATCCCCACCATTTAAAAATCATCAGTGAAAGTATTAGGTCATCGAAATTGTGTGCATAACAGAAAAATGTGTTCGCGATACAACTTCGTTCCAGCAGTTCAACGCAATAGTGCCTTCTTAAAATGTTACCTAAAGGAAAGGTTCTACAACTTCCGAAAAAGAAAAAAAAATTTCTTTTAAAGTGCTCTTTCATAGTGTTCCAATTGGGATACTGTGTACTGGGACTAACTAAGCCAAGAACTTCACCAAGATAAATTCAGAACCGAGCTACAAATGTTAAAATTATGAAGATATGTAATAGTGAAAATTAATAAGGATAATGGTAAAGAGTGTGAATAACACTTCAATTGGTAAGCTAAAATTTACAAATTATTGTGAAAAATTTTAATATTAATAGATACTGATAAAAATTTATTATAAATGTGTTTCGGTGAAAGTATTTTCAAATTATTGATTTAATTAAGTACCTATGATAAAAAATAAATCGATAAAAAGTAAAACGAAAGTAAGAATCATTGGTTTAAAACGTGTATTTTGTTTTTGATTTTAAAATGTTTCATTTTGATTTGCATTTTGATAGAATTTTAAGAGTATATTGTTTCATATTATAAGATATTTGGATTTAAAGAAATTTTTGAGACTTATATGTGATAAATTTATTATAAGTGTGTGTTTTTAGTGTAATTTTATAATATTTCCATGTTCTTTTTCTGATAATGAATATTTTAGTGTTTTAAGATAATTAATGATCCTTGGTTACGTTAAACTGAAATATTAAATGAGTAAAGTAATGTTATGAGTATCTAATTTTGCACGCAGTTCTGAATCGTCGCGGAGAAAAAGAAAAAAAAAATAAAGTAAATCATTTCCGTTTTCGAGCGCGTTGTATTACATTTCGAAGGTCGCCTCCGCAATAAATTTAAATGCTCAGCATTAGTTTTGTAAACACGATCACGAAAAGAGCCAAACTTGTTTTGATTCATTTAACTTAGGATTTTTGCTGTTCTAAATTTAAACATATGATGCCTGTGGTTTTGGTTTTGGAAAATATCTGCAGGGCTAACATAGTAATTTTCAGACATCAAGAAAATTTTATAATTTAAGTACTTTGACATATTACATTTGATGTTGAGATCTCGTAAATTGTTCTACGAATTTAAGTAAAGGAGATTTCTGGAGGTTCAGTCGAAAGTTAAAATTCGTGTTACGATTTTCATATAAACGGAACGTCTTTATAACATGACTTAGGGTGCCAAAAAACCACAATTGGATAATTGAAAAAACCATTGTATGTTATATTTGGTTCATCCGCCCCAGAAAATTCTCGAAATAGAAATAATGAAGAATAATAAATAAATAGGAAAGATAATATTATAATGAGAAATATGTTTTAAGATATTAAATACAAATGATGAATATTTGGGAACTTTACAGCGAGGATTCATACCGAAATGTGATATAAGAAAAGAAAAATTAATTTTGGTTTATCGATTTCATGATTAACTTAATAAAACTGAGATGGGTATTGGTAAAAGAATTTTGATTATTTGTGTCAATTGATAGAATAATAGTTTCGAAATTCAAATTTGGACGTTAACATTAAATTATGACAATTTATACAGAATATTGAGATATTATTATTAGTATTAGAAATATTTTATTAGTGTGTGTTTAATACTTTCATATGTTGTATATTTTTGATTCTATTGAATATAAAATTGATAGACCAAACTTTCACACTAAACGAGATTCTGAAATTGTCCATGCTTGCAGATTAAGATATTATAATGCACCAGAGAACTTAAAACTACACCACGAATAATGGCAAACATTAGATCCATTTTTCTTTCTTTACTATGTGATGCTTAACATCATTATATTTTTTTTTAAATTGATATAATTAATTATGTGTTGTCCTACTAAAGATATAAAAAAAAAAAAAAAAACTGTCTAACTTAAACTTTCTTCTTAAGAATACTATTATATGTGAATTTTTTTTTTGGATCTCAATTTAAACACCGACTATGACAACTCTACTTCTTTAACCTTTCAGTAAATTTCCTATTTCTTGAATACACTTTCCTATCACCCAACTCTACAAGCGCGTTGGATGCCGTCCCAACTGTTTAAGATCTTATTAATTTTTTTTTACTATTTGTTTTTAATTCATCAACTCAGTCACTTAAAGTGCTGAAGACTATATGCTTGAGTAATGACTAAAACAGGGCTGGGATGGCCACTCCTTTTGTCCTCCCATTTCTATATATTATACTCCCACAGGTATGACAACTGCACCTTTTCCTTTTTCTCCATCTGTGTACTATGCAAGATGCTGTTTTTCAACGCAGTCATATTCTGTCGGAGATTTACGGTTAGTCCACTGTACGGCTAAAAAGACTCTTCCTCCTTATTAGTCAGAGAACAATATGGAGAAAGAAAACCCACTTGTTACACAAACATAAACACAACCCTCACTGCTTAGAGGTAGAATTAAAGAATTTGAGACTAAGAGTTGGGGAACACACATACAAGGTACCTTCAAAACAAGGAAATGGATCCACATAAACTTATAATAAATGTACAAAAATGAATAGTAGATAAATAATTTGAAAATAAAGTGAAAGGTATTGAGAATTAATAAATAAAGTTAGAATAAATATAAATAAGTATAATTAAAGAATATTGAATAGAATTTTGGAATGAATAAATATTGTCGAAATAAAATGAATATAAGAAATGATGAAATGAGAATAATAAGAAATATAAAAGATATTAAAAAGAGATTTTTGTTAATAATAAGTAATATTGAAATAAAGGAGATAATGGATATTAAGAAAAAATAATGAGATAAATAAAGATACGAAAACTAGATAATGAGTGATATGTTTTGTAATTTTTATGTACAATTGATATATTTGAAGTGTGATTTTATTAAATCTTGTGATTTTTATTGAAAGTGTGATTTTTATTATAAACTGTGATTTTTATTATGTAACTAAAGAACTAACTTTCTTTATATGTAAACAAGTCGAGATAATGTGATGTTTATGTATTCTACGTTTGTGAAGCAGAAATAACACAGCACTAAAAAGACTGTGATTGTTTTTTTTGTACCCAACTACAAAGGACTTTTTTTTATCTAAGCCAAAATAGTGTAAATTTTTTTGGGTATTCTGCACTTGCGAGATGATGGGTCACAGAACCTACCGAACTGTGATTTTTTTTTTGTACTTTTCTCAAGCAACATACTGTAGCTAACATAATAAGGAACGTGAACTATAAGCTACCATGTGTACCTTACAAACTTTTTTGGACTCACTCCAATGTTGTGAGAGTTGAGGAGGAAAGTACAATAACTTCAAATTATTATTGTCATGTTCTATTCCATTTACTTAACATGTTTGTCTGTTGATTTTGATATTTTCATTGTTATATTCTATTATTTGTGTGAGTCGACTCAAAATTAAAACTGATGTAGAGTGAAAATTTGATAATTTTTTTAAAATTTAATTGATTTTTTTTTTGAGATTTTGTTGTGTGGGGAACGGCCGCCCTGCTCAGCATTGTCTTCATTTGATGATAAGTGCATATTTAAATTTAATTGTTTTTCACAGCAACAATATAAGAAATTTATATAATTTACAATTTTCTATAGTTGATCATTAATTACTATAATTTTTTTGTTTTTATTGTGTTCATAAATTAATAAATCATTAGTGTATTTTTGTGTATTCAATATTGAAATGTGCAATGTCTTGTCGTGTGATCATCATACTAAATTAACTTAAAACATATGTTCCTTTTCAAACTTTTCCAAATTTGTGGTCGACGCCCATTTTCCTCACATGGTCGGGTGAGTCTGTCCTCCAATGCAGGCATTGTTGGTCAGCCTCTTCTCGGACGGGGGGGATATTCTATAACATTAAAAACCCCATACCATTTTAAAATCTAACATTATTCTAAATTCCCTTGGGCGTACGAGCTAATTTTCGCTTTTGATTCTAAGTTCCGATAACCTCGAGAGAAAATATTAAATGGCTTCCTTTTTCAAATAGGCGCGGCGTCCCCAATATTTTAGATAAGCTCTGCGCAGATTATATAAAACCACATGTGACTTATCGACAACAGCAAATCCCTAATCGCTATCCTGATCACATGACAAAGTTTATATAAACCACATGGACGGAAACCTGTACGCTTTTTTGAATTTGTAACTGTCTTGGAAAGACGTATTCTCCGTCTAATAAAATTTAATGCCGTAACTTGCCGCGTCGTTTATTCGAGCCACGACTACTCTTCATTCCCAGTGATGTGCTGGACGCCCATTCTTTCCTTGGGTTGTCCAGTATGTTACATATATATATATATATATATACTACCTGAAAACCCGCGCTTCGCTACGGAGTACATTCAAATTAAATACAACGGTTAATGATGCAATTAATGCCAAAAAAAATATATATTTTTTATTAAAGCGATGATCAATGTATAACAATTGATGTAAAAAATGAAAAAATGTAAATGTAATTTAAATGTAAATGTAATTTAAATGTAACAATTGATTTATTGATTGTACAATTGATGTAAAAATATATATACACTGAAGTGCCACTGAATTAGGGATAGCAAAGTCTATGCAAATTGTGTAGCGCTGCGCATCATGTATGCGCAAGTGAGGGCGCTGTGGTAACTGCATATATAGCGCGTACTGTGGTTGTTCTGAATTAGTTGTTGGAATTGCCAGTATGGGTAAACTGCCTGATTTAGACGCCTTCGATCGCGGACAAATCGTAGGTGCGCGAAGCATGGGCCATTCAATTTCCGAAATCGTCAGACAGCTAGAATTTTCAAGGTCGACAGTGTCAAGAGTATACCAAGAATACATGGATGGTGGAAAAAAACTAGCGATCGGGCAAACTGCAAAGGACAATTAGCCTTGACAGTGCGTGGTGAGAGACGGCTCAGGCGTATTGTACGTAGCCAGCGAAGCCAAACATTAGCTCAAATTACCACCCAGTTTAATGACGGTGCCAGTCGTATAGTCAGTAAACGGACTGTGCAACGCTCGCTTCACCGAATGGGTTTCGGGAGCCGTCGACCTACGAGAGTACCATTGCTCTATACTCGCCATCGGGCTGCACGTCTTGCCTGGGCAAGAGAGCACAGAGACTGGAGTGTAGAGGACTGGAAACGAGTAGCATGCAGTGATGAGTCTCGATTCCGACTACTTAACGCCGACGGGAGGCTGAGAATATGGCGTCAGGCTCATGAAGCCATGGATCCTGCATGCCTGGCTGGAACTGTACAAGGGCATGGTGGCTCAATCATGGTCTGGGGTGCTTTTTTTGTGGCACAGTTTGATCTTTGGTGCGTGTACCAACCTCCCTCAATGCAATTCGGTACGTAGAGTTGCTGGGTGATCACCTCCACCCGTTTATGCTGTTCTGTTATCCGCACGGTAATGGAGTTTTCCAGCAAGACAACTGTACCTCTCACAAGTCCCGGTTGGCTACTGGCTGTTTGGATGAGCATTCCTCTGACTTCTCTGTCATGAATTGGCCACCTAGAAGCCCAGACTTAAATCCTATTGAGCATCTTTGGGATGTTTTGGAACAAGGCGTGAAAGGCCATCACACAGCACCAAAGAACCTTACTGAATTATGGACAGCTTTAGCCAATATTTGGCAAGCCATTCCCGTGGAACGTTTCCAGAAACTTGTTGAATCTATGCCTCGTCGTGTGGCAGCCGTTATCAAGGCCAGAGGAGGCCCAACTCGTTACTAGGTAGGTATCCCTAATTCAGTGGCACTTCAGTGTATATATATATTTATAAAAAAGTCGTAAGGGATATTAATTTTTTTTGGATAATATCCAATCGTCTGCTGCATAAGAAAGAAATTTTTTTTTTGTCTAGTTTGTTGCTATGCACGTGACGATAAATTTATTTAAAGTACCAGAAAAAGAAATCACGTGATCAGCATTTAATAAATTAATTTCTAAAAATTAATCTTTAAAAATTCATCAAAAATCAGAAAATTGAGGTAAAGGTTCGGAAAACATTTCATTTTAAAGAAATTTTTATGATCTTTCTTGTGATATAAATTTTATAACCCTCAAGTTATTATTTTAAATGCAAACTTAAAAAAAGTTACTAAAACAGTTTAAAAATTTAATTTAAAAAAATCTAAGAAGAATTTTTCAAAAATCTTTCTTAGTACAACCCTACACCCTAAGAAGAATCGCCATGCAAAATTTCAGCCCTTTAGGTCCAGCGGTTTGGTCTGTGCGTTGTATGTCAGTGAGTCAGTTACGGAACTGTTTATATATATATATATATATATATATATATATATATATATATATATATATATATATATATATATATATATATATATATATATATATATATATATATATATATATATATATATATATATATATATATATATATATATATATATATACATGCATACATATATATATACATACATACATACATACATACATATATATATATATATATATATATATATATATACATACATACATATATATATACATACATACATACATACATACATATATATATATACATACATACATACATACATACATACATACATATATATATATATATATACATACATACATACATATATATATATATATATATATACATACATACATATATATATATACATATATATATATATATATATATATATATATATATATATATATATATATATATATATATATATATGTATATATATACATACATACATACATACACCGTCAGTGGGTTTAGAAAATGAGTCGATTTTAGTCGATGAGAATGCAAATCTAAAATTTCTGCTCCGATTTCTGGAAATTGCTTATGGCGAGAAGGAAAGAGCGAGAGTGAATGGGAGACAAATGGCTTCCTTAGAGTCTCACGGTCGCAGACGGCGGCCCTAAAAAAAAGAGCTCCGACTGAACAAAATTCGCCGCTTTTTGATGCAAGCCATATTTATAAGAGAGAAATAACGGAACGCATTATAATCTCCGAAAGATGGCTTTGAAAACGCCACTGCCTCCAGGCAAACTTTAAGACGAAGTATGCCCTTTTACCAAATCGTCAGCAGAAAAGAAATAGAAGATTTTCAGTTTAGCACCCCCCCCCCCTTTTTTTTAGTTTTCTGCACTTTAATAGTAAGATACCAGTAAGAATTCAGAGAAATTTCGTCTTTCGAATTCCTCTTTACCCCAGCGTATTTATAGGCGATGTTTGCTAAGGAGCTCATAGCAAGGACAATACCCAGGCGAAGAATGCGTAACGATATCGAAATCAAAAGTAACATAGAGAAGATAGTGAACAAGAATGGTTACTGGATAGAGGCATGAGTATGAGTGTAGACAAAGAATGGGGTTATAATGGTGTGATAGAAAGTACCATCGAGGAGAGAGGACATGGGCTGTTACTGGATAAAAGTTTGGTTGTAGGCGAGGATTGTGGTGATAATGGTGAGATAGAAAGTTCCATCGAGGAAAGAGGACATGGGCGGTTACTGGATAAAAGTATGGTTGTAGGCGAGGATTGTGGTGATAATGGTGAGATAGAAAGTTCCATCGAGGAAAGAGGACATGGGCGGTTACTGGATAAAAGTATGGTTGTAGGCGAGGACTGTGGTGATAATGGTGAGATAGAAAGTTCCATCGAGGAAAGAGGACATGGGCGGTTACTGGATAAAAGTATGGTTGTAGGCGAGGATTGTGGTGATAATGGTGAGATAGAAAGTTCCATCGAGGAAAGAGGACATGGGCGGTTACTGGATAAAAGTATGGTTGTAGGCGAGGATTGTGGTGATAATGGTGAGATAGAAAGTACCATCGAGGAAAGAGGACATGGGCGGTTACTAGATAAAAGTATGGTTGTAGGTGAGGATTGTGGTGATAATGGTGAGATAAAAAGTTCCATCGAGGAAAGAGGACATGGGCGGTTACTTGATAGAGGTATGTCTGTAGGCGAGGATTGGGGTGATAATGGTGAGATAGAAAGTTCCATTGAGGAAAGATGACATGGGCGGTTACTTGATAGAGGTATGTCTGTAGGCGAGGATTGGGGTGACAATGGTGAAATAGAAAGTACCATCGAGGAAAGAGGACATGGGCGGTTACTGGATAGCTCGTAAGTAGCGTATCTGTCTACATTAACTATCTGCGGTGGTCCGTGTAGAGATATTGCTTTCGTCCGGCAGATCGGGAAGATGTATGTAATAAAACATGTGTTATTTCAGTCAAAAAAACCTCTTTTAGTGGCTGAAGATAACGTTCAAAGAAAGATTATAAAAAAAAAATACGTGTTTTACTTTACGGACATCCTTCTTCGACAATTTTTGGCCGTTTAAGCTTCATTGTCGTAACTTTGCCATCGTTGGAATTCTCACTCAATCGGATAAACATGGCGCGAAGAAACAACGACTGTATACACATTTTATTCATTTTTAATTTCTAACGGATTCAGCCTAAATGTCCGAGGTCTTCCCTTATATATATATATATATATATATATATATATATATACACACACATACACACTGTCCAATGAATTAGAAACCTGTGAGTGCTTCTACAAATGCTCGCTAGCGGAGTGCGTATGCAAAACCTGTTTATGACGTGGATGAAACTTCATCAGAATGCTAGTATAAGTAAAGTGTACGACTGAATTTCAAGATAAACGCAGTAGAATAAAAAAGAACGACAGATCTTTCACCATTTGAAAAAGGGCTTATTGTCGGGGCCCGTTAGCAGGGGCCACGATTGATAAGACAGCAGAACTCACTGGGTTCTCAAAAGCAGCCATTTCGAAGGCGTTCAACAGTCGGAAGCAGAGTCCACAGTCCTTGTACAAAAGACGTGAATTAGACGTGAATTATTATTGTGTTAGAACTGGGGTTCGAACACAATCAACCAAGATCGTGGTCGGCGTCGTCTCCGACGGGTTGTACCGCAGAAAAGAGACTGTACTTCAACTAACAGAAATCTTCAACCAAGGTTCGTCCCAACCGATGTTGGTGCGAACCATGCGCAGAGAATTGCTGAGGATGAGATTAAGTAGTCGGATGCCTCTAAGGAAACCTTTCATTTCTGCCCGGAATGCCAGAATTCGTTTTCAGTGATGTCTGGAAAGACGAAACTGGACAAACGAGGACTTGAAAATGTTATGTGGTCAGATAAATCACGCTGTACCTTGTTTTGCACTGATGGAAGACGTCGATTTCGTCGAGAACCCCTTGAAGCCATGAACCCATCTTGCCTTGTTCGCGCTGTGCAAGAGTCTGGTGAGAGTATCATGGTGACAGTCCATGCAAGAGAGGAGCCACGCGTGGAAGTTGCGAGAGACTCCAGACAAGAGCGGACTTGAAATTAGATGTCGATCATCTGCCGATAGATGCCGGATGCAGCAGATACAAAGGGGCCGTGGATAGGCTTAAATGCTCTACGGACTATGAACTGTCACGGACTTGACGCTGAGCTTGCTTGAAATCAGTT
>OU015490.1:17526177-17563893 GCA_907164885.2 Dolomedes plantarius
TATATATTATATATATATATATATATATATATATATATATATATATATATATATATATATATATATATATATATATATATATATATATATATATATATATATATATATATATATATATATATATACACTCATGGACAAAAAAATTAGCGCACCAAGAAATAATTGCGGGATCGTAACGAAACTTGCAATGAAGGTACATGTCGGGGAGATATGCAAATGATTAGAAATGCAGCGTGATTGCGCATTAGGTATAGCCGGTAGAGGGCGTTGAACATCGTACTCTGTGGAGTATAAAACAGGTAACCAAAGCATGTTTGAGTGTGTTGAATCATTTACAAAGGAAGAGCTGAGATAGACATGCCATTACGCCGTGTTCGAAGACAATATAAGAAGTTGTCGCAGTTTGAGAGGGGGAGAATCGTCGGGATGATGGAAGCTGGGTGGTCAGCTAGGCGAGTAGCTCGTCAATCAGGCCGCTCTGATTGTGTTGTGAGGAGGTGTTGGGACCAGTGGACCCGAGAGATGTCATGTACACGAAGACCAGGCTCGGGACGCCCTCGACAGACCAGTCGTCGAGAAGACCGCCACATCGTAAGAAATGCACGCGTACAGCCAACTGCTTCATCGGCCGCCATCCAGGCACAGGTAGCACCTTCACTAGGGGCCTCTGTGTCTTCTCAAACCATACGAAGGCGCCTGGCTGAAGGACAGTTGGTATCGCGGCGCCCATTACGTGTGCTGCCCTTGACGCCCACCCATCGACGCCTCCGTTTGGAGTTTTGCCGCGCACGAGGAAACTGGACTGCAGCGGAATGGAACCAGGTCGTCATTAGCGACGAATCCAGATTCAATCTCGGCAGTGATGACAATCGTGTTCGTGTGTGGAGAGCCCGTGGTGAACGCTTCAATCCTGCCTTTTCTGTACAGCGACACATCGCTCCCACAGCTGGTGTGATGTTATGGGGTGCCATTGCCTACAATACACGGTCACCCCTAGTATTGTTCCGTGGCACCATGACAGCCCAGCGGTATGTTCATGAAATCCTGCAACCACATGTATTGCCACTCATGCAACGGCTCCCAGGAGCCATTTTTCAACAAGACAATGCTCGGCCTCATACGGCAAGGGTGTCACAAGACTGTCTCCGCACTGTTACTACCCTTCCTTGGCCTGCCCGATCCCCAGATTTGTCTCCAATCGAGTATATCTGGGATCATTTGGGACGACGAGTTGGGCATCCCACGAGTTTGAACGAACTAGAGGCAAGGTTACAGCAAATATGGAACGAAATGTCTCAAGACATCATTCAGAACTTGTATGACTCAATGCCCGATCGTATCGCATCGTGCATTCGCGCTAGAGGAGGTCCAACGGAGTATTAACTCCTCCGTTCTTTTGCCTTTTTCTCTTAAATAAATTATCCTTTTTCTTTGATTTTCTTATCATTTACTTATATCACAGTAGTCATTACGTATGTAAAATTTTGCTTCATTTTGACGATTCGTTCTTGGTGCGCTAATTTTTTTGTCCATGAGTGTATATATATACATACATACATACATACATATATATATACATACATACATACATATATATATATATATATATACATACATACATATATAAATACATACATACATACATACATATATATATATATATATATATATATATATATATATATATATATATATATATATACAGAAAGTCGTTCGCACTTTATGGAAACTATTTTGATAGTTAAGTTTTATGTATAAATGTCATATTTCTGCGGTGATTTGCTTCTATCCGATAGTTATGGTTCTTGACCATAGCTCTAGATCGAATTTTGCATGAAAGTAACCTTTTTCCTAGTACTGTCATGTCAAATTTACGCCTTTCCTCTTGAACTGTTTCACAAAGTCCGTTGAGTGTTTATGGATGTCGTTTTCCTAAGGCTGGTTTTAATAAACCGATAGCGCAAAAGTCCATTGGAGAGGCGACAGTTGATTTTACAGGCATTTCATTAAATGGGATACACTTTATTCCTGTTTCTGATTCTCTCTTTGCTAAATAAGCGGTAGTTGATTTAAGCGTGTGACTTAGAAGATTTGTCCATATGAATCTCAACTTCATCAATGTCCTTTCCATATAAGGCTGGAATTTATTCTTCAAAAATTGGTTCTAAAATTTTCCGCTGATAGTAGAGTGAAATAATTTTGGATTTACTTTTTTGATTTTTAATTTGCCGTTCTTGCAAAATCCTGCAACTATCATGAATCCCCTTGGGAATTTTTCTGTAAACTGGCGAAGCCATTAAAGCCATTTCGGTCCTTCCCGTCAGTTGATCAATAGAAAATCTTTTTTTTTTATATTACAGTCACATAAATACACCCATGCCTCATCGAGTGTTACCACAATTTTCCATTTTTTCAGCAGCTAGGTGTTTTTCATATAATTTTCTACAATTTGTTTTTCTTTCAGCAATATGCTTTGATAAAAGCAGATAATTTTAATTAAAGTGCCAGTAGACATTCCTCGTTTCCATGCAACGGATCTTTGAGTCGACGGATTTTACTTTAGGATCAGAGACTTCACTTTTTTGATATTTACCTGCATACGAACAGTCTTACGATGAGGTTTCACGGTCATGTTTTCATTATTACTTTCAGTTAGTTTTTTTTCCTTTCAAATTTAACATATTATAAATACTTTTTTTTTTTAATGCCATAACTGCGATTTTTACACCGCTATATAATTTGTTGATTCGAATATTTCTCCTCAGAAAGCGCAATTACGTAACCTTCGAGCCTTTTATCAATTTTAGGAGCCATTTTAAAACCTTTCATTTTGCATTCCAATCAAAACAAAACAGAAACAGACGATTACTCTGAAATAGCCAAATTTTTATCTGAAAATGCAATCGACAAAAATAAATTTCAAAATCGTATCCATAAATTTCGAACTACCTCTGTATATATATATATATATATATATATATATATATACTAGCTGAAAACCCGCACTTCGCTACGGAGTACATTCAAATTAAATACATCGGTCAATATATGCAATTAATGCCAAAAAATACAAATATATATATATATATTTACAATAAATACGACGATCAATGTATAGAATTGATGTAAAAAAAACATATTTAAAAAAAATCGTAAGGGATATTTTTATAGACAAAATAATGTCCAATCGTCTGCCGCATTAGTAACAAAAAAATATTTTTTTGTCAATTTAGTTTTTATGAACGTGATGATAAATTTATTTAAAGTACCAGAAAAAGAAATCACGTGATCAGCATTTGATAAATTGAATTCTAAAAAATTAATCTTTAAACATTCACCAAAAATCAGAAAAGGGAGGTAAAGATTCGAAAAGGATTTCATTTTGAAGGAATTTTTATGATCTTTCTCGTTATATAAATTTTATAAACCTCAATTTATTATTTTAAATGCAAACTTAAAAAAAGTTACAAAAACAGCTTAAAAATTTAATTTAAAAAAATCTAAGAAGAATTTATCAAAAATCTTTCTTAGTGCACCCCTACACTATTAGAAGAATCGCCATGCAAAATTTCAGCTCTTTAGGTCCAGCGGTTTGGTCTGTGCGTTGTATGTCAGTCAGTGAATCAGACAGTTACGGAACTGTTTTATATATACACTAGCTGAAAACCCGCGCTTCGCTACGGAGTACATTCAAATTAAATACAACGGTCAACGTATGCAATTTATGCCAAAAAATAAATATATATATTTATAATAAATGCGATGATCAATGTATACAATTGATGTAAAATATATATCTATCTATATATGTATATTTATAAAAAAATCGTAAGGGATATGCATTTTTTTTGGATAATATCCAATCGTCTGCTGCATTAGAAAGAGAAAAAAAAATTTTTTTTGTCTATTTAGTTGTTACGCACGTGACGATAAATTTATTGAAAGTACCAGAAAAAGAAATCACGTGATCAGCATTTAATAAATTAAATTCTAAAAATTAATCTTTAAAAATTCACCAAAAATCAGGAAATGGAGGTAAAAATTCGAAAAAGATTTCATTTTGAAGGAAATTTTATGATCTTTCTCGTGATATAAATTTTCTAACCCTCAATGTATTATTTTAAATGCAAACGTAAAAAAAGTTTTAAATACAGCTTAAAAATTTAATTTAAAAAAATCTAAGAAGAATTTTTGAAAAATCTCTCTTAGTGCACCCCTACACTATTAGAAGATTCGCCATGCAAAATTTCATCCCTTTAGGTCCAGCGGTTTAGTCTGTGCGTTGTATGTCTGTGAATGAATGAATGAATGAATGAGTCAGTCACGGAACTGTTTTATATATATAGATATTGGATTGTATGAATCCATGGCGCCTATGAGTTATGTGTTACCACGCACGTGATGCGACGACAGCGCCACTAGGAGTTCGGAGGATGCACTAGACAGAGGGAGACAGGCTTGAAAAACAACATTCATCGTGCCCATACTGCGTCTTGCATGAACGGCAATAATCATAATTAATGGTTATGAACAATTATTAATAAATAGTACTATAAATATAATATTAATTATATATATATATATATATATATATATATATATATATATATATATATATATATATATATATATGGGATTATGAACAATTATTAATAAATAGTAGTATAAATATAATATTAATTTTATATATATATATATATATATATATATATATATATTGAAGTCCTCTACGGAACCTTTCATCTAACCCCTCCTCCTGCTAATTTTTCACCCAATAAATGCATGTCACGTGACGCAAAAGAAAGAATTCCTTACGGGATTCTAATTTTTCTTCCAAATAAGGACTGCAAAATGAATGAATGCCCCTCCTGGCTCGGCACTTCATCGCCTTCTTTCTTTTTTCGAGAGACGCGCGAAACTCTTTTTAACGAACTGGAAATCCGTGTTCAGGATGTGAAACAGGCGCGTGACGTGAAATTTGCATGCGAATGACGACGGACGGGGAGATCTGAAAGCATGAAAAACGTTGGGTGAAAGACGTGCTGGGGGAATCATGATTTAAATGCTGAATACAGCTCTTATTACGAGTTAATTTTGTTTTGCAGGTCCAAGAATGAATGCTAAAATCGTTTCATCTCCCCTGAATTATGCCTGATGATATGCAAGTGTGGCCCAACATAGTTAGACGGGGGAAACTGAGGATGAAAATGTGAAAATTTGGCATTCCTGGGAAAGACATAATATATATATATATATATATATATATATATATATATATATATACCGGGTGGCCATAATTAAACTGAAAGTGCTCACAGTGTTCTGTAGCGCGATCTATTTGCGAGAATGACGCCACATTTTGTAGGAAGATTAAACAAGACGGGGGACGAAGGATTCCGCGAAAAAATAAATTAGTTCCAAAAGTCACCGCTAGGGGAATATTTGGCGCTGTGTAATAGAAAATAGAGTGTTAGCAAATGCAAATTAATACGGAATAAAATTACCTTTTATTATGCACATTTTCTTATTTAGTTCAAGTGCAATATGGCAACACTTTTAAAAAAGCGTAAAATCTACATAAACACCGATAAAGTCTCGTGATCTGCAATATCACGTACGCTGAGCAGAAGAAGAAGTTCTTTATTCAAATTTCACGTTACATCCATTGGCACAGTGCCTGCTGCTTGGGTTTTAAAAGGCAATGTGTTACGTTTCTAATCAATCGGATTGAAAGTTTATGTGCAATGTCTTCTTCTTTACTCGAGCGTGCGTTACTGGTCAAATTCTTTTACCTCAACCAGTGCAACGCGTCAGCCGCTCTTCGTGCTTTTAGAACGCACAAAAAAATGCGTAAAGGTAACGGTCCTGTGTCAGTTAATGGGCTAAAAGCAATGTTTGCGACGTTTGAGAAAACAGGTTCTCTGAAGGTTCAGTCAGGCAGAGGACGAAAACCTGTACCACAGGATACAATCGAAGCAGTTACCACGGCGATTGTCGACAGAGGACCAGACAATATTGCTGCTTCTTTTGCTCAGCGTACGTGATATTGCAGATCACGAGACTTTATCGGTGTTTATGTAGATTTTACGCTTTTTTAAAAGTGTTGCCATATTGCACTTGAACTAAATAAGAAAATGTGCATAATGTGATGAAGCGCTTTCGATTTGAAAGAAAAATTAAAATTTTTAGAGAGATAAAGTGATCGAAGGCTGTTTTCATCACATTTCGGTTAGAATGCTAGGAAGCCGCCTTTGATTAGAGGACGGAACAGTAGTCTGTACGCATTCAGCCAATTTAAAAGCGGCGGTGCGCGATAGGGGGTAGGTGATTCCAGACGCAGATAAGGGGATGGCACCAGGGTTTGACATTAAAGTAAAATACCCCATTGTAAAGGATTTATTGGACCTGTAGACCGCAAAACACGTGGACTGGACTTTGGGTGGTCTCTGTATGACGTAATTAAGGCGTGCATGGGTTATGGGATTATCCAATCCGAGAAATGAAAATGGAGGCTAAGTGGTGGATTTTTGAAAGCTTTCCTGAATGGATTAGGAGTCACGAGAAGGCGTGGACTTTGTTATAAAAAAAAAATAAATAAATAGAAGACTTAGAGTTTTTTAAAAAAAGATTCTCTTCTGCGTGCGGGCCCGGTTGACTTTTCCCGGTGCTTTAGCATTGCAGGGGGATGAAGAGATTGGAATTTTTAAATATTGGAGATCCGGTCGAGTTTTCTCGGAACTAAGAGTTATTTTTGATCAAGAGAATACAGACGAGGTGACAAAGAGGATGCGATGTAATATTGGAGATCCGGACGAGTCTTCCCGGAGCTGAGAGTGATTTTGAGCAAGAGAATAGAAACGGGGTTATAGAGAGGATGCGCCTTAATGTTGGAGATCTGGTCGAGTCTTCCCGGAATTGAGCGTGACTTTGGATCAAGAGAAGTCGATGTCATCATTTTCCTGATGAGTGCCCCATCATTTTGAAAAGAGTAGAAGAATACCCACGACAGCCTAGAGACGCAGCGCACCCACTACCTAGAAGGAAGGAGCGATACCCCAAGCATAAGCAGACCTTCGACACCCGAGTCCCAGTGCGACATCATCAAACTGAGTGAGTGAAAATCATTTTGTTTTGTTCAGACCCCACCGAGCTAAATGAAAGATTAGTGCGGGAACAGTGTTTTCGTAAAGATAATTTTGATGAATAGGAGTTCTTGGCTATGAGTTAGCTTAATAATTATATGCTCCCTGAATCCAAAAGGTGTAGATTTAATTAAATACATTGTCGTTTGATATGAATCGAGGAGAAAAGGCTAAAAGATTAGTAAAATGTGTAAACTGTGTACGAAGATTTGGTGATTCGGTTATTTTGAGTTAAATTGTAAATAGATAAGGTTGTAAATAAATCAATTTTATTTTGTTACATTGGAGTCCGTCATCTTTGTTTTGTGTAGTTGACCTAAAGGAAGGTTTTAGAAGCAAAGTTTATTTGGCCTGTTCGGTTGCAAACCTGTCTAGAGCCTTTTGGGTTGTATTCAAGAAAATAAATAAAAAAAACACAACGCACCCAAATACCTATAAATTATAAATAATTTGTACTAACCCAAATAATATACGAATCTCGCCCGAAAAAATAAATAATTTTAAGACAGGCAACACGACAAATGGTGACCGTGACTCAGTCTCATGGTGTGTTAGGGACTTTAGAGATAAAATTTTTTTTGTTTTTCAAAGTGAAGGGAGCCGCGCATTAAAATTATTTTGAAAGCGCGCGATGTTTGAAATTTAAATGTGTATTTGCCATATTTAATTTTGAAGGTATATGAATAAGTGTATGAAATCACAATAAATTTTTTGTTCGGTAAATGGTCCCGACCAGGATAATAAAAATAATTTGTGTTAGGCTAGAATCGTGAAATTTTTTTTTTGCGTTACAAAAAAACAGTTACAGTTTTTTTTGTCTTTAAGAAATTTTTTGGTCTTTACAAATTTGGTGGAGAAGGGAGCAGCGCGTAAGAATTTTTAGAGCAGGAGTGTTTTGAAAATATGTTCGTATATTTGCCACAATTATTATTATTGAGTGTAATTTTGTTTTGAAGAGTGTGACAATATTGATTTTATGTTAAGATTGTTTGAAGTGTGAATATATGAATGCAAATATTTTAATTTTAACTAAGTGAATTAAAGAGTGTTTTTAGAAAGAGTTTGTTGAGTTGGTTAAAGATAGATAAGAAATACTTATGTTTTGATTTACATGAGGTGTTTAAAATTTATGTATATTGTAGATATTGTAGAGATGATAGATTGAATTGAGGTGTATTTTTGAAAAATATTTTGAATAAGTTAAGAGTAGTTGATGACAGAAAATATGTTTGATATCAGTTGATAGATAATATTTAAGTGTGATTTTGAAAATTCTATTGAAATGAGAAAATCAATAGATAGTTAAAATTTGAGTAACAGTTGAGAAATTATTGAATTGAGTACAAGTGTGTTGGTCGATAGTAATTAGTGGTACTTGGTATAGATATGAATTTTTTGGAGAGAAACGTGTGTCAATTTAAGTATAGAATTTGTCAGATAATATTTTTGCAAGTACATTGAGAATAGAATTGTGTTTTGTTTTGATTTTGTGCATATATGTGTATTTTGGGGGAAATTAGCGTTTTTTTAGTTTGGGATTGTGAGTCATAGTTTAATTACGTATAAAGAATTTGAATGCATAATGTTAGGAGAAGTAATATTCTAATGAGAGAATTCTTGCATATTGAGTAATGATAGGTAAACGAATGATCGGTAATGTGAGGTGTAAAAGTTAAAAATTGGAGTTATTTGAGTTAGATCAAGAAGGTTGTGCCTTTAATGTATCGCGAATGTGTTGCGAAGCCATCGTCAGTTGGGTAAAATTGAAATAGGAAGTTTAGATAAAAAGTTAGAGTAGAGGTGATTGTGAATGAAAGATGGTTAACGGTAAGCAAAAGCGCAAATCATAGTCAGATTTGTTTCAGTCTATAAACGATAAATAATGTGAGGTGGATTATATTGCATTTAATCTGCCAAAAAGGTTATAGCTGAAGGAGTGCTGAGTTAAGAATGTAAAATAAGAGTTTTCGATACATTGTTGGAGTAGAGGTCTTTATAACGAAAAGAGGGTTAGTTATAGGCATAAATGTTCAGAATTGCCACAGTATAAAAAACTAAACTTTTTGATGGATGGATTGCATTAGTTGTTAGGTGCTATGAAAATAAAATTTACGATTGTTTACCCTGGGTTGAATAATAAGTCAGTGTAGTGAAGTTTTAGATATGAATTTAGTGAAGCATGTGCGTAGAATTAGTAGAGATATGTGGTATTAGAAAGATGGCGGTTGTTTTTAAGAATTACGCAAAATAAAAGGTTGTCGTAGTATAGTGCTTTGTGTGAGGAGTGATAGGAAGTGCGGGGTCAGTTTTTGTTTACTAAAACAGGAAGTGGGGAAAAGGTTTTCTAAGAAAAGAGAGGGGTTCGTTTGCCCTTCTTACTCTCCCCCCCCCCTAAGGAAGGAGAACGCACGATAAAGAAACTAGTTTGTATGTAGGCTTTTTATGTGAATAATGAGGAAATTTTGCGTTTATGGAAGATTTTGGAAAGTGAAAACTTGTGTTTTTAATTTAGAAAATCCTGGAAGTGATTTAGGGCTGCAGACCTAGAATGACTTCAGGAACAGGGGTTTGAGAAAGTAATGTTTGACGAAATATAAGTGTTGAGGAGTTAAGTGCGATACGGTAGGCGTGAGGAATATCACTTTAGTAAGTTTGTGTGAGTTTAAAATTTAGCAAATTGTTTAAACAGCTCATTAGAGAATAAATGGCAATTTCTGGCCAAAATTTACATTTATTTATCTAAAATGCTGAAGTGCATGGACTAAGCTAGTGACTTTTTGAAATGAAATAAAGAAATAATTAAATAGCCGCACAAGTGAAAATAAAAATAAATATAAGTCGTGGTGGTTAGAAAGTTGTAGATGGTTGGAAAATGAGAATAGTTTTGGGGTTTACTGTTATCAGGTGTTTTTTTTTGGTTGAGATTTATGGGCTCTATTGTGCAAACGGAGGAAAGTTTTTTTTGTCGCAAATTACTTTAAGGGGCAGAGAGTATCGAAAAATCGGGTCCCCGGGGTCAAAACCAGACTGAGTTGAACGAATTTCTGGTCTGAGAACAGGTTTCTTGTACGAGAGGGGGTGTCCTTCCGATGTGTCAGGTGTTGCTAGGGTAACGAGGGAAAATGCGAAAGAAAATAATTTTGTGTGGTTCGCGAATCTAGCATGCGGTAGGATTTTGGGAATTGAGTGACTTCGAGGGTTCGCGTGTTTTTGAAAAAGGGGAGAGAGCAATGTTTAGTTTTGTTTTCGCAGTTGAGGGAAGCAAGTGGTTTGAAGGTGTTTTTTTTTTTTTTCTCTTTTGCGCGTTCTTTTTTTTTTTTGTTTGTTTCTTTTACAATGATGGGGAAAATGGGTTTGGATTATGATTTTTAGAAAATATAAGTGTGATAGGAAGGTTATTTGTGAACACTCAATTTATACATACATATGAATTTAAGTTAATGAATTTGTTTTGAAAGGTACAAAAATATTGTGAGAAGTGTGTTGAAAATGTAACAAAATTTTATATGCTTGGTATTTAGTTGTGAATGTGGCAAATATACTGTGAGATATATTTTAATGTGTTAATTATTTTTGTTTATAAGTAAATTTTGTGAATAATGAGGAATAGTGTTAGAATAGAGTTTAATTGCGTGCAAAATGATATATAGAGAGATGAAGAATTTATGCTTTGTGATAGTGTTTTGGGTCTGAACTCTGCAAATCATGATTTTGTATGGTGATTAGTTATGTCGACATGGTTCATATAGATCTTCGATGTTTTCACTCAGAACATTTGATTAAAAGAATGAACTTTTGAATTCAGAACTCTAATAAGTGCATAGGTTGGTGGTCTTCTCTTACCTAAATTAAAGGTATAGATCACATGATCAAAGAAGGTCAATGGAGTCAGGAGTAAGTGTTTTGATGTTTTGTTTTAGTGTTTCTAAATAGGGTATGAGGACTTATGATGTGAACAAGTTTTTTTTTCAGACATGGATGGTAAGAAGTTTTGTAATTGATGTGATTATGTTTTATTGAGTGTCATGAATTATATAAGTAGTACATGAGAATTTTGTAAACTTTTCGAGGAAGGGAGCATATTTTTACGTGTTTGGTGTTTGGTTAGTTTTTTTGTTTTCGGAGGAGGGAGCGTATGTGATGAAGCGCTTTCGATTTGAAAGAAAAATTAAAATTTTTAGAGAGATAAAGTGATCGAAGGCTGTTTTCATCACATTTCGGTTAGAATGCTAGGAAGCCGCCTTTGATTAGAGGACGGAACAGTAGTCTGTACGCATTCAGCCAATTTAAAAGCGGCGGTGCGCGATAGGGGGTAGGTGATTCCAGACGCAGATAAGGGGATGGCACCAGGGTTTGACATTAAAGTAAAATACCCCATTGTAAAGGATTTATTGGACCTGTAGACCGCAAAACACGTGGACTGGACTTTGGGTGGTCTCTGTATGACGTAATTAAGGCGTGCATGGGTTATGGGATTATCCAATCCGAGAAATGAAAATGGAGGCTAAGTGGTGGATTTTTGAAAGCTTTCCTGAATGGATTAGGAGTCACGAGAAGGCGTGGACTTTGTTATAAAAAAAAAATAAATAAATAGAAGACTTAGAGTTTTTTAAAAAAAGATTCTCTTCTGCGTGCGGGCCCGGTTGACTTTTCCCGGTGCTTTAGCATTGCAGGGGGATGAAGAGATTGGAATTTTTAAATATTGGAGATCCGGTCGAGTTTTCTCGGAACTAAGAGTTATTTTTGATCAAGAGAATACAGACGAGGTGACAAAGAGGATGCGATGTAATATTGGAGATCCGGACGAGTCTTCCCGGAGCTGAGAGTGATTTTGAGCAAGAGAATAGAAACGGGGTTATAGAGAGGATGCGCCTTAATGTTGGAGATCTGGTCGAGTCTTCCCGGAATTGAGCGTGACTTTGGATCAAGAGAAGTCGATGTCATCATTTTCCTGATGAGTGCCCCATCATTTTGAAAAGAGTAGAAGAATACCCACGACAGCCTAGAGACGCAGCGCACCCACTACCTAGAAGGAAGGAGCGATACCCCAAGCATAAGCAGACCTTCGACACCCGAGTCCCAGTGCGACATCATCAAACTGAGTGAGTGAAAATCATTTTGTTTTGTTCAGACCCCACCGAGCTAAATGAAAGATTAGTGCGGGAACAGTGTTTTCGTAAAGATAATTTTGATGAATAGGAGTTCTTGGCTATGAGTTAGCTTAATAATTATATGCTCCCTGAATCCAAAAGGTGTAGATTTAATTAAATACATTGTCGTTTGATATGAATCGAGGAGAAAAGGCTAAAAGATTAGTAAAATGTGTAAACTGTGTACGAAGATTTGGTGATTCGGTTATTTTGAGTTAAATTGTAAATAGATAAGGTTGTAAATAAATCAATTTTATTTTGTTACATTGGAGTCCGTCATCTTTGTTTTGTGTAGTTGACCTAAAGGAAGGTTTTAGAAGCAAAGTTTATTTGGCCTGTTCGGTTGCAAACCTGTCTAGAGCCTTTTGGGTTGTATTCAAGAAAATAAATAAAAAAAACACAACGCACCCAAATACCTATAAATTATAAATAATTTGTACTAACCCAAATAATATACGAATCTCGCCCGAAAAAATAAATAATTTTAAGACAGGCAACACGACACATAATAAAAGGTAATTTTATTCCGTATTAATTTGCATTTGTTAACACTCTTATTTTCTATTACACAGCGCCAAATATTCCCCTAGCGGTGACTTTTGGAACTAATTTATTTTTTCGCGGAATCCTTCGTCCCCCGTCTTGTTTAATCTTCCTACAAAATGTGGCGTCATTCTCGTAAATAGATCGCGCTACAGAACACTGTGAGCACTGTCAGTTTAATTATGGCCACCCGGTATATATACATATATATATATATATATATTTATAAATTTATATTTATATATATATATATATATATATATATATAATATATATATATATATTATATATATATATATATATATATATATATATATATATATATATATATAACATAAGTTAATTCTTAAATTTCAAAATAGCCTCCCCAAACTATTGAATCGCTGTTTTGCTACCGAAACATTCCCTGATAATTCTTTCCAATCTTTACGAAATGGCAGCCCCACTGTATATTGCGCATTATTGTACGTGACTGTTTGTTTGAAAATTGCCACGGCCTGATCATCTTCTCGAAAGCGTCATCTTTTATGCAACTTGATTTGAGTTCAAAAATTTTTTTTCACCTAAAGTGTCCTCTATGGAACTGTCCTCTTTAAGAAGAAATCACGATGCTACATCATTAGTTTTGATTTCGCCGAGTCTTCCACCCGCGACCCAAGCAAATTCTGTTTCTTTGAACAGTCATTCCTCATTCAGTTTGTAAATATTATCTTTCATTATTCGACATAGTGATGCGACATCGACAACAAAACATCGATGTTTCGAAACATCGATATTCAATATTAAAACATCGATGCTAATAAAACATCGCCCCAAAACTATCGATGTTTTCAAACATCGATGTTTTTGAACATCGATGTTTTTGAACATCCATTTTTTTAAAACTGGTTTAGTAGTTCATTAATGCTACTTCAGTTAGTCGTGCGGGGGGGGGGGGGAGTGATTTCATTTTACTCTCTGACTGGGCTGACACAAATGACAAAAATGTGGTTGCTAGAGTCAGCGCATATCACAGAATTTTCACGATACATTTTATTACTTTTACCAGAAAATGGAGGAAGAAATTATTGCTATAAAAACAATTGATATTACCAAAGCTAAAAAGAAAAATCCGTGATGTTTTCTAACGGAAATTGGTTGAATGTGAAAAGTTATTGTAAATATTAAATCATATTTATTTACAAGTTGGAGAATAATTTACTTCCAAGAGGTTTAAATAATTTAGTAAAAAAAATTAATTCTGAAGTTCATGACTATAACACAAGACACAAGACATAAGGTTTCATATCGATAGAGTATAAGGCAAAATCATTTAAAAGAATTTTTGAGTTTGATTTAATAGAGTTTAATATGAAAAAATTAATAAGAAAATTTATTAACAAATCTTTTATTTTCAAATTAAATAATACAAAAGAAAATTACATATATTTACACCAATTTGAAGTACTGATGCAAAACCAGGGTATGGGGGAAAAGTGAGCAAGCTTATTTTTTCTTTACTGTAAATAACAATTATTAAGGCATATAATTATTATATGCCCCAATATTTATTATTTGCAGTTTGTAAAAGAAGAAGTTTAACTTTTTCCCCCTTAAGTCGGCTTCTTTTTTCACTAACTATCCCACCAGCTAGGGAAAAAACTCTTTCTGATGGGACGGATGTCGCCATTACTGACAAATACTTAATTGCAACTTTAACCAATGTAGAATTCTTATAATTATAATTATCAGAGTAAAATGTGAGGGGTTGTCGTTTAGTTTAAAAACTGGTGCTTTGAAGTACACTGCAAGTTCGGGCACCAAACTACCTGTGTCAAGCTCCTCCAAAAGCTTCGACCTCTTTCTTACACTCCAGTTATCTTCTACCATCTTGTGGTGGTCCTCCCAAAAATCATGTTCTGCACAGAATAATAAATACATGTAAATAATGTTGCTAAGTTTTAAATTTGGCCCAATCTTAAAAAAATTGATTTACCTCGAGAAGAAGCTGGTGTTGGAGACAATCGTCCGCCCTCAGAATCTGATGATTCACTCTCTTCCTTGACCTCATTGTTAATCTTTCTGATCCAGGTATCCAGTGCAGCCTTGTCTTGGAAGTGAAGATTTTTAAATCGGGGATCCAATAAAGATGCCATTGCAAAAAAATTGACTGTTCTCAATGCCACCAAATCTCTTATTGTATTGAGCTAGAACACTTTCCTTCAGCCTTTTTCCCTAGCTCTGAACTGCATGACACCGCATTTATTTTATTACGCATCATTTTTAGTATTGGTATAACACAGCTTGCTGTCACGAACTTTTCTCCAGATGCTTGTGTTGTTGCGAATTCTATACTTTGGAATAATGTACAAAATTCTTGTAAAAACTCCATGTCTGTGGCTGAGGGCATTGGCGGAGCCGATTTATTGAAGTTAACAATACTCGCAACGACCTCCCTCAACTTAAGGAATCTTTCTAACATGTAAAAAGTGGAATTCCACCTTGTCGATACGCTCTGAATCAGTATAAGTTCTGTTTTTTTCTAAGTTCATCACTTCCTACCACGCTTTGCTTGAACCATTTCACAATGGTTTTCACTCTATCTATAATTGAAACAGCGTCTGGTAGGGATTCATATGATTTTTGTGCCATTAAGTTTAGAAGGTGGGCAAAACAGCAGCTGTGCTTTTTTTTCCCAAATGCTTTTTCCACCGCACTTACAATGTTACTTCCCCCATCTGTAACGACAGCTGTAACTTTCTCTGGTGTGAATCCCCATTCTGAACACGTATCTGTGAGATGACCAGCCAGATTTTGTGATGTGTGATTTTCACGTAGCTCGTGAACTCCGAGAATTACAGACTCGAGTGCCCAATTTTCGATAAAATGAGCTGTTACTCCAAGAAAACTTCTCGTCCGGTAAGTTTCCGTCCAAATATCTGTTGTGAGACACACATTTGAGACATTGTTCAGTCGCTCTTTTAACATAAATGACACTGATTCGTACTTCTGATCTATCATTGAATCTATTGTTCTTCGTGATGGAACAGTATATAAAGGCACAGTTATTTTTAACAAGTGTTTAAAACCCTCGTCTTCAATGATTGAAATCGGCTGAGAATCTCTACAAATCATGTAAAGAATAGCTTGAGAAACTTTGTTGTGCATATCTCCACCATCTTTAAAAGAAATCCCATTTGTGAAACTGTCTTTCAAAGTTTTTTGATAGAACCTAGGAATAGTGGAATGCGAACTTACGGTTTCTTCTCTGTGTTCCGTTTCAGTCACCGAAGTGCTTGGAATGGCTGGAGCCACGGCATCTGGATTGTGGGGTTTACTTTTCGCCTTCGGCTTCATCGATGACTCAAAATACTCGTTGTAAATATCACCATGTTTCGCCTTCAAATGTCCACATAAATTCGTGGTATTGCCAGAAGTTTTGAGGGACGTAAGGCAAATATTGCATTTTGCCAATTTGTCAGACGTTTTGGAAAAATATTTCCAAACGGTACTTTTAGGAGGCATCTTACTAATAATATTAACGTTGACTTATATAAAACCAGAACAAAACAAAAACTTAACCTCCTCAGTACGGGCGTGGGATATCTCACAGTCGGGCGTATCACCCATGCAGCATCGTTGGAGAATGAATGAGCTTACTGGACGGGTGATGTATATATGCACAGCAGATCAGAAAATTTTACTTTTGGGAGCACTAGATGGTATCCTCTATCCAAGAAACTTGGAATGCACATAGTTGTGACCTTGTTTTTGAAATAATGATGGCTATGACTAACAGGCTCGCCATAGTTTTACATAAACAAATGGAGAGAGCAATTTATTGCGACTGGCTGTCAGAGGATAAGGCACTTTTAAACTTTGCACATGTTCTTTATTTACGAGTAATTTTGTTTTTCATTAGGTGTGGGATTGTAGCGTTGGACATATATATGGGTTCGCCGTTTAGTTTTCAGACGCAATCAGACCCTGATGCTGTGAAACTTCTGATTTACTATAAATAAATTTAGTTAATTAAATACTGTAAAAAAGTAATTAATCTATAAAACAAAAATTTGTTAAAAGAGAAATTATAAATGAATGTGTATGTAACCTATGTATACTAGCTTAAATATATAGATTTATTCGAAAATGTTACTATTTTGGAATTATTTGTAAAATTAGACTTAGCGCTAAAAGACAGTCGTCCTGGAGGGAACGCTAACGGGAAACACCTCCGTCCTCAGCGGAAAGCACGTGATCACAACAAACTTCGAGAAAGGGTTAGATGGCCCCTCTCGTGTTTATACTATTTATAAAATAAAACCCCATGCAAGGTTCTGGAGTGTCGAGAACATTCCAAGCACTCTAATTGGTTCATTGGTTGTTGATTGCCCTTTGTCTCGTTGCTAGGGGATCATTCCTCCTTTTGTATTTGTCCTTTTTAGAATTTAGACTTACATTTACTGAGTGTGAAAATTACGCTAGGTGGTTAATTTTCTTTATTATGGTGTTTTTTCATTAAAATAAAACAAAAACAAAAAACATCGAACAACGTAAAACATCGAGCACAAAACATCGATGTTGAAAAAAAATCGGTTTCAATACATCGATGTTTAAAACATCGATATTTTTATCAAAACATCGATGTTTTTAAAACATCGACATCGATGTCGCATCCCTAATTCGACACAACATACCTTCATTTAATAAAGCATGAATCTCTTTGGCTTCGGAAAAACGAGGATCCGCTAATATAAAAAATTCAGGAATTTTTATGTTTGAAATATCTGTGGCGTTATGGCAGATGTTGATATGTCCGAAAAATTCAATTTTATGTTTTAAGTTGATATGTCACACTTAAAATTGGTTCTTTAACTCGGCAAAAGCTGATAGTGGAATTATGAAATAACAATGCAATTTATGCCAAAAAATAAATATATATATTTATAATAAATGCGATGATCAATGTATACAATTGATGTAAAATATATATATATATATATATATATATATATTTATAAAAAAATCGCAAGGGATATGCATTTTTTTTTGGATAATATCCAATCGTCTGCTGCATTAGAAAGAGAAAAAAATATTTTTTTTGTCTATTTACTTGTTACGCACGTGACGATAAATTTATTGAAAGTACCAGAAAAAGAAATCACGTGATCGACATTTAATAAATTAAATTCTAAAAATTAATCTTTAAAAATTCACCAAAAATCAGGAAATAGAGGTAAAGGTTCGAAAAAGATTTCATTTCAAAGGAATTTTTATGATCTTTCTCGCGATATAAATTTTATAACCCTCAAATTATTATTTTAAATGCAAACTTAAAATCGCAAGGGATATTTTTATAGACAAAATAATGTAGAAGAAGATATTCAAATCAAATCTAATATAAAGAATACTAAAAAATATAGTACAGTTAATATAGAACAGTTTGTAGAACATTTCTTTTACTGTATTTTAATATTTTTTTGGATAATGTCCAATGGTCTGCCGCATTATCAAGAAAAAAAAGTATTTATTTTGTCTATTTAGTTGGTATGCACGTGACGATAAATTTATTTAAAGTACCAGAAAAAGAAGTCACGTGATCAGCCTTTAATAAATTAAATTCCAAAAATTAATCTTTAAAAATTCCCCAAAAATCAGGAAATGGAGATAAAGATTCGAAAAAGATTTCATTTTCAAGGAATTTTTATGATCTTTCTCGTGATATAAATTTTATAACCCTCAATGTATTATTTTAAATGCAAACGTAAAAAAAGTTTAAAAAACAGCTTAAAAATTTAATTTAAAAAAATCTAAGAAGAATTTTTGAAAAATCTTTCTTAGTGCACCCCTACACTATTAGAAGAATCGCCATGCAAAATTTCAGCCCTTTAGGTCCAGCGGTTTGGTCTGTGCGTTGTATGTCAGTCAGTCAGTGAATGAATGAATGAGTCAGTTACGGAACTGTTTTATATATATAGATACTAAGTTATTCGTATTCGCAAATGCTGTTTGTTGTGTATAAAAGACGTAATACTTGGTCCCTAATTGAATATTTTAGTCTCCAATTGAGAATTTTCATCGAAGTCCAGCCATATGCTCGAGGTTGAATATTAGTATTAACTAAAGAATATTTGGTTAATTCCCAATATACGGTGCCCCTTGTATTTCACTGCATTGGAACCGCCATCTTGGTTCCGTCTCCCGTCGCCAATTTGGCGATGGGAGACGGAACCAAGATGGCGGTTCCAATGCAGTGAAATAATATAAATGACAACATGCAGAACTTTCATTGAAAATTTATACAGAAAATGAAAAAATGAAGTTAAATAAGGGCAGTCGATTTTATTTTTTTAAATTTTTTGTCGCCCAAGCCGAACGCGTATTTTTGGAACGGGAAAGTCCGAAAAGTCCCAAAAATATGCATTTTTTAAACTGTACGACCACAATAAAGCACAAAAACACACAAATACAAAAAATGAAAGCTGATAAATAATGAGAAATTTATTGTGTGTGGGGGGGCTGCCGCCCCCCCAACCCCCCGCTAAACAAAAAGTCAGTATATTGCAAATAATTCATTTAAATAGTCGATTTTATTTTTTTAAATTTTTGTCGCCCAAGCAGAACGCGTGTTTTTGGAACGAGAAAGTCCGAAAAGTCCCAAAATTACGCATTTTTTAAACTATACAACCACAGAAAAAGCACAAAAATACACAAATACAAAAAATGATGAGAAATTTGTTATGTGTGGGGGGGCTGCCGCCCCCCCAACCCCCCGCTAAAAAAGTCAGTATATTGCAAATAATTCATTTAAACAAATATAAAATACATCTTGGTTAAATATATCAGCAAGTAAAAAAATGAAAGTTCTGCATGTTGTCATTTATATTATTTCATGTTAAAATTAAAAAAAAAACCACTTACCGGTTATTCACTTTCGGTATAGCTTCTTTTACGTTTTGTTGATTTTTCGGTGTTTTTCGATACACCCAATTCGTCTGTAATCCAAGAACACGGTGTTTTTTTTACCCATAAATAAGTTAATTTTAAAACCATAATTAAATCTAATTTACTCGCTTCGAACCGGGAACCACATCTAATGGATCTTTTAACGCAATGTTCAAATCTTTCCTCTCAGTTATAGTCATTTGCAAATTACAATTAAGACAATAATAAATATTAGCTATTAACTCAACATAAATACAATAATCTATAATAGTTCTCTTACCCGCATTTTGTAAATCCCGAAAAAAATCCAAATCAACCCTCCCATTCGTAAAAGAAGCCATACCTCGCAAATAAATGTACATCCGAACGCTGGAACTGCAATCCCGAAAAGAACGGTTTAATTTTTTGAAACAGGCGCGTTATATAAAATCCAGATAACCCTCGTTTACAAGTAAATCACAAGCTCTGATTGGCTGCTAATTATTCAAATCGGAAGCTATACTAAACGGAACTATACTATCGGAAGCTTTAACTTAAGAGTATTTAACAACACAAACCACATTTGGCATTTTATCGTCAACTTGGCAAAAATCTAAAAAACATCGCCAAAAAAATATCGCCATCTTATTGAAATCGAGAGCAATAAATGGTTACCTTAAAAGCATTTAACAAACACAAACCACATTTGGCGTTCATCGCCAAATTGGCAAAAATCTAAAAAATCTAAAAAACTTATCGCCAAGCTGCGGCACCGTGTATTGGGAATGAGCCGAATATTTGGATTGAAAAACTTCATTGGGCGATTTTTTATTTCACAACAAAAGTTAGTTTTTTAATTTTCTGAAAACATGAAAAAATGACTTATCAACATCTGCCATAATGCCACAGATATCTAAATTAACATAAGGAGTCAACCCCTTAATCTTATCAGTAATCGCAATAGGTTCCATAAAACGTCCGTTTTCATTCGTGATGAAAGTCGTCAATTTCCCTTTCTAATTCTGTTTTGTTGAGTTTAATCCAGAAGTTTGAATTTTTTCTAATTAAATACCAAGAAAATCACTCATTTTTCTGGACAATATACCGTAAAACCCCGAATTACGCTACCCCTAATTACGCGAACTCACAGTTACGTGGTTTTTGATTTTATCCCTTTCCCCCTTTTTTTGGATCGGGGAATGAAATTCCCCAAAACTTTAAATGGTGTGTGGAAGAAACTTTGTCCAATCTATATATTTAAGTTGCTAAGCCGACTTTTTGGGCAGTCCGTGAAAGAAAACTAATGCATCAATTTATTTCATTTTGGTCTTAAACGAAAGACTGTAATCTGTAGATTTGTCAAATTTGGTTTTTGTAACCGCAATTTCTATTAATGCGCGATAATTTACAATTAAAAATTGATTTCTGCGCATGCTCAGCGGCATGTTTAAATCTGTATTTAGAAACTCACTGTTTCTGCGCATGCTCAGTGACACGTTTTAATGATAAACACGTTTATTCCGAGGAGTCTCTCTGGATCTCTCTGTGCCATTTTTATTTGCATGATAATTATGTTTGTGAAATATAAGATTAAACCTGATGGAAATTATTTATTTCGCGCTGATTAATTAGCGATAATTTACAATTAAAAAAAATTGTTTTCTGCGCATGCGCAGTGACATTTTTAAATCTGGCTTTAAATGCCCATTAATCAGTATGCCGCTTAAACACATTAATTTGTTTCTGCGCAATATTGTGATTTTCAACATATAGCAATGATGTGTTGAGTATAATTTGTACATTACTACATTTATTTACTATCTAGCCTTCATGTTTTGACGGGTATCAACTAGTATTTTTAAAAAACGAGATGGGGGAAAAATGCCTGAAACTGATCCCATTTCTCGTACTATAGGAGAAGTTGTCGATCTTGCCTGGCAGTTCGATATGGAAGTCGAAGGAGATGATGCCAACGAGCTGTTGGATTCTCATCTTGAGAAACTGACAGTCGATGATGTAGTAGAGATGCGCGACCAAAGCGTCACTGAAGAATACGACACTTCAGACCTAATTACCCAAGAAAACCTAATGATAATTACAAACTTGACTGAAGGTCTCGGCGCAGCTGTGAAAGGGTTACATATTTTGGAGAATATAGACTCCAATAAAGATCACGTGATCACAACAAAGCAGCGAATAGGGAAAATTTTAATCTGCTATGAATAAATTCTTTGCGAAACAAAAGCGTACTTTATTGGATTTTTTTAAAACCATCAACATAAATTTTTGCTTAATATTTCGTACATAAGTATAACATTAATACGTAATACATCATTTTAATTTTAATATAATATTGTTCCTTTAAAGTAGTGCTTTTGTAATTTCTTGGCCCCAATCAGACACAATTTATGTGTATTTATATGCAAAGTTGTACCCCGACTTACGCGAATTCGACTTAACGCGATCTTTTCCCACCCATCGCGTAACTTCGGGGTATTACTGTATCAACATTTGACGCGCTATCAAAAATACGCTTAGATTTTATCAAAATTCCAACTTTATTTTGCAACCCAATTCCACCCGTAGATAATAAGACGCGCTTGATTCGAGATACTTGTTAAAACATTGTTATGAAAAGTGAAAGAATTTGCTGCGGTAGATAAGTTTTCGTTTTGATTTTTTATTTCTGAATCCGCTGTGGATACGCACTTATTTTCTATCGGTGCTTCTTTCTGCGTCAGCATGTCTACAAATTGATTAGAATGCTTTCCACCGCAGCTGCATAAATAAGTCGAACGGCGCTCATTTTTTTTAATGATTGTTTCGCAAGCACAGTTCGCAAAGCTTATGCAATCTAACAAGTTCAAATCTTCTTCAGGGGGTATATTGTGTAAATTTTGCACATCTGGAATCAGGATGAGGATTATTTTCAGAACAAATCATTCAGCTTTTATTTTCATTGTTTTTGATTAACCAATAGACTTTTGGATTTGGAAACGAAATTAAAACATTTCTTCATCATCATTTTTCCTTCGGAAATTATATATATATATATATAAGATATAATTAAAATAATAATGATACACCAAGATAAGCTAAAAAAGGATAGTGAATTTCTGAAGCAAAAAGGAAATTTTTTAAACAAAAACGGAAATTGATGTATTTAAAAAGACGTGAGGGGGATTAAGACCCCTCTATCCTGGTTAAAAGATCTTTTTACATAGCTAAAACTTTCCCAGCATTCGTCATACATCAATTAGAAAATTTAAAACTTTTCAAAAAGGTTTGAGACAATAAATAGAAAAAGTTAGACATAAAAGTAGAAGTTATATACTATAATAAAATAAAGTGACATAATGTCATAAGATGATCTCTAAAAACTACCTTACTAAAAACAGTAATTAAAAATATAAGAAAAAGCACTGAAAAAGCCACATAACATTGAAAAATTACACTACCATTAAAAAACACCACACCTTATAAACTATTTTAAATAAAACCATTAAAACTTTAAAATTCAAAACAGCAGACAAAAACACTATACCTCCAAGTCCAAGTGCCCAAGGACATCCACGCGCCCAAAATAACGCCTCAGTATATCTACCAGAAAGCCAGCCGGATACTCCGCCTGTACAGCCAGTTCAATGAAGTTTTTAACTCTTTTATTCATCTCAATCCTAGATTCACACAATCTATCACAACGAATTATGTAGTTGTTGACTATATTACGTTTAACATTAGATTGTAAAGCTGTATTCCAATTGGATAGACGGTTTATGTTAAAGTCGTATAAATCTCTTTTATCGAATATGCAAAAAGATAGTGTTCCATTTGACAAAGTGATGGTTACATCCAAAAAGTTGATTTCATTTTTGGAGTTTTGTTCGGTCTTAGTTAGCTTTATATTAGCTGGATAAAAAGTAGGAACAAAGTTACAGTTAACCTCGTGAGCAATGAAAATGTCGTCTACGTATCTAAAGAAAGCTATATTTTGTAAAAGTGATGATTTAGATTCAAAATAATATAAATATAAATCTGCCAAATAGGACGATGATCCTCCCCCCATTGGCAGTCCAAATGTCTGAATGTAATATGTTGTACCATTAAATAAATAATTTTCAAACAATATGATACGAAGTGTATTTTTAAAAAGAGTAAAAGTAATATATTCTTGTAAATCAAACCTGTGAAAAAACTCAATTAGAATTGAAAAAAGAAAAGTAGTGTCTATATTATTGAATAGGTCTACTACGTCATAAGATTCTATTAGTTCTATATCGTTTAAATTTACTCGTTAAATTTATCGTTAAAACAACTCATCAAATGCATATGGTTCGTATAGTGTATTATTTGAATAAAAATTTTTTACAATTTGAATACAATTCTCTTTTTTTACAATTTGTTGTCTCTGAAACGACGTTTAGTTAAACTGCATAAAAAAATTAATATAAATCTTTATTCCTTCTCCTTTCCCTACCTTGTTGCAATTCCCAAATTCCACAAAAAACCTATTACCTTTCGACCAGTAACTGTTGGTTTCGGTACCTACATATCTTATGCTAATAAATTGATAATACCAGTTTTAAAAAATCTTTTCATTAAAATAAAAAAATTTGGATCCAATATAATCACTAATAGCTTACAATTAATATCGAAAATCAAAAATTTAAACGATATAGAACTAATAGAATCTTATGACGTAGTAGACCTATTCAATAATATAGACACTACTTTTCTTTTTTCAATTCTAATTGAGTTTTTTCACAGGTTTGATTTACAAGAATATATTACTTTTACTCTTTTTAAAAATACACTTCGTATCATATTGTTTGAAAATTATTTATTTAATGGTACAACATATTACATTCAGACATTTGGACTGCCAATGGGGGGAGGATCATCGTCCTATTTGGCAGATTTATATTTATATTATTTTGAATCTAAATCATCACTTTTACAAAATATAGCTTTCTTTAGATACGTAGACGACATTTTCATTGCTCACGAGGTTAACTGTAACTTTGTTCCTACTTTTTATCCAGCTAATATAAAACTAACTAAGACCGAACAAAACTCCAAAAATGAAATCAACTTTTTGGATGTAACCATCACTTTGTCAAATGGAACACTATCTTTTTGCATATTCGATAAAAGAGATTTATACGACTTTAACATAAACCGTCTATCCAATTGGAATACAGCTTTACAATCTAATGTTAAACGTAATATAGTCAACAACTACATAATTCGTTGTGATAGACTGTGTGAATCTAGGATTGAGATGAATAAAAGAGTTAAAAACTTCATTGAACTGGCTGTACAGGCGGAGTATCCGGCTGGCTTTCTGGTAGATATACTGAGGCGTTATTTTGGGCGCGTGGATGTCCTTGGGCACTTGGACTTGGAGGTATAGTGTTTTTGTCTGCTGTTTTGAATTTTAAAGTTTTAATGGTTTTATTTAAAATAGTTTATAAGGTGTGGTGTTTTTTAATGGTAGTGTAATTTTTCAATGTAATGTGGCTTTTTCAGTGCTTTTTCTTATATTTTTAATTACTGTTTTTAGTAAGGTAGTTTTTAGAGATCATCTTATGACATTATGTCACTTTATTTTATTATAGTATATAACTTCTACTTTTATGTCTAACTTTTTCTATTTATTGTCCCAAACCTTTTTGAAAAGTTTTAAATTTTCTAATTGATGTATGACGAATGCTGGGAAAGTTTTAGCTATGTAAAAAGATCTTTTAACCAGGATAGAGGGGTCTTAATCCCCCTCACGTCTTTTTAAATACATCAATTTCCGTTTTTGTTTCAAAAATTTCCTTTTTGCTTCAGAAATTCACTATCCTTTTTTAGCTTATCTTGGTGTATCATTATTATTTTAATTATATCTTATATAGTATTGTCTAATAATTGCAGCTTAGCGCATATTGACAATATACATATTAAATGCCTATATTTATAATGTATTGGTTTTGGTGCAACACATGCTTTAAATATTTTAGCTATATATATATATATATATATATATATATATATATATATATATACACAGTGATTTCCGCTTATAAGAATCACGTTTGTTATTACTGTTTTTTATTCTTATAAACGGTTCTTATAGCCGAAATTTTGGTTTTTGGACAGGCACACACATACCTATATATACATATATTAGATAATTTACCATAAAATACTCTTTTATTTGCGTTAACTATCTTTTATTAAAATTATTTTTTATAATTTTAAATATACAAATTAATTTATAGACCTACTAGCTGAAAACCCGCGCTTCGCTACGGAGTACATTCAAATTAAATACAACGGTCAATGTATGCAATTAATACCAAACAAAAAATAAATATATATATTTATAATAAATGCGACGATCAGTGTATACAATTGATGCAATATCTATGTGATAATATTACTAACTATCTATAATCGCCCATTCTGTCCTTCATCTCTGCCATGGTAACCCGTCCTTCTTGTCTTGACGTAAACGCCTCGCCTTCCACATGTTAACTTCCTCCGCCAATTCTGGCAACCTTTTTCACTTAATTCTATTTTTCGCGCTTTTTTGGGGAGACGCGGGCTGGCTCCGAACGGATTAAGATGTGTTAATCTTTACGTCAATAAACTTTTAATTAATTGCTATGATTTGGAATATTTGTTACGGCCTCGATTGCAGTATAATCACGAGATGTCCACTCCGGACATTTCACACCAGCTCGACAGGATGGAGAACCAAGTTTGGCGTTTGGATCAAGAAATCAACCTTTGTCACGCCTGAGATTGCGACTGCGTTGTGAGAAATGAAGACGCCATTGTTCTACAGTTTTTGGTTTCGAATCCCGCATGCGTTCCTGAATTAAACAGCTTGAAATGACCAGAGGTAAAACATTCCTCATCCAAAATCATGAAATTACTACAGAAATCTAATACATCGAAGCAAGTGATGATGCCCTTTTTCCAGTTCGTTCCAGTTTGATTGCGACTTTTGTTTCCCGCCTGACCTCACCATTTTTCCCGTCTCGGACTGCGCCATCTTGTGATACACCCGTATTCAACTCCCAATATTCAAGATTGTGAGTTTTTTTTTCCATTTTTGCCTTGATCCCTGTGTGAACGCCGAACGCTACACAGTGGAATCGTGGAAGCTCCAATAATCTATTTTTCAAGATCACCATCAAAGTGTTTTACTCTCAAAATTTTCTCATTTAGTATTGCAATTTACAGTACAAAAATTGGTGTGTAAGCAGGTCAGTAATTATATTATTTTTGTAATTTTCTGGTATTGTAAAAGTGAAAGCAAAATGACCACTTCCAAAGTAAATGTCGAACATGACGATTCGTTTAGAATCCCGAATGTTGAAAACGAAATTAACATTGTGCCCTTTGAGGAAAGCTTTATTGATATAGATTCGTGGTTATCTTATTTTAATAAAAAATGTATTGAAGGGAATAGAGATGAACAGTGGAAATTACAAAATTTTTCACGTTTTGTAAAGGGTAACGCACTTAACGTGCATATACAGAATTGCTATAAAGTTAATAATTTTGCAGAATTAGTGACCGTATTAAAAGAAAATTTTTTTACCCCTACATTAACTACCTTTAGTGATTTTGCAGGGTTAAAATTTAATGTAAACGATGACATGACAAAATATTTCAGGGAAAAATTAGAAATCGGAAAAAAGTTAAATTTAAGAAGTGAAATGATCATGGAGGGTTTAACTGATGGCCTCCCCGGAGAACTAAAATCATTAATGACCATTAATTCCCCTGCTGACCCAATTGCTTGGCTTAATCAAGCTCACAGACTGGTAAAAATAAGAGAGAATCCACAACCAGTAATGACTCGCCCAGATATGTAACTCCCTTTGTTAGAACTCCCCAAATTCAAAACAGAAATGATTACTTTAGGAATGATTCCCAAACTTGGAATAGGTCAGATGTACCAAGATATACAAATGATGTTAGAACTTATGCCCCGAGGCAAAATACTTACCAGAGACCTCATAATTTCTATCGATACCAAAGACCATCAAATCCTAACTATCGGAGCAATAACCCTAGATTTTCTAGCCATCATAATTATGATAACTCACCCACATTGTCTCCCACTCCATGTAGAATATGTACAGAGAGAGGTATTCCAAATGCTTTTCATTGGCATCAAATTTGTCCATTCAGAATGGAAAGAGCTGATAATGAGAGGACTTCACCCCTTGCAACCTGAACCACCCTCAGAGAATACTCCCAATTCCTGACTATTAAAGGTGTCCGGTTATTTGTCAAACAATAAATATCTAGACTGTGAAATAGACAGTGGCGCAACTCTGTCAGTGATATCCACCAGAACTGCTAGACAGTTAAATTTGAAAATAACCAGAATAAGAGGTATACAAGTGGTACAAACACAAGGCCATATTGTAATGAACAAAATCTGTAAGGTTAGGATGAAAATTGGCCAAATTATCAGAGATATTGTGTTATATGTAATTGACAATAACTTGGATTATGTAATATTAGGTCTAAATGAATGTAAAATTTATGAAATTGATATTGATTGTAAAAACCTAAAGATAAAACAAAAATCTGTAATAATTAATTATGAAGGTAATATGCCAAAAGCAAATATGTCACTCCATATTCAATTCCAAGGTGGTCTGTTCAACAGCCAAAATAAGTCCAGTCCTCAACCTGAGTATTTTGTTCAAAATAACTATGAAGATGATAATGAGAATATAATTCTAAATGATACCATACCTAAAACTGTTGACTCTGTAACCAATGTTGTTTCTCAGAATCTTAATCAAAAAGAAAATAATTTAGAAAACTTGTTAATTAAAAATTCATCTGTATTTTCCAAAAGTAAATATGATGTTGGTTGTATTAATATTGAACCCCAAAGAATTAACTTAACATCTAACTTGCCTGTATCTCTAAGACCCTATAGAACTTCCCCTAAGGAAGAGGGAGAAATTAAATCACAAATTGATCAATTGTTGAAAGCAGGCATAATTAAGGAAAGTTGCAGCCCATACAGTTCACCTGTATGTTTGGTACTCAAGCGTGAGGAGGGTAAGAAAACAAGATTGTGCATTGATTATCGAAAATTGAATTCCCTTACTAAAACAGATGCAGAACCTTTGCCCAGAATTGATACTTTATTAGATAAGTTGAGTAACGCCAAAATTTTTTCTACCCTTGACCTCAGATCTGGTTTCTGGCATATTCCCATTCACCCCGCAGATACTGAAAAGCTGTCTTTCAGTACAAACTTTGGGTTATTCGAGTGGCTAAGGCTCCCCTTTGGACTGAAAAATGCTCCAGCCATTTTTAACAGAACCATTAGGCGAATTTTAACAAAAAACAAAATCGATTTTGCATGTAACTACTTTGATGACATAATTGTCTACTCTTCTTCTGAGAAAGAACATTTGGAACATTTAAGTATATTATTTGAAGTGTTTAAAAGAGAAAATATTAAATCAAACTAAGGGAAATGTGTGTTTGCTAAAGATCAGATAAAATTTCTAGGTTATAAAGTAAAAAATGGTAGAGTAATTCCTGATAATCATAATATTGAAACTATTAAAAAATTGAAAAATCCTAATAATACCAAAGAGTTACAAAGAGTTCTCGGTAGTGTAAATGTTTATCACCGATTCATTCCCAACTATGCCAAAATTAGAGCTCCTCTTAATAGATTACTGAAAAAGAATGTTGTGTGGCATTGGGATGAAACATGTCAACAAGCTTTTGACGAGTTGAAAGAAATCTTAATATCAAAACCAGTGTTACAGTTATACGATTCTAGTAAACCATGTCACCTCTATGTTGATGCCTCCCAAAGTGCTGTTGGAGCTGTTTTGAAGCAACCAGATCAAAATAATATTCTTCACCCTGTATCATACCATTCGAGAACTTTAAGAGATTATGAAAAGAATTACGCAATTACAGAATTGGAATGTTTAGCCATTGTTGACGGATTAGACAGATTTCATTATTATCTCCATGGGCAAAATTTGTCATACATACTGATCATGCGGCACTTGTTTGGTTAAAAAATGTTAAAAATTTAAAAGGTAGATTATTCCGCTGGTCCCTTAAATTGAGCATGTATGACTACGAAATTAGATATCAGAAGGGTTCTACTAACATTGAGGCGGATATGCTTTCAAGACATCCCGTTTCTCAACATCTCCAACACTGTGTACATTTACTAGATAGGAATGAAATTATTCAACAACAGAAAATTGACAATGTGTTTGGTAAAAATTATAAAGAAATTAATGACATGATGGTAATTAAGAAAAAGAACTTTTGTAAAATTGCAGTACCTAAATCCTTAAGATTAAAATTGTTAACTAATACCCATGAAAATTTCGGACATCCAGGAGTTCAAATTATGCTAAATTTAATTACCCCTCAATATTATTGGCCCCATATTAGTGAAGATATAGGAAACTTCGTGAAACATTGTCATACTTGTCAGCTAAATAAAAAGAAAAAATAGAAACGATTTGGATTCCTGCAGGAAGTGCCCTCAACTAACCAACCTTTTGAATGTTTATCTATTGATACTGTAGGAGGGTTTAATTATTACAACTCAACCAAAAAATATTTACATATAGTGATTGATCATGCAACCCGATATGTATGGGCATTTCCCTCAAAGAGTGTAACTTCAGAAACATATGCAAATTGTCTAAGTTAAATTTTTAATGTGCAAATTCCAGAGAAAGTGTTAAGCGATAGAAACGCAGCTTTTACATCATCCAGATTCAAATAATTTCTTAAAAACCATAATGTGAAACAACTTTTGACTTCTTCTCATCATCCCCAGACCAACGGAAAAGTGGAGAGGGTAAATCAATCCCTTGTAACCCGCCTAAAATGTAAGGTAAATGCTACTTCTAAAAAGATTCCGTGGACAAAAGTGCTAGAGCAAGTTGTTACTGAATATAACAACTTACCTCATACTGTAACTAAGTTCACCCCTGCCTACTTATTATTTGGCAAACTTACGTTTGATTCTCCAATTGACCAAAATACTTATCCTCCACTTGATGAAGCAAGAACTTTAGCTAAAACCAGAACTCTTGAATACCACCAGAAAAATAAGACGAGATATGATACTAGATTTGAAGAATCTAAATTTCAACCTGGAGACTTAGTAATATATGAGGAATTCGAATACCCAAACACTAGAAAATTGACCTCTCCTTATTCAGGACCTTACCAGATTATTAAAAAATTATCTGAAGTTAATTATGAAATTGATAAAGAAAATTACCACACGAAAAAACCCACTGAAATTGTACATTCATCAAAATTGAGATTTTACTATTGACCTGAGAAGTTCAAACTACACCATGAATAAGTCACCAATATGTAAATCATTCAGCTATCCTTAATCTTTCTTTTTAGCATTCCTGTCCTATCGCCATCCTAGTTAATTTTGAAGAAACCCCGTGAGTGTAAGTGAAACTCACATATATTTTTTTAAACTTTTTGAAGCTTACTACATTTTATATGAAATATACTGTGTACTAGATAAATATTATTGATTTTTATACTGGGGTTTCCACTCACTGTCCTCCCTGTCTCTTCGCACTGTTCAAATGTTCCCTTTGAACAGTTGCTTTTCCCTCTCATGTTTGAGAAACTACCTGCCCCTTTTCATTTTGTGCAGTTTGCTCAACTTGAGTTTCAGGTTGGAAGCACCTTCCCTTTGGTAAACGCTCACGAGGATGTACTCACAACAGGTCACATACCTCAAATTTATGTTTGTATTGTCTTGCTTTTTTTTTATTTCTTCACAATAATTGAATGTTAATGTCAATTGTTGGAATTTGTATTTTGTTCGAATTTTTGCAACATCAGGTACCAGACATGTGGTATTGATGTTGAAAGTTAATTTTGACAGCATTTGGTAAATTTATTCTACTAATTGCTGAAAGAATAATTTTAATATTTTTGTGTACATGATCTAGAGAAAAAAAAATAAATAAAATATAGATAGTGTTTTGCTCAAAGAAAAGTCAATTACTAATGTGCAACGGACAAAGAACAACAAAGAACATTATTTGTGTATATAAAAAAAAAGTGACTACAACCCAGGAGATCTCCAAAAGAACTAAAACCCTACTCCACGATAAAGACTGTGAATAAAAATAACTTTTGTGACTTTTACTACTATGTGAACTGTACCCGTCCATTACTGTGAAAACATTTCAGACTGTGATACACATGTCAGGGACTGAGACCTGCACAATATTTTTCTTGTATCTGTATTTGGAACGTCTTTACATCTGTTTTATTAGAGTCTTCATTTAAGTGTACGATTTCATTTTCATTTTTCTCCAGATATTTGTTTATAATGTTATGCCATATTTACATGTTTAAGCCTTTTCAGTTGCATTTTAAAGTGTTAAAAAAATTTGTGAGTTTCGAGCCAGCTTCAACTTAATATTCTAAGTACTAATTTTCATGTTCTCACTATCTGGAGTGTCTTGGAGTCGACGGCCGCGGCTCCAATCCATTTTAGATGGGGGGGGGGATATTCTGTGATAATATTACTAACTATCTATAATCGCCCATTCTGTCCTTCATCTCTGCCATGGTCACCCGTCCTTCTTGTCTTGACGTAAACGCCTCGCCTTCCACATGCTAACTTCCTCCGCCAATTCTGGCAACCTTTTTCACTTAATTCTATTTTTCGCGCTTTTTTGGGGAGACGCGGGCTGGCTCCGAACGGATTAAGATGTGTTAATGTTTACGTCAATAAACTTTTAATTAATTGCTATGATTTGGAATATTTGTTACGGCCTCGATTGCAGTATAATCACGAGATGTCCACTCCGGACATTTCACACACATATATATATATATATATATATATATAAATCGTAAGGGATATTTTTTTTTTATAATATCCAATCGTCTGCTGCGTTAGAAAGAAACAATTTTTTTTTGTCTATTTAGTTGTTACGCACGTGACGATAAATTTATCTAAAGTGCGAGAAAAAGAAATCACGTGATCAGCATTTAATGAATTAAATTCTGAAAATTAATCTTTAATAATTCACCAAAAATCATAAAATTGAGGTAAAGATTAAAAAAAAATGTCATTTTCAAGGAATTTTTATGATCTATCTCGTGATATAAATTTTATAGCCCTCAAATTATTATTTTAAATGCAAACTTAAAAAAAGTTACGAAATCAGTTTAAAAATTTAATTTAAAAAAATCTAAGAGGAATTTTTCAAAAATCTTTCTTAGTGCACCCCTACACAATAAGAAGAATCGCCATGCAAAATTTCAGCCCTTTAGGTCCAGCGGTTTGATCTGTGCGTTGTATGTCAGTCAGTCAGTCAGTGAATGAATGAGTCAGTTACGGAACTGTTTTATATATATAGACTAGCTGAAAACCCGCACTTCGCTACGGAGTACATTCAAAGTAAAAACATCAGTGAATGTATGCAATTAATGCCAATATATATGTAATAAATACGACGATCAATGTATATAATTGATGTAAAATATATATATATATTTATAAAAAAATCGTAAGGGATATTTTTATAGACAAAATAATGTAGAAGAAGATATTCAAATTAAATCTAATATAAAGAATACTAAAGAATATAGTACAGTTAATATAGTACAGTTTCTAGAACATTTCTTTTACTGTATTTTAATATTTTTTTGGATAATGTCCAATCGTCTGCCGCATTAGCAAGAAAAAAAAAATTATTTTTTGTCTATTTAGTTTTTATGCACGTGACGATAAATTTATTTAAAGTACCAGAAAAAGAAGTCACTTGATCAGCATTTAATAAATTAAATTCTAAAAATTAATCTTTAAAAATTCACCAAAAATCAGGAAATGAAGGTAAAGATTCAAAAAAGATTTCATTTTAAAGGAATTTTTATGATCTTTCTCGAGATATAAATTTTATAACCCTCAAATTATTATTTTAAATGCAAACTTAAAAAAAGTAAAAAAAACAGCTTAAAAATTTAATTTAAAAAAATCTAAGAAGAATTTTTCAAAAATCTCTCTTAGTGCACCCCTACACTATAAGAAGAATCGCCATGCAAAATTTCAGCCCTTGAGGTCCAGCGGTTTGGTCTGTGCGTTGTATGTCAGTCAGTCAGTGAATGAATGAATGAATGAATGAGTCAGTTACGGAACTGTTTTATATATATAGATAAGTAGATACACATGATTATAGTAAGAGAAGAAAAAAATCCAATATTTGTTACCATATACCTGCTTACAGTGGCACCGGAAGAGTCAAATATAGAGGGGGGCAAAGTAAAGTAGATTAAAACTTTTACACCAATATTGTTAAAAATACATATATACGGTTATAAAAAACTCACTTTTATGTTATTTTTCTAATCGGAGAAAAGTAATGAGAGATTTCTTCTATTTTGAGAAAATCTATTAATTACTTTTTCAATAAATGTGTCTTTATTTTTACTCACAGATTCTCTGTGAACGCTAAGCACACAGAGACCAGAAAGTCTCTCTTGAGACATGGTTGATCTCAACCAGGTTTTTACCCGTCGGAGCGTACTAAAAGATCTTTCAATTGTTGTTGTGGTAGGAGGTAAGGCTAAAAAAATTTGTAACACTTCAAATTAAAAGTAAATGGTATTTTGTACCTGAAATTGGCGATTAATCGCTCCTGCGTATATGGAATGACGTTTATCGCGCTTGCGTTAACGTGTGTGAGGTTGCAATTTAATATTCAGTTTTGTTAGGCTTTATGATTTTAAATGGAAATTCTAATATTTTACGAGAGCTAGCTAGGTAGAAACAAAAATTCAATTTTCTAGGGGGGAGGGGGCAAGAGCCCTCCCTTGCCCCCCCTTTCCGGCGCCACTGCTGCTTAACAATTTTAACATTTCAACTACAGGAAGGGAGCAAGAAAGAGTTTTCTATGGTAGTTTGACGTAATGAAGTTTTCAGGAGGCTGTTTATACATCTTTTAATACTAATAGTCTCAGACGAAGATTCACCTTCTAGCTTACGTTTCACGGTTTGATAACGTGCTGAATCTACTAATGTCACGTTAGCCTAAGTGATAGTGGACACTTCGCCGAAGATTTATGTGTTTCAGTGTCCAGGAAGTCGCAACCAGGATGTCGGAGGTGGGAAAAAAAAGAGTCCCCGTCTTTGTTTGTCAGTGGAGAAAAGTGAAATTGGACCTGGACGGGTAGAGATGCCCTGGGTCAAGCTAATAGGACAGTGTTGTGCTAAAGCGTTTAAGGAGAAACTATTATGTTATGTCTAACAAAGAAAGGGATGCATTTTACTACTGTATTGCATCCCATGTTATCACTCTTTCTTGAAAAAGATGAAATAAAGAACGAACTTCATACCTTTTGAGTGTTTAAATGGCTTTTTTTGAAAAATGAAAGGAAAGCGAAGAGTGTGAGCTGATTCTTAAAACCGGTGGATTGATTCTTTAAAGCGAAAATTTTAACATGGAAATAATACATTTGTTTTTGTTTTTGCGATATTGATTCTTATAAACGGTTGATTCTTATAACCACTGATCACTATCAGCGGTGGTTACTGTATATATATATATATATATATATATATATATATATATATATATATATATATATATATATATATATATATTGTCTTTATTAAGTAAGAAATTGAAAATATCTTACAAAATCTTATTCGTTCAAAGTATTTTCAACGTAAGTATCATTCAGCTGCGTGATGTTTCTGGTAAGTAGAAAATATGAAAGCAAGTTTAAACCTCCATTTTTTAGATAAGAGTCAAGCAATATCACAATACTTGTAACTCGGTTGAAAGACCTACTACAAATCCAAAGAGTAATAGAAAGATACAATCGAACCCCGTTATAGCGAATCCGGTATATAACGAACGAAAATTTTGGTTCCGCCGTTTTGCTATCATATTTATTACTAATTTATCCTTTTGTAGCAAACCTCTGGAATCTTAAGAATCGGCTATAACGAACCTTTTTTTCAGTCGACTGCTGATTTTTAAAAAAATTTTTAAACTTTTTAAGAATGTTGAAGATACAACGAATGTCGAAGAAGAAGATGATGATGAAGATTTACCTATCGCGATGTGGATAGAAAAGCACAAAATTTCATCATTCTCAGATTGTGACGTGCAGTTGTTCGAAACATGTGATGATGAAGTCACTGTGTGAAAATACGACTGATGAAGATATTGTGGAAGAAATTAAAACGAGTCATTCTGAAATCGAAGATTCTGATACGGATGAAGAGGACCACATAAATGGCGAAGTCTCCACCATGTCGGATGCTACAGCAGCGGTGCGTGAAATTAATAAGTTTTTGTCTACACAAAAAGTGGAAGAATGACTGTTGGAGTTATTTGATGTATTGGACAAAGAAATTATTAAAATGTTTTTGAAATCGGCATCACGTCAGCAGAAGATGACCGATTATTTCTATATCAAAACAGTGAGAAACAATTGAACGTAAAATGAATTTATTTCCATTTGTCTTCATTTTTAGTTAATTTAATTAGTATGGTGTCAGTTTAATGTAATCGATTTTAGTCAGTATAATTCATTAATGATCATTTTTAACAGATTTTATGATTTTTTTAAAACACCATTATTGAATACAGATAGCAACTAAAGAGTTATGCTTTATGTGAACTCTAATATTTTTCTTAACGGTTCCGATATAGCGAACCACCAGAATAGCGAACAAAACCTTTGGCCAATTGAAGTTTGTTATAACGAGGTTCGACTGTATAAGAAAAAACTTCGTATACGGAAGAAAATTTATCGAAAGTAAATGCAAATTCTTTAATTTCTTCTACAAGACAAGAATTTAAATAACATAATTTCTGTGACCGACAAAGTGGATCGTTCGACGTTATCAAATCATCAAGTATATTTTTGAATGCACTAAAACGTTCATATTTTCCTGTAAATGTGGGAAGCACAACAGGTGGAATTTTACTTTTAACTTGTAAAGTTTCAGTTTGTGTTTCTTCATCGTCAGTCACAGACACATTTCTTATTAGATTTAATCAAAAGCTGGATCTTTGCCTATAAATCTTCGAGGCGTAGTTCAGACTGTTCTATATCATCCTGAAATTCTATTAATTCTATTAATTCAGCTGCTGGGACATTCTCTACGCAGAAGGAGTACTGTTTTAGACCATAAACCGTTTGCTGCAGCTGGTCAATTCTCTTCAATTTCACTTCAAGTTCCATTTTATTTGTGTTTGTTGACAATTTATCCCCAAAGTTTTCTATTCTGGTTATAACTTCCTTTCAAAGAAGTTTCCGCATTTAGTAATTTAAATATATATATATATATATATATATATATATATATATATATATATATATATATATATATATATATATATATATATTGTTATGAGGGATACCAGAGATACCCCTTTGCGTTGTGTAAAATTAGGGAGGTGAACTCCAAAGGTAACTATGCGTTTATATATAAAAATAACAACATTTATTATACAATATATTACAAGAAAAGGACGGGTTTACATATTATATTTAAGATCTTGGCTATACATATTTTTAACCGAATTAGGGCATACTTCATCCGCTTCCTGCGGCATAACCATTACGGGTCGAGTGAAATAAAAGTCTCGTAATCTCTCAGAAGGCATGAGCACTATTTAGAGGGGGAATTTATGACCAACCTGGGGAGTTTGATGAAAACAGCATAGCGTGGCATCGTTGAGGGCATTTCTACAGGAGGAGGCTTTAGGCATCGGGTAGAAATTCATGTGGCATTTCACTGGCGGATGCAACAGGATTCGGTGCTGGCGGTTGAAGACGGGTATCTCGCCATTTTACGGGGGCGTCTTTTCTTCCCAGGCTCTCTTGCAGCTCGCTACCTCCAATCGCTCCCTCGCTCTCTCTCCGAACGTCGTTTCTCCCACACTCGGGGCTCC